>JANJGN010001088.1:0-197591 GCA_026770705.1 Isurus oxyrinchus
CTCTCTCACTCCCCCGGACACTGCCTCTCTCACTCCCCCTGGCACTGCCTCTCTCACTCCCCCAAGCACTGCCTCTCTCACTCCCCCAAGCACTGCCTCTCTCACTCCCCCCTAGAGCACTGCCTCTCTCACTCCCCCAAACACTGCCTCTCTCACTCCCCCAAGCGCTGCCTCTCTCACTCCCCCAAGCACTGCCTCTATCTCTCCCCCTGGCACTGCCTCTCTCACTCCCCCTGGCACTGCCTCTCTCACTCCCCCTGGCACTGCCTCTCTCTCATTTCCCCAAGCACTGCCTCTCTCTCTCCCCCTGGCACTGCCTCTCACACTCCCCCAAGCACTGCCTCTCTCACTCCCCGCTAAAGAACTGCCTCTCTCACTCCCCGCTAAAGAACTGCCTCTCTCACTCCCCCAAGCACTGCCTCTCTCACTCCCCCCTAGAGCACTGCCTCTCTCACTCCCCGCTAAAGCACTGCCTCTCTCACTCCCCCAAGCACTGCCTCTCTCACTCCCCCAAGCACTGCCTCTCTCACTCCCCCAAGCACTACCTCTCTCACTCCCCCAAGCACTGCCTCTCTCACTCCCCCAAGCACTGCCTCTCTCACTCCCCCAGCACTGCCTCTCTCACTCCCCCTGGCACTGCCTCTCTCTCACTCCCCCAAGCGCTGCCTCTCTCACTCCCCCAAGCGCTGCCTCTCTCACTCCCCCAAGCACTGCCTCTCTCACTCCCCCAAGCGCTGCCTCTCTCACTCCCCCAAGCACTGCCTCTCTCACTCCCCCTGGCACTGCCTCTCTCACTCCCTCTGGCACTGCCTCTCTCACTCCCCCAAGCACTGCCTCTCTCACTCCCCCAAGCACTGCCTCTCTCACTCCCCCAAGCACTGCCTCTCTCACTCCCCCTGGCACTGCCTCTCTCACTCCCTCTGGCACTGCCTCTCTCACTCCCCCAAGCACTGCCCCTCTCTCTCCCCGAGCACTGCCTCTCTCACTCTCCACTACAGGGCAGCCTCACTCACTCCCCCAAGCACTGCCTCTCTCACTCCCCCAAGCACTGCCTCTCTCACTCCCCCAAGCACTGCCTCTCTCACTCCCCCAAGCACTGCCTCTCTCACTCCCCCAAGCACTGCCTCTCTCACTGCCCCCTAGAACACTGCCTCTCTCACTCCCCCAAGCACTGCCTCTCTCACTCCCCCAAGCACTGCCTCTCTCACTCCCCCCTAGAACACTGCCTCTCTCACTCCCCGCTAAAGCACTGCCTCTCTCACTCCCCCGGGCATTGCATCTGTCACTCCCCCAAGCACTTCCTCTCTCACTCCCCCCTAGAGCGCTGCCTCTCTCACTCCCCCAAGCACTGCCTCTCTCACTCCCCCTGGCACTTCCTCTCTCACTCCCCCCTAGAGCGCTGCCTCTCTCACTCCCCCAAGCACTTCCTCTCTCACTCCCCCCTCGAGCGCTGCCTCTCTCACTCACCCAAGCACTTCCTCTCTCACTCCCCCCTAGAGCGCTGCCTCTCTCACTCCCCCAAGCACTGCCTCTCTCACTCCCCCTGGCACTTCCTCTCTCACTCCCCCCTCGAGCGCTGCCTCTCTCACTCCCCCAAGCACTTCCTCTCTCACTCCCCCCTAGAGCGCTGCCTCTCTCACTCCCCCAAGCACTGCCTCTCTCACTCCCCCAAGCACTGCCTCTCTCACTCCCCCAAGCACTGCCTCTCTCACTCCCCCAAGCACTGCCTCTCTCTCACTCCCCCAAGCACTGCCTCTCTCACTCCCCCAAGCGCTGCCTCTCTCACTCCCCCAAACACTGCCTCTCTCACTCCCCCAAGCGCTGCCTCTCTCACTCCCCCAAGCACTGCCTCTCTCACTCCCCCAAGCACTGCCTCTCTCACTCCCCCAAGCACTGCCTCTCTCACTCCCCCAAGCACTGCCTCTCTCACTCCCGCAAGCACTGCCTCTCTCACTCCCCCAAGCACTGCCTCTCTCACTCCCCCAAGCACTGCCTCTCTCACTCCCCCAAGCACTGCCTCTCTCACTCCCCACTAGAGCACTGCCTCTCTCACTCCCCCGGACACTGCCTCTCTCACTCCCCCTGGCACTGCCTCTCTCACTCCCCCAAGCACTGCCTCTCTCACTCCCCCAAGCACTGCCTCTCTCACTCCCCCCTAGAGCACTGCCTCTCTCACTCCCCCAAACACTGCCTCTCTCACTCCCCCAAGCGCTGCCTCTCTCACTCCCCCAAGCACTGCCTCTATCTCTCCCCCTGGCACTGCCTCTCTCACTCCCCCTGGCACTGCCTCTCTCACTCCCCCTGGCACTGCCTCTCTCTCATTTCCCCAAGCACTGCCTCTCTCTCTCCCCCTGGCACTGCCTCTCACACTCCCCCAAGCACTGCCTCTCTCACTCCCCGCTAAAGAACTGCCTCTCTCACTCCCCGCTAAAGAACTGCCTCTCTCACTCCCCCAAGCACTGCCTCTCTCACTCCCCCCTAGAGCACTGCCTCTCTCACTCCCCGCTAAAGCACTGCCTCTCTCACTCCCCCAAGCACTGCCTCTCTCACTCCCCCAAGCACTGCCTCTCTCACTCCCCCAAGCACTACCTCTCTCACTCCCCCAAGCACTGCCTCTCTCACTCCCCCAAGCACTGCCTCTCTCACTCCCCCAGCACTGCCTCTCTCACTCCCCCTGGCACTGCCTCTCTCTCACTCCCCCAAGCGCTGCCTCTCTCACTCCCCCAAGCGCTGCCTCTCTCACTCCCCCAAGCACTGCCTCTCTCACTCCCCCAAGCGCTGCCTCTCTCACTCCCCCAAGCACTGCCTCTCTCACTCCCCCTGGCACTGCCTCTCTCACTCCCTCTGGCACTGCCTCTCTCACTCCCCCAAGCACTGCCTCTCTCACTCCCCCAAGCACTGCCTCTCTCACTCCCCCAAGCACTGCCTCTCTCACTCCCCCTGGCACTGCCTCTCTCACTCCCTCTGGCACTGCCTCTCTCACTCCCCCAAGCACTGCCCCTCTCTCTCCCCGAGCACTGCCTCTCTCACTCTCCACTACAGGGCAGCCTCACTCACTCCCCCAAGCACTGCCTCTCTCACTCCCCCAAGCACTGCCTCTCTCACTCCCCCAAGCACTGCCTCTCTCACTCCCCCAAGCACTGCCTCTCTCACTCCCCCAAGCACTGCCTCTCTCACTGCCACCTAGAGCACTGCCTCTCTCACTCCCCCAAGCACTGCCTCTCTCACTGCCCCCTAGAACACTGCCTCTCTCACTCCCCCAAGCACTGCCTCTCTCACTCCCCCAAGCACTGCCTCTCTCACTCCCCCCTAGAACACTGCCTCTCTCACTCCCCGCTAAAGCACTGCCTCTCTCACTCCCCCGGGCATTGCATCTGTCACTCCCCCAAGCACTTCCTCTCTCACTCCCCCCTAGAGCGCTGCCTCTCTCACTCCCCCAAGCACTGCCTCTCTCACTCCCCCTGGCACTTCCTCTCTCACTCCCCCCTAGAGCGCTGCCTCTCTCACTCCCCCAAGCACTTCCTCTCTCACTCCCCCCTCGAGCGCTGCCTCTCTCACTCACCCAAGCACTTCCTCTCTCACTCCCCCCTAGAGCGCTGCCTCTCTCACTCCCCCAAGCACTGCCTCTCTCACTCCCCCTGGCACTTCCTCTCTCACTCCCCCCTAGAGCGCTGCCTCTCTCACTCCCCCAAGCACTTCCTCTCTCACTCCCCCCTAGAGCGCTGCCTCTCTCACTCCCCAAGCACTGCCTCTCTCACTCCCCCAAGCACTGCCTCTCTCACTCCCCCCAAGCACTGCCTCTCTCACTCCCCCAAGCACTGCCTCTCTCTCACTCCCCCAAGCACTGCCTCTCTCACTCCCCCAAGCACTGCCTCTCTCACTCCCCCAAGCACTGCCTCTCTCACTCCCCACTAGAGCACTGCCTCTCTCACTCTCCCCCGGACACTGCCTCTCTCACTCCCCCTGGCACTGCCTCTCTCACTCCCCCAAGCACTGCCTCTCTCACTCCCCCAAGCACTGCCTCTCTCACTCCCCCCTAGAGCACTGCCTCTCTCACTCCCCCAAACACTGCCTCTCTCACTCCCCCAAGCGCTGCCTCTCTCACTCCCCCAAGCACTGCCTCTATCTCTCCCCCTGGCACTGCCTCTCTCACTCCCCCTGGCACTGCCTCTCTCACTCCCCCTGGCACTGCCTCTCTCTCATTTCCCCAAGCACTGCCTCTCTCTCTCCCCCTGGCACTGCCTCTCACACTCCCCCAAGCACTGCCTCTCTCACTCCCCGCTAAAGAACTGCCTCTCTCACTCCCCGCTAAAGAACTGCCTCTCTCACTCCCCCAAGCACTGCCTCTCTCACTCCCCCCTAGAGCACTGCCTCTCTCACTCCCCGCTAAAGCACTGCCTCTCTCACTCCCCCAAGCACTGCCTCTCTCACTCCCCCAAGCACTGCCTCTCTCACTCCCCCAAGCACTACCTCTCTCACTCCCCCAAGCACTGCCTCTCTCACTCCCCCAAGCACTGCCTCTCTCACTCCCCCAAGCACTGCCTCTCTCACTCCCCCTGGCACTGCCTCTCTCTCACTCCCCCAAGCGCTGCCTCTCTCACTCCCCCAAGCGCTGCCTCTCTCACTCCCCCAAGCACTGCCTCTCTCACTCCCCCAAGCACTGCCTCTCTCACTCCCCCAAGCGCTGCCTCTCTCACTCCCCCAAGCGCTGCCCTCTCTCACTCCCCCTGGCACTGCCTCTCTCACTCCCTCTGGCACTGCCTCTCTCACTCCCCCAAGCACTGCCTCTCTCACTCCCCCAAGCGCTGCCTCTCTCACTCCCCCAAGCACTGCCTCTCTCACTCCCCCTGGCACTGCCTCTCTCACTCCCTCTGGCACTGCCTCTCTCACTCCCCCAAGCACTGCCTCTCTCACTCCCCCTGGCACTGCCTCTCTCACTCCCCTAAGCGCTGCCTCTCTCACTCCCCCATGCGCTGCCTCTCTCACTCCCCCTGGCACTGCCTCTCTCACTCCCCTGGCACTGCCTCTCTCACTCCCTCTGGCACTGCCTCTCTCACTCCCCCAAGCACTGCCTCTCTCACACCCCAAGCACTGCCTCTCTCACTCACCCCTAGAGCACTGCCTCTCTCAATCCCCCAAGCACTGCCTCTCTCACTCCCCCAAGCACTGCCTCTGTCACTCCCCCTGGCACTGCCTCTCTCACTCCCCCTGGCACTGCCTCTCTCACTCCCCCAAGCACTGCCTCTCTCACTCCCCCAAGCACTGCCTATCTCACTCCCCCCGAGAGCGCTGCCTCTCTCACTCCCCCAAGCACTGCCTCTCTCACTCCCCCCGAGAGCGCTGCCTCTCTCTCACTCCCCCTGGCACTGCCTCTCTCACTCCCCCTGGCACTGCCTCTCTCACTCCCCCTGGCACTGCCTCTCTCACTCCCCCAAGCACTTCCTCTCTCACTCCCCCTGGCACTGCCTCTCTCACTCCCACTGGCACTGCCTCTCTCACTCCCCCTGGCACTGCCTCTCTCACTCCCCCAAGCACTGCCTCTCTCACTCCCCCAAGCACTGCCTCTCTCTCACTCCCCCAAGCACTGCCTCTCTCACTCCCCCTGGCACTGCCTCTCTCACTCCCCCAAGCACTGCCTCTCTCACTCCCCCAAGCACTGCCCTCTCACTCCCCCTGGCACTGCCTCTCTCACTCCCCAAGCACTGCCTCTCTCACTCCCCCCTAGAGCACTGCCTCTGCCACTCCCCCAAGCACTGCCTCTCTCACTCCCCCAAGCACTGCCTCTCTCACTCCCCCAAGCACTGCCTCTCTCACTCCCCCAAGCATGCCTCTCTCTCACTCCCCCAAGCACTGCCTCTCTCACTCCGCCCTGGAGCACTGCCTCTCTCACTCCCCCAAACACTGCCTCTCTCACTCCCCCAAGCACTGCCTCTCTCTCACTCCCCCAAGCACTGCCTCTCTCACTCCCCCAAGCACTGCCTCTCTCACTCCCCCAAGCGCTGCCTCTTTCACTCCCCCTGGCACTGCCTCTCTCACTCCCCCTGGCACTGCCTCTCTCACTCCGCCCTGGAGCGCAGCCTCTCTCTCACTCCCCCAAGCACTGCCTCTCTCACTCCGCCCTGGAGCGCTGCCTCTCTCTCACTCCCCCTGGCACTGCCTCTCACACTCCCCCTGGCACTGCCTCTCTCACTCCCCCTGGCACTGCCTCTCTCACTCCCCCTGGCACTGCCTCTCTCTCATTTCCCCAAGCACTGCCTCTCTCTCTCCCCCGGCACTGCCTCTCACACTCCCCCAAGCACTGCCTCTCTCACTCCCCGCTAAAGAACTGCCTCTCTCACTCCCCGCTAAAGAACTGCCTCTCTCACTCCCCCAAGCACTGCCTCTCTCACTCCCCCCTAGAGCGCTGCCTCTCTCACTCCCCCTGGCACTGCCTCTCTCACTCCCCGCTAAAGAACTGCCTCTCTCACTCCCCCAAGCACTGCCTCTCTCACTCCCCCCTAGAGCGCTGCCTCTCTCACTCCCCCTGGCACTGCCTCTCTCACTCCCCGCTAAAGAACTGCCTCTCTCACTCCCCCAAGCACTGCCTCTCTCACTCCCCCCTAGAGCACTGCCTCTCTCACTCCCCGCTAAAGCACTGCCGCTCTCACTCCCCCTCGCACTGCCTCTCTCACTCCCCCTGGCACTGCCTCTCTCACTCCGCCTGGAGCGCAGCCTCTCTCTCACTCCCCCAAGCACTGCCTCTCTCACTCCGCCCTGGAGCGCTGCCTCTCTCTCACTCCCCCTGGCACTGCCTCTCACACTCCCCCTGGCACTGCCTCTCTCACTCCCCCTGGCACTGCCTCTCTCTCATTTCCCCAAGCACTGCCTCTCTCTCTCCCCCTGGCACTGCCTCTCACACTCCCCCAAGCACTGCCTCTCTCACTCCCCGCTAAAGAACTGCCTCTCTCACTCCCCGCTAAAGAACTGCCTCTCTCACTCACCCAAGCACTGCCTCTCTCACTCCCCCCTAAAGCGCTGCCTCTCTCACTCCCCCTGGCACTGCCTCTCTCACTCCCCGCTAAAGAACTGCCTCTCTCACTCCCCCAAGCACTGCCTCTCTCACTCCCCACTAGAGCACTGCCTCTCTCACTCCCCCAAGCACTGCCTCTCTCACTCCCCCAAGCACTGCCTCTCTCACTCCCCCAAGCACTGCCTCTCTCACTCCCCCAAGCACAGCCTCTCTCACTCCCCCAAGCACTGCCTCTCTCACTCCCCCAAGCACTGCCTCTCTCACTCCCCCTGGCACTGCCTCTCTCACTCCCCCAAGCACTGCCTCTCTCACTCCGCCCTGGAGCGCTGCCTCTCTCACACTCCCCCTGGCACTGCCTCTCTCACTCCCCCAAGCACTGCCTCTGCCACTCCCCCAAGCACTGCCTCTCTCTCACTCCCCCAAGCACTGCCTCTCTCACTCCCCCAAGCACTGCCTCTGTCACTCCCCTAAGCACTGCCTCTCTCACTCCCCCAAGCACTGCCTCTCTCACTCCCCCAAGCACTGCCTCTCTCACTCCCCTAAGCACTGCCTCTCTCACTTCCCCAAGCACTGCCTCTCTCACTCCCCCAAGCACTGCCTCTCTCACTCCCCCAAGCGCTGCCTCTCTCACTCCCCCAAGCGCTGCCTCTCTCACTCCCCCAAGCACTGCCTCTCTCACTCCCCCTGGCACTGCCTCTCTCACTCCCCCAAGCACTGCCTCTCTCACTCCCCCAAGCACTGCCTCTCTCACTCCCCCAAGCGCTGCCTCTCTCACGCCCCCAAGCACTGCCTCTCTCACTCCCCCTGGCACTGCCTCTCACACTCCCCCAAGCACTGCCTCTCTCTCCTCGAGCACGGCCTCTCTCTCTCTCCCCGAGCACTGCCTCTCTCTCTCTCCCTGAGCACTGCCTCTCTCTCTCCCTGAGCACTGCCTCTCTCTCTCTCCCCGAGCACTGCCTCTCTCTCCTCGAGCACTGCCTCTCTCTCTCTCCCAGAGCACTGCCTCTATCTCTCTCCCCGAGCACTGCCTCTCTCTCTCTCCCCGAACACTGCCTCTCTCTCTCTCCTCAGGCACTACCTCTCTCTCCTCGAACACTGCCTCTCTCCCTTTCCCCGAGCACTGCCTCTCTCTCTCTCTCCCCGAGCACTCCCTCTTTCTCTCTCCCCAGGCACTCACTCTCTCTCCTCGAGCACTGCTTCTCTCTCTCTCCCCGAACACTCCCTCTCTCGCCTCAGGCACTACCTCTCTCTCCTCGAACACTGCCTCTCTCTCTCTCCCCGAGCACTGCCTCTCTCTCTCTCCCCGAACACTCCCTCTCTCTCCTCAGGCACTACCTCTCTCTCCTCGAACACTGCCTCTCTCTCTCTCCCCGAGCACTGCCTCTCTCTCTCTCCCCGAGCACTGCCTCTCTCTCTCTCCCCGAGCACTGCCTCTCTCTCTCTCCCCGAGCACTGCCTCTCTCTCTCTCCCCGAGCACTGCCTCTGTCTCTCTCCCCGAGCACTGCCTCTCTCTCTCTCCCCGAGCACTGCCTCTCTCTCTCTCCCCGAGCACTGCCTCTCTCTCTCTCTCTCACCGAGCACTGCCTCTCTATCTCTCCCCGAACACTCCCTCTCTCTCTCCCCAGGCACTCACTCTCTCTCCTCGAGCACTGCCTCTCTCTCTCCTCCCCGAGCACTGCCTCTCTCTCTCTCCCCAAGCATTGCCTCTCTCTCTCCCTGAGACTGCCTCTCTCATTCTCCCTGAGCACTGCCTCTCTCACTCCCCCCGAGCACTGCGCTCTCTCTCTCCCCCGAGCACTGCCTCTCTCTCTCCCCCCGCGCACTGCCCCCTCTCACCCCGAGAACTGGCTCTCTCTCTACCCTGTGCACTGCAACTCCCTCTCACCGAGCACTGCCTCTCCCTCTCACCGAGCACTGCCTCTCTCTCTCTTCCCAAGCAACTGCCTCTCTCTCTCTCCCCGAACACTCCCTCTCTCTCTCTCCTCAGGCACTACCTCTCTCTCCTCGAGCACTGCCTCTCTCTCTCTCCCCAGGCACGACCTCTCTCTCCTCGAGCACTGCCTCTCTCTCTCTCCCCAAGCACTGCCTCTCTCTCTCTCTCCCTGAGCACTGCCTCTCTCTCTCCCCGAACACTCCCTCTCTCTCTCTCCCCAGGCACTACCTCTCTCTCCTCGAGCACTGCCTCTCTCTCTCCCCGAGCACTGCCTCTCTCTGTCCCCTCGAGCACTGCCCCCTCTCCCCCCCGAGAACTGGCTCTCTCTCTACTCTGTGCACTGCAACTCCCTATCACCGAGCACTGCCTCTCCCTCTCAACCCGAACACTCCCTCTCTCTCTCTCCCCGAACACTCCCTCTCTCTCTCTCCTCAGGGACTACCTCTCTCTCCTCGAGCACTGCCTCTCTCTCTCTCCCCAGGCACTACCTCTCTGTCCTCGAGCACTGCCTCTCTCTCTCTCCCCGAGCACTGCCTCTCTCTCTCTCCCCGAGCACTGCCTCTCTCTCTCTCCCCGAACACTCCCTCTCTCTCTCTCCTCAGGCACTACCTCTCTCTCCTCGAGCACTGCCTCTCTCTCTCTCTCTCCTCGAGCACTGCCTCTCTCTCTCTCTCCCCGAGCACTGCCTCTCTCTCTCTCTCCCCGAGCACTGCCTCTCTCTCTCTCGCCGAGCACTGCCTCTCTCTCTCTCCCCGAGCACTGCCTCTCTCTCTCTCCCCGAGCACTGCCTCTCTCTCCTCGAGCACTGCCTCTCTCTCTCTCCCCGAGCACTGCCTCTCTCTCTCTCCCCGAGCACTGCCTCTCACTCTCCCCGAGCACTGCCTCTCTCATTCTCCCTGAGCACTGGCTCTCTCTCTCTCCCCGAGCACTGCCTCTCACTCTCTCCCCGAGCACTGCCTCTGTCTCTCTCCCCGAGCACTGCCTCTCTCTCTCTCTCCCCAAGCACTGCCTCTCTCTCTCTCCTCGAACACTGCCTCTCTCTCTCTCCCCGAACACTCCCTCTCTCTCTCTCGCCAAGCACTGCCTCTCTCTCCCCAAGCACTGCCTCTCTCTCCTCGAGCACTGCCTCTCTCATTCTCCCTGAGCACTGGCTCTCTCTCTCTCCCCAGGCACTACCTCTCTCTCCTCGAGCACTGCCTCTCTCTCTTTCCCTGAGCACTGCCTCTCTCTCCCCGAACACTCCCTCTCTCTTCCCAGGCACTACCTCTCTCTCTCTTCCCAGGCACTACCTTTCTCCTCGAGCACTGCCTCTCTCTCTCTCCCCGAACACTCTCTCTCTCTTCCCAGGCACTACCTCTCTCTCCTCGAGCACTGCCTCTCTCTCTCTCCCCGAGCACTGCCTCTCTCTCTCCCCGAACACTCCCTCTCTCTCTCTCCCCAAGCACTGCCTCTCTCTCTCTCCCCAAGCACTGCCTCTCTCTCTCTCCTCGAACACTGCCTCTCTCTCTCTTCCTGAACACTCCCTCTCTCTCTCTCCCCAGGCACTACCTCTCTCTCCTCGAGCACTGCCTCTCTCTCTTTCCCTGAGCACTGCCTCTCTCTCCCCGAACACTCCCTCTCTCTTCCCAGGCACTACCTCTCTCTCTCTTCCCAGGCACTACCTCTCTCCTCGAGCACTGCCTCTCTCTCTCTCCCCGAGCACTGCCTCTCTCTCTCTCCCCGAGCACTGCCTCTCTCTCTCTCCCCGAACACTCCCTCTCTCTTCCCAGGCACTACCTCTCTCTCTCTTCCCAGGCACTACCTCTCTCCTCGAGCACTGCCTCCCTCTCTCTCCCCGAGCACTGCCTCTCTCTCTCTCCCCAAGCACTGCCTCTCTCTCTCTCCCCGAGCACTGCCTCTCTCACTCTCCCCGAGTACTGCCTGTCTCACTCTCCCTGAGCACTGCCTCTCTCTCTCCCCCCGAGCACTTCCCCCTCTCCCCCCGAGAACTGGCTCTCTCTACCCTGTGCACTGCAACTCTCCCCCCAGCACTGCCTCTTTCCCCTGGAGCACCTCCTCTCTCACCGCCGAGCACTGCCTCTCTCTCTCTCTCCCCCAACCACTGCCCTTCTCTCTCTCCCTCTGCACTGCCTCTCTCTCTCCTAAGCCCTGCCCCTCTCTCCCCAATCACTTCCCCTTTCTCTCTACCCCTGCACTGCCTTTCTCTCTCCCCTGAGCAAAGCCCCTCTCTCTCTCCCCGAGCACTGCCTCTCTCTCTCCCCCCGAGAACTGGCTCTCTCTCTCCCCCCGAGAACTGGCTCTCTCTCTACCCTGTGCACTGCAACTCCCTCTCACCGAGCACTGCCTCTCTCTCTCTCCCCGAGCACTGCCTCTCTCTCTCTCCCCGAACACTCTCTCTCCCCGAACACTCCCTCTCTCTCCTCAGGCACTACCTCTCTCTCCTCGAACACTGCCTCTCTCTCTCTCCCCGAGCACTGCCTCTCTCTCTCTCTCTCTCCCCCAACCACTGCCCTTCTCTCTCTCCCCCTGCACTGCCTCTCTCTCTCCTAAGCACTGCCCCTCTCTCCCCAATCACTTCCCCTTTCTCTCTACCCCTGCACTGCCTTTCACTCTCCCCTGAGCAAAGCCCCTCTCTCTCTCCCCAAGCACTGCCTCTCTCTCCCCCCGAGCACTGCCTCTCTCTCTCCCCCCGAGAACTGGTTCTCTCTCTACCCTGTGCACTGCAACTCCCTCTCACCGAGCACTGCCTCTCTCTCTCTCCCCAAGCACTGCCTCTCTCTCTCTCCCCGAACACTCTCTCTCCCCGAACACTCCCTCTCTCTCCTCAGGCACTACCTCTCTCTCCTCGAGCACTGCCTCTCTCTCTCTCCCCGAACACTCTCTCTCCCCGAACACTCCCTCTCTCTCCTCAGGCACTACCTCTCTCTCCTCGAACACTGCCTCTCTCTCTCTCCCCGAGCACTGCCTCTCTCTCTCTCCCCGAACACTCCCTCTCTCTCCTCAGGCACTACCTCTCTCTCCTCCAACACTGCCTCTCTCTCTCTCCCCGAGCACTGCCTCTCTCTCTCTCCCCGAGCACTGCCTCTCTCTCTCTCCCCGAGCACTGCCTCTCTCTCTCTCCCCGAGCACTGCCTCTCTCTCTCTCCCCGAGCACTGCCTCTCTCTCTCTCCCCGAGCACTGCCTCTCCCTCTCACCGAGCACTGCCTCTCCCCCTCCCCGAGCACTTCCTCTCCCTCTCTCCCCGAGCACTGCCTCTCTCTCTCTCCCCGAGCACTGCCTCTCTCTCTCTCCCCGAACACTCCCTCTCTCTCTCTCCTCAGGCACTACCTCTCTCTCCTCGAGCACTGCCTCTCTCTCTCTCTCCTCGAGCACTGCCTCTCTCTCTCTCTCCCCGAGCACTGCCTCTCTCTCTCTCTCCCCGAGCACTGCCTCTCTCTCTCTCTCCCGAGCACTGCCTCTCTCTCTCTCCCCGAGCACTGCCTCTCTCTCTCTCCCCGAGCACTGCCTCTCTCTCCTCGAGCACTGCCTCTCTCTCTCTCCCCGAGCACTGCCTCTCTCTCTCTCCCCGAGCACTGCCTCTCACTCTCCCCGAGCACTGCCTCCATCATTCTCACTGAGCACTGCCTCTCTCTCTCTCCCCGAGCACTGCCTCTCTCTCTCTCCCCGAGCACTGCCTCTCTCTCTCTCCCCGAGCACTGCCTCTCTCTCCTCGAGCACTGCCTCTCTCTCTCTCCCCGAGCACTGCCTCTCTCTCTCTCCCCGAGCACTGCCTCTCTCTCTCCCCGAGCACTGCCTCTCACTCTCTCCCCGAGCACTGCCTCTCTCTCTCTCTCCCCAAGCACTGCCTCTCTCTCTCTCCTCGAACACTGCCTCTCTCTCTCTCCCCGAACACTCCCTCTCTCTCTCTCCCCAAGCACTGCCTCTCTCTCCTCGAGCACTGCCTCTCTCTCTCTCCTCGAGCACTCCCTCTCTCTCTCTCCCCAAGCACTGCCTCTCTCTCTCTCCCCGAGCACTGCCTCTCTCTTCTCCCGAGCACTGCCTCTCCCCGAAACACTCCCTCTCTCTTCCCAGGCACTACCTCTCTCCTCGAGCACTGCCTCTCTCTCTCCTCCCCGAGCACTGCCTCTATCTCTCTCCCCAAGCACTGCCTCTCTCTCTCTCCTCGAACACTGCCTCTCTCTCTCTTCCTGAACACTCCCTCTCTCTCTCTCCCCAGGCACTACCTCTCTCTCCTCGAGCACTGCCTCTCTCTCTTTCCCTGAGCACTGCCTCTCTCTCCCCGAACACTCTCTCTCTCTTCCCAGGCACTACCTCTCTCCTCGAGCACTGCCTCTCTCTCTCTCCCCGAGCACTGCCTCTATCTCTCTCCCCGAGCACTGCCTCTCTCTCTCTCCCCGAGCACTGCCTCTCTCTCTCTCCCCAAGCACTGCCTCTCTCTCTCTCCCCAAGCACTGCCTCTCTCTCTCTCCCCAAGCACTGCCTCTCTCTCTCACCTCGAACACTGCCTCTCTCTCTCTTCCTGAACACTCCCCTCTCTCTCTCTCCCCAGGCACTACCTCTCTCTCCTCGAGCACTGCCTCTCTCTCTTTCCCTGAGCACTGCCTCTCTCTCCCCGAACACTCCCTCTCTCTTCCCAGGCACTACCTCTCTCTCTCTTCCCAGGCACTACCTCTCTCCTCGAGCACTTGCCTCTCTCTCTCTCCCCGAGCACTGCCTCTCTCTCTCTCCCCAAGCACTGCCTCTCTCTCTCTCCCCCGAGCACTGCCTCTCTCACTCACCCCGAGCACTGCCTGTCTCACTCTCCCTGAGCACTGCCTCCTCTCTCTCTCCCCCCGAGCACTTCCCCCCTCACCCCCCGAGAACTGGCTCTCTCAACCCTGTGCACTGCAACTCTCCCCCCAGCACTGCCTCTTTCCCCTGGAGCACCTCCTCTCTCACCGCGAGCACTGCCTCTCTCTCTCTCTTCCCCCAACCACTGCCCTTCTCTCTCTCCCTCTGCACTGCCTCTCTCTCTCCTAAGCCCTGCCCCTCTCTCCCCAATCACTTCCCCTTTCTCTCTACCCCTGCACTGCTTTCTCTCTCCCCTGAGCAAAGCCCCTCTCTCTCTCCCCGAGCACTGCCTCTCTCTCTCCCCCCGAGAACTGGCTCTCTCTCTCCCCCCGAGAACTGGCTCTCTCTCTACCCTGTGCACTGCAACACCCTCATCACCGAGCACTGCCTCTCTCTCTCCTCCCCGAGCACTGCCTCTCTCTCCTCTCCCCGAACACTCTCTCTCCCCGAACACTCCCTCTCTCTCCTCAGGCACTACCCTCTCTCTCCTCGAACACTGCCTCTCTCTCTCTCCCCGAGCACTGCCTCTCTCTCTCTCCCCGAGCACTGCCTCTCTCTCTCTCCCGAACACTCTCTCTCCCCGAACACTCCCTCTCTCTCCTCAGGCACTACCTCTCTCTCCTCGAACACTGCCTCTCTCTCTCTCCCCCGAGCACTGCCTCTCTCTCTCTCTCTCTCCCCCCAACCACTGCCCTTCTCTCTCTCCCCCTGCACTGCCTCTCTCTCTCCTAAGCACTGCCCCTCTCTCCCCAATCACTTCCCCTTTCTCTCTACCCCCTGCACTGCCTTTCACTCTCCCCTGAGCAAAGCCCCTCTCTCTCTCCCCAAGCACTGCCTCTCTCTCCCCCCGAGCACTGCCTCTCTCTCTCCCCCCGAGAACTGGTTCTCTCTCTACCCTGTGCACTGCAACTCCCTCTCACCGAGCACTGCCTCTCTCTCTCTCCCCAAGCACTGCCTCTCTCTCTCTCCCCGAACACTCTCTCTCCCCGAACACTCCCTCTCTCTCCTCAGGCACTACCTCTCTCTCCTCGAACACTGCCTCTCTCTCTCTCCCCGAGCACTGCCTCTCTCTCTCTCCCCGAACACTCCCTCTCATCTCCTCAGGCACTACCTCTCTCTCCTCCAACACTGCCTCTCTCTCTCTCCCCCGAGCACTGCCTCTCTCTCTCTCCCCGAGCACTGCCTCTCTCTCTCTCCCCGAGCACTGCCTCTCTCTCTCTCCCCGAGCACTGCCTCTCTCTCTCTCCCCGAGCACTGCCTCTCTCTCTCTCCCCGAGCACTGCCTCTCTCTCTCTCACCCGAGCACTGCCTCTCCCTCTCACCGAGCACTGCCTCTCCCCCTCCCCGAGCACTTCCTCTCCCTCTCTCCCCGAGCACTGCCTCTCTCTCTCTCCCCGAGCACTGCCTCTCTCTCTCTCCCCGAACACTCCCTCTCTCTCTCTCCTCAGGCACTACCCTCTCTCTCCTCGAGCACTGCCTCTCTCTCTCTCTCCTCGTGCACTGCCTCTCTCTCTCTCCTCCCCGAGCACTGCCTCTCTCTCTCTCTCCTCGAGCACTGCCTCTCTCTCTCTCGCCGAGCCACTGCCTCTCTCTCTCTCCCCGAGCACTGCCTCTCTCTCTCTCCCCGAGCACTGCCCTCCTCTCTCCTCGAGCACTGCCTCTCTCTCTCTCCCCGAGCACTGCCTCTCTCTCTCTCTCCCCGAGCACTGCCTCTCACTCTCCCCGAGCACTGCCTCTCTCATTCTCCCTGAGCACTGGCTCTCTCTCTCTCCCCGAGCACTGCCTCTCACTCTCTCCCCGAGCACTGCCTCTGTCTCTCTCCCCGAGCACTGCCTCTCTCTCTCTCTCCCCAAGCACTGCCTCTCTCTCTCTCTCCTCGAACACTGCCTCTCTCTCTCCTCCCCGAACACTCCCTCTCTCTCTCTCCCCAAGCACTGCCTCTCTCTCCTCGAGCACTGCCTCTCTCTCTCTCCCCGAGCACTGCCTCTCTCTCCCCGAACACTCCCTCTCTCTTCCCAGGCACTACCTCTCTCTCTCTTCCCAGGCACTACCTCTCTCCTCGAGCACTGCCTCTCCTCTCTCTCCCCGAGCACTGCCTCTATCTCTCTCCCGAGCACTGCCTCTCTCTCTCTCCCCAAGCACTGCCTCTCTCTCTCTCCTCGAACACTGCCTCTCTCTCTCTTCCTGAACACTCCCTCTCTCTCTCATCCCCAGGCACTATCTCTCCTCGAGCACTGCCTCTCTCTCTTTCCCTGAGCACTGCCTCTCTCTCCCCGAACACTCCCTCTCTCTTCCCAGGCACTACCTCTCTCTCTCTCTTCCCAGGCACTACCTCTCTCCTCGAGCACTGCCTCTCTCTCTCTCCCCGAGCACTGCCTCTCTCTCTCTCCCCAAGCACTGCCTCTCTCTCTCTCCCCGAGCACTGCCTCTCTCACTCTCCCCGAGCACTGCCTGTCTCACTCTCCCTGAGCACTGCCTCTCTCTCTCCCCCCGAGCACTTCCCCCTCTCCCCCCGAGAACTGGCTCTCTCTACCCTGTGCACTGCAACTCTCCCCCCAGCACTGCCTCTTTCCCCTGGAGCACCTCCTCTCTCACCGCCGAGCACTGCCTCTCTCTCTCTCTCCCCCAACCACTGCCCTTCTCTCTCTCCCTCTGCACTGCCTCTCTCTCTCCTAAGCCCTGCCCCTCTCTCCCCAATCACTTCCCCTTTCTCTCTACCCCTGCACTGCCTTTCTCTCTCCCCTGAGCAAAGCCCCTCTCTCTCTCCCCGAGCACTGCCTCTCTCTCTCCCCCCGAGAACTGGCTCTCTCTCTCCCCCCGAGAACTGGCTCTCTCTCTACCCTGTGCACTGCAACTCCCTCTCACCGAGCACTGCCTCTCTCTCTCTCCCCGAGCACTGCCTCTCTCTCTCTCCCCGAACACTCTCTCTCCCCGAACACTCCCTCTCTCTCCTCAGGCACTACCTCTCTCTCCTCGAACACTGCCTCTCTCTCTCTCCCCGAGCACTGCCTCTCTCTCTCTCCCCGAGCACTGCCTCTCTCTCTCTCCCCGAACACTCTCTCTCCCCGAACACTCCCTCTCTCTCCTCAGGCACTACCTCTCTCTCCTCGAACACTGCCTCTCTCTCTCTCCCCGAGCACTGCCTCTCTCTCTCTCTCTCTCCCCCAACCACTGCCCTTCTCTCTCTCCCCCTGCACTGCCTCTCTCTCTCCTAAGCACTGCCCCTCTCTCCCCAATCACTTCCCCTTTCTCTCTACCCCTGCACTGCCTTTCACTCTCCCCTGAGCAAAGCCCCTCTCTCTCTCCCCAAGCACTGCCTCTCTCTCCCCCCGAGCACTGCCTCTCTCTCTCCCCCCGAGAACTGGTTCTCTCTCTACCCTGTGCACTGCAACTCCCTCTCACCGAGCACTGCCTCTCTCTCTCTCCCCAAGCACTGCCTCTCTCTCTCTCCCCGAACACTCTCTCTCCCCGAACACTCCCTCTCTCTCCTCAGGCACTACCTCTCTCTCCTCGAGCACTGCCTCTCTCTCTCTCCCCGAACACTCTCTCTCCCCGAACACTCCCTCTCTCTCCTCAGGCACTACCTCTCTCTCCTCGAACACTGCCTCTCTCTCTCTCCCCCGAGCACTGCCTCTCTCTCTCTCCCCGAACACTCCCTCTCTCTCCTCAGGCACTACCTCTCTCTCCTCCAACACTGCCTCTCTCTCTCTCCCCGAGCACTGCCTCTCTCTCTCTCCCCGAGCACTGCCTCTCTCTCTCTCCCCGAGCACTGCCTCTCTCTCTCTCCCCGAGCACTGCCTCTCTCTCTCTCCCCGAGCACTGCCTCTCTCTCTCTCCCCGAGCACTGCCTCTCCCTCTCACCGAGCACTGCCTCTCCCCCTCCCCGAGCACTTCCTCTCCCTCTCTCCCCGAGCACTGCCTCTCTCTCTCTCCCCGAGCACTGCCTCTCTCTCTCTCCCCGAACACTCCCTCTCTCTCTCTCCTCAGGCACTACCTCTCTCTCCTCGAGCACTGCCTCTCTCTCTCTCTCCTCGAGCACTGCCTCTCTCTCTCTCTCCCCGAGCACTGCCTCTCTCTCTCTCTCCCCGAGCACTGCCTCTCTCTCTCTCTCCCCGAGCACTGCCTCTCTCTCTCTCCCCGAGCACTGCCTCTCTCTCTCTCCCCGAGCACTGCCTCTCTCTCCTCGAGCACTGCCTCTCTCTCTCTCCCCGAGCACTGCCTCTCTCTCTCTCCCCGAGCACTGCCTCTCACTCTCCCCGAGCACTGCCTCCATCATTCTCCCTGAGCACTGGCTCTCTCTCTCTCCCCGAGCACTGCCTCTCACTCTCTCCCCGAGCACTGCCTCTCTCTCTCTCTCCCCAAGCACTGCCTCTCTCTCTCTCCTCGAACACTGCCTCTCTCTCTCTCCCCGAACACTCCCTCTCTCTCTCTCCCCAAGCACTGCCTCTCTCTCCTCGAGCACTGCCTCTCTCTCTCTCCTCGAGCACTCCCTCTCTCTCTCTCCCCAAGCACTGCCTCTCTCTCTCTCCCCGAGCACTGCCTCTCTCTCTCTCCCCGAGCACTGCCTCTATCTCTCTCCCCGAGCACTGCCTCTCCCCGAACACTCCCTCTCTCTTCCCAGGCACTACCTCTCTCCTCGAGCACTGCCTCTCTCTCTCTCCCCGAGCACTGCCTCTATCTCTCTCCCCAAGCACTGCCTCTCTCTCTCTCCTCGAACACTGCCTCTCTCTCTCTTCCTGAACACTCCCTCTCTCTCTCTCCCCAGGCACTACCTCTCTCTCCTCGAGCACTGCCTCTCTCTCTTTCCCTGAGCACTGCCTCTCTCTCCCCGAACACTCCCTCTCTCTTCCCAGGCACTACCTCTCTCCTCGAGCACTGCCTCTCTCTCTCTCCCCGAGCACTGCCTCTATCTCTCTCCCCGAGCACTGCCTCTCTCTCTCTCCCCGAGCACTGCCTCTCTCTCTCTCCCCAAGCACTGCCTCTCTCTCTCTCCCCAAGCACTGCCTCTCTCTCTCTCCCCAAGCACTGCCTCTCTCTCTCTCCTCGAACACTGCCTCTCTCTCTCTTCCTGAACACTCCCTCTCTCTCTCTCCCCAGGCACTACCTCTCTCTCCTCGAGCACTGCCTCTCTCTCGTTCCCTGAGCACTGCCTCTCTCTCCCCGAACACTCCCTCTCTCTTCCCAGGCACTACCTCTCTCTCTCTTCCCAGGCACTACCTCTCTCCTCGAGCACTGCCTCTCTCTCTCTCCCCGAGCACTGCCTCTCTCTCTCTCCCCAAGCACTGCCTCTCTCTCTCTCCCCGAGCACTGCCTCTCTCACTCTCCCCGAGCACTGCCTGTCTCACTCTCCCTGAGCACTGCCTCTCTCTCTCCCCCCGAGCACTTCCCCCTCTCCCCCTGAGAACTGGCTCTCTCTACCCTGTGCACTGCAACTCTCCCCCCAGCACTGCCTCTTTCCCCTGGAGCACCTCCTCTCTCACCGCCGAGCACTGCCTCTCTCTCTCTCTCCCCCAACCACTGCCCTTCTCTCTCTCCCTCTGCACTGCCTCTCTCTCTCCTAAGCCCTGCCCCTCTCTCCCCAATCACTTCCCCTTTCTCTCTACCCCTGCACTGCCTTTCTCTCTCCCCTGAGCAAAGCCCCTCTCTCTCTCCCCGAGCACTGCCTCTCTCTCTCCCCCCGAGAACTGGCTCTCTCTCTCCCCCCGAGAACTGGCTCTCTCTCTACCCTGTGCACTGCAACTCCCTCTCACCGAGCACTGCCTCTCTCTCTCTCCCCGAGCACTGCCTCTCTCTCTCTCCCCGAACACTCTCTCTCCCCGAACACTCCCTCTCTCTCCTCAGGCACTACCTCTCTCTCCTCGAACACTGCCTCTCTCTCTCTCCCCGAGCACTGCCTCTCTCTCTCTCCCCGAGCACTGCCTCTCTCTCTCTCCCCGAACACTCTCTCTCCCCGAACACTCCCTCTCTCTCCTCAGGCACTACCTCTCTCTCCTCGAACACTGCCTCTCTCTCTCTCCCCGAGCACTGCCTCTCTCTCTCTCTCTCTCCCCCAACCACTGCCCTTCTCTCTCTCCCCCTGCACTGCCTCTCTCTCTCCTAAGCACTGCCCCTCTCTCCCCAATCACTTCCCCTTTCTCTCTACCCCTGCACTGCCTTTCACTCTCCCCTGAGCAAAGCCCCTCTCTCTCTCCCCAAGCACTGCCTCTCTCTCCCCCCGAGCACTGCCTCTCTCTCTCCCCCCGAGAACTGGTTCTCTCTCTACCCTGTGCACTGCAACTCCCTCTCACCGAGCACTGCCTCTCTCTCTCTCCCCAAGCACTGCCTCTCTCTCTCTCCCCGAACACTCTCTCTCCCCGAACACTCCCTCTCTCTCCTCAGGCACTACCTCTCTCTCCTCGAACACTGCCTCTCTCTCTCTCCCCGAGCACTGCCTCTCTCTCTCTCCCCGAACACTCCCTCTCTCTCCTCAGGCACTACCTCTCTCTCCTCCAACACTGCCTCTCTCTCTCTCCCCGAGCACTGCCTCTCTCTCTCTCCCCGAGCACTGCCTCTCTCTCTCTCCCCGAGCACTGCCTCTCTCTCTCTCCCCGAGCACTGCCTCTCTCTCTCTCCCCGAGCACTGCCTCTCTCTCTCTCCCCGAGCACTGCCTCTCCCTCTCACCGAGCACTGCCTCTCCCCCTCCCCGAGCACTTCCTCTCCCTCTCTCCCCGAGCACTGCCTCTCTCTCTCTCCCCGAGCACTGCCTCTCTCTCTCTCCCCGAACACTCCCTCTCTCTCTCTCCTCAGGCACTACCTCTCTCTCCTCGAGCACTGCCTCTCTCTCTCTCTCCTCGTGCACTGCCTCTCTCTCTCTCTCCCCGAGCACTGCCTCTCTCTCTCTCTCCTCGAGCACTGCCTCTCTCTCTCTCGCCGAGCACTGCCTCTCTCTCTCTCCCCGAGCACTGCCTCTCTCTCTCTCCCCGAGCACTGCCTCTCTCTCCTCGAGCACTGCCTCTCTCTCTCTCCCCGAGCACTGCCTCTCTCTCTCTCCCCGAGCACTGCCTCTCACTCTCCCCGAGCACTGCCTCTCTCATTCTCCCTGAGCACTGGCTCTCTCTCTCTCCCCGAGCACTGCCTCTCACTCTCTCCCCGAGCACTGCCTCTGTCTCTCTCCCCGAGCACTGCCTCTCTCTCTCTCTCCCCAAGCACTGCCTCTCTCTCTCTCCTCGAACACTGCCTCTCTCTCTCTCCCCGAACACTCCCTCTCTCTCTCTCCCCAAGCACTGCCTCTCTCTCCTCGAGCACTGCCTCTCTCTCTCTCCCCGAGCACTGCCTCTCTCTCCCCGAACACTCCCTCTCTCTTCCCAGGCACTACCTCTCTCTCTCTTCCCAGGCACTACCTCTCTCCTCGAGCACTGCCTCTCTCTCTCTCCCCGAGCACTGCCTCTATCTCTCTCCCCGAGCACTGCCTCTCTCTCTCTCCCCAAGCACTGCCTCTCTCTCTCTCCTCGAACACTGCCTCTCTCTCTCTTCCTGAACACTCCCTCTCTCTCTCTCCCCAGGCACTACCTCTCTCTCCTCGAGCACTGCCTCTCTCTCTTTCCCTGAGCACTGCCTCTCTCTCCCCGAACACTCCCTCTCTCTTCCCAGGCACTACCTCTCTCTCTCTTCCCAGGCACTACCTCTCTCCTCGAGCACTGCCTCTCTCTCTCTCCCCGAGCACTGCCTCTCTCTCTCTCCCCAAGCACTGCCTCTCTCTCTCTCCCCGAGCACTGCCTCTCTCACTCTCCCCGAGCACTGCCTGTCTCACTCTCCCTGAGCACTGCCTCTCTCTCTCCCCCCGAGCACTTCCCCCTCTCCCCCCGAGAACTGGCTCTCTCTACCCTGTGCACTGCAACTCTCCCCCCAGCACTGCCTCTTTCCCCTGGAGCACCTCCTCTCTCACCGCCGAGCACTGCCTCTCTCTCTCTCTCCCCCAACCACTGCCCTTCTCTCTCTCCCTCTGCACTGCCTCTCTCTCTCCTAAGCCCTGCCCCTCTCTCCCCAATCACTTCCCCTTTCTCTCTACCCCTGCACTGCCTTTCTCTCTCCCCTGAGCAAAGCCCCTCTCTCTCTCCCCGAGCACTGCCTCTCTCTCTCCCCCCGAGAACTGGCTCTCTCTCTCCCCCCGAGAACTGGCTCTCTCTCTACCCTGTGCACTGCAACTCCCTCTCACCGAGCACTGCCTCTCTCTCTCTCCCCGAGCACTGCCTCTCTCTCTCTCCCTGAACACTCTCTCTCCCCGAACACTCCCTCTCTCTCCTCAGGCACTACCTCTCTCTCCTCCAACACTGCCTCTCTCTCTCTCCCCGAGCACTGCCTCTCTCTCTCTCCCCGAGCACTGCCTCTCTCTCTCTCCCCGAACACTCTCTCTCCCCGAACACTCCCTCTCTCTCCTCAGGCACTACCTCTCTCTCCTCGAACACTGCCTCTCTCTCTCTCCCCGAGCACTGCCTCTCTCTCTCTCTCTCCCCCAACCACTGCCCTTCTCTCTCTCCCCCTGCACTGCCTCTCTCTCTCCTAAGCACTGCCCCTCTCTCCCCAATCACTTCCCCTTTCTCTCTACCCCTGCACTGCCTTTCACTCTCCCCTGAGCAAAGCCCCTCTCTCTCTCCCCAAGCACTGCCTCTCTCTCCCCCCGAGCACTGCCTCTCTCTCTCCCCCCGAGAACTGGTTCTCTCTCTACCCTGTGCACTGCAACTCCCTCTCACCGAGCACTGCCTCTCTCTCTCTCCCCAAGCACTGCCTCTCTCTCTCTCCCCGAACACTCTCTCTCCCCGAACACTCCCTCTCTCTCCTCAGGCACTACCTCTCTCTCCTCGAACACTGCCTCTCTCTCTCTCCCCGAGCACTGCCTCTCTCTCTCTCCCCGAACACTCCCTCTCTCTCCTCAGGCACTACCTCTCTCTCCTCCAACACCGCCCTCTCTCTCTCTCCCCGAGCACTGCCTCTCTCTCTCTCCCCGAGCACTGCCTCTCTCCCTCTCACCGAGCACTGCCTCTCCCCCTCCCCGAGCACTTCCTCTCCCTCTCTCCCCGAGCACTGCCTCTCTCTCTCTCCCCGAGCACTGCCTCTCTCTCTCTCCCCAGGCACTACCTCTCTCTCCTCGAGCACGGCCTCTCTCTCTCTCCCCGAGCACTGCCTCTCTCTCTCTCCCCGAGCACTGCCTCTCTCTCTCCCCGAGCACTGCCTCTCTCTCTCTCCCCGAGCACTGCCTCTCTCTCCCCGAGCACTGCCTCTCTCTCTCTCCCCGAACACTGCCTCTCTCTCTCTCCTCAGGCACTACCTCTCTCTCCTCGAACACTGCCTCTCTCCCTTTCCCCGAGCACTGCCTCTCTCTCTCTCCCCGAGCACTGCCTCTCTCTCTCTCCCCGAGCACTCCCTCTTTCTCTCTCCCCAGGCACTCACTCTCTCTCCTCGAGCACTGCTTCTCTCTCTCTCCCCGAACACTCCCTCTCTCTCCTCAGGCACTACCTCTCTCTCCTCGAACACTGCCTCTCTCTCTCTCCCCGAGCACTGCCTCTCTCTCTCTCCCCGAACACTCCCTCTCTCTCCTCAGGCACTACCTCTCTCTCCTCGAACACTGCCTCTCTCTCTCTCCCCGAGCACTGCCTCTCTCTCTCTCCCCGAGCACTGCCTCTCTCTCTCTCCCCGAGCACTGCCTCTCTCTCTCTCCCCGAGCACTGCCTCTCTCTCTCTCCCCGAGCACTGCCTCTCTCTCTCTCCCTGAGCACTGCCACTCTCTCTCTCTCCCCAGGCACTCACTCTCTCTCCTCGAGCACTCCCTCTCTCTCCTCAGGCACTACCTCTCTCTCCCCGAGCACTGCCTCTCTCTCTCTCCCCGAGCACTGCCTCTCTCTCTCTCCCTGAGCACTGCCTCTCTCTCTCTCTCCCGAGCACTGCCTCTCTCTCTCTCTCTCACCGAGCACTGCCTCTCTATCTCTCCGAACACTCCCTCTCTCTCTCCCCAGGCACTCACTCTCTCTCCTCTAGCACTGCCTCTCTCTCTCTCCCCGAGCACTGCCTCTCTCTCTCTCCCCAAGCATTGCCTCTCTCTCTCCCTGAGCACTGCCTCTCTCATTCTCCCTGAGCACTGCCTCTCTCTCTCTCTCCCCGAGCACTGCCTCTCTCTCTCTCCCCGAGCACTGCCTCTCTCTCTCTCCCCGAGCACTGCCTCTCTCTCTCTCCCCGAGCACTGCCTCTCTCTCTCCCCCCGAGCACTGCCCCCTCTCACCCCGAGAACTGGCTCTCTCTCTACCCTGTGCACTGCAACTCCCTCTCACCGAGCACTGCCTCTCCCTCTCACCGAGCACTCCCTCTCTCTCTCTTCCCAAGCAACTGCCTCTCTCTCTCTCCCCGAACACTCCCTCTCTCTCTCTCCTCAGGCACTACCTATCTCTCCTCGAGCACTGCCTCTCTCTCTCTCCCCAGGCACGACCTCTCTCTCCTCGAGCACAGCCTCTCTCTCTCTCCCCAAGCACTGCCTCTCTCTCTCTCTCCCTGAGCACTCCCTCTCTCTCTCCCCGAACACTCCCTCTCTCTCTCTCCGCAGGCACTACCTCTCTCTCCTCGAGCACTGCCTCTCTCTCTCCCCGAGCACTGCCTCTCTCTCTCCCCTCGAGCACTGCCCCCTCTCCCCCCGAGAACTGGCTCTCTCTCTACTCTGTGCACTGCAACTCCCTATCACCGAGCACTGCCTCTCCCTCTCACCCCGAACACTCCCTCTCTCTCTCTCCCCGAACACTCCCTCTCTCTCTCTCCTCAGGGACTACCTCTCTCTCCTCGAGCACTGCCTCTCTCTCTCCCCGAGCACTGCCTCTCTCTCTCTCCCCGAGCATTGCCTCTCTCTCTCTCTCCTCGAGCACTGCCTCTCTCTCTCTCTCCCCGAGCACTGCCTCTCTCTCTCTCGCCGAGCACTGCCTCTCTCTCTCTCCCCGAGCACTGCCTCTCTCTCTCTCCCCGAGCACTGCCTCTCTCTCTCTCCCCGAGCACTGCCTCTCTCTCCTCGAGCACTGCCTCTCTCTCTCTCCCCGAGCACTGCCTCTCTCTCTCTCCCCGAGCACTGCCTCTCACTCTCCCCGAGCACTGCCTCTCTCTCTCTCCCCGAGCACTGCCTCTGTCTCTCTCCCCGAGCACTGCCTCTCTCTCTCTCCCCAAGCACTGCCTCTCTCTCTCTCCTCGAACACTGCCTCTCTCTCTCTCCCCGAACACTCCCTCTCTCTCTCTCCCCAAGCACTGCCTCTCTCTCCTCGAGCACTGCCTCTCTCTCTTTCCCTGAGCACTGCCTCTCTCTCTCTCCCCGAGCACTGCCTCTCTCTCCCCGAACACTCCCTCTCTCTTCCCAGGCACTACCTCTCTCTCTCTTCCCAGGCACTACCTTTCTCCTCGAGCACTGCCTCTCTCTCTCTCCCCGAGCACTGCCTCTCTCACTCTCCCCGAGCACTGCCTGTCTCACTCTCCCTGAGCACTGCCTCTCTCTCTCCCCCCGAGCACTTCCCCCTCTCCCCCTGAGAACTGGCTCTCTCTACCCTGTGCACTGCAACTCTCCCCCCAGCACTGCCTCTTTCTCCCGGAGCACCTCCTCTCTCACCGCCGAGCACTGCCTCTCTCTCTCTCTCTCTCCCCCAACCACTGCCCTTCTCTCTCTCCCCCTGCACTGCCTCTCTCTCTCCTAAGCACTGCCCCTCTCTCCCCAATCACTTCCCCTTTCTCTCTACCCCTGCACTGCCTTTCTCTCTCCCCTGAGCAAAGCCCCTCTCTCTCTCCCCGAGCACTGCCTCTCTCTCCCCCCGAACACTGCCTCTCTCTCTCCCCCCGAGAACTGGCTCTCTCTCTACCCTGTGCACTGCAACTCCCTCTCACCGAGCACTGCCTCTCTCTCTCTCCCCAAGCACTGCCTCTCTCTCTCTCCCCGAACACTCCCTCTCTCTCTCTCCCCAATCACTTCCCCTCTCTCTCTACCCCTGCACTGCCTTTCTCTCTCCCCTGAGCAAAGCCCCTCTCTCTCTCCCCGAGCACTGCCTCTCTCTCCCCGAACACTGCCTCAGTCTCTTTCCTGAGCTCTGCCTCTCTCTCTCCCTCTGGGCACTGACTCTCTCTCTCCCCTGGGCACTGCCTCCCTCTCCCCTGCCGAAGACTGCCTCTCTCTCTCTATCCCAGGCACTGCTTCTCTCTCTAACCCGGGCACTGCCTCTCTCTCTCTCCTCGAGCACTGCCTCACTCTCTGTCTCCCCCGGGCAGTCTCTCTCACTCCCCAATCATTGCCTAGGTCTCTTTCCCGAGCACTGCCTCTCTTTCTCCCCTGGGCACTGACTCTCTCTCTCTCCTGACTCTCTCTCTCCCCTGGGCACTGCCTCTCTCTCTCACTCTCTCCCCTGGGCACTGCCACTCTCTCTCTCCCTGAGCACTGCCTCTCCCTCTCCCCGAGCACGGCCTCTCTCTCTTTCCCCGATCACTGCCTCCCTCTCCCCCACCGAGGACTGCCTCTCTCTCTCTCCCCGAGCACTGCCTCTCACTCTCTCCCCGAGCACTGGCCCTCACTCTATCCGAGCACTGCCTCTCTCTCTCTCCCCGAGCACTGTCTCTCTCTCCCCGAGCACTGCCTCTCTCTCTCTCCCCGAGCACTGCCTCTCTCTCTCTCCCCGAGCACTGCCTCTCTCTCTCTCCCCGAGCACTGCCTCTCTCTCTCTCCCCGAGCACTGCCTCTCTCTCTCTCCCCGAGCACTGCCTCTCTCTTCTCCCGAGCACTGCCTCTCTCTCTCCCCGAGCACTGCCTCTCTCTCTCTCCCCGAGCATTGCCTCTCTCTCTCTCCCCGAGCACTGCCTCTCTCTCTCTCCCCGAGCACTGCCTCTCTCTCTCTCTTCCCAGCACTGCCTCTCTCTCTCTCCCCGAGCACTCCCTCTCTCTCTCTCCCCGAGCACTGCCTCTCTCTCTCTCCCCGAGCACTGCCTCTCTCTCTCTCCCTGAGCACTGCCTCTCTCTCTCTCCCCGAGCACTGCCTCTCTCGCTCTCCCCGAGCACTGCCTCTCTCTCTCTCCCCGAGCACTGCCTCTCTCTCTCCTCGAGCATTGCCTCTCTCTCTCTCCCCGAGCACTGCCTCTCTCTCTCTCCCCCGAGCACTGCCTCTCTCTCTCTCCCCGAGCACTGCCTCTCTCTCTCTCCCCGAGCACTGCCTCTCTCTCTCTCCCCGAGCACTGCCTCTCTCTCTCTCCCTGAGCACTGCCTCTCTCTCTCTCCCCGAGCACTCCCTCTCTCTCTCTCCCCGAGCACTGCCTCTCTCTCTCTCCCCGAGCACTGCCTCTCTCTCTCTCCCCGAGCACTGCCTCTCTCTCTCTCCCCGAGCACTGCCTCTCTCTCTCTCCCCGAGCACTGCCTCTCTCTCTCTCCCCGAGCACTGCCTCTATCTCTCTCCCCGAGCACTGCCTCTATCTCTCTCCCAGAGCACTGCCTCTATCTCTCTCCCCGAGCACTGCCTCTATCTCTCTCCCCGAGCACTGCCTCTATCTCTCTCCCCGAGCTCTGCCTCTCTTTCTATCTCCTTGGGCACTACCTCTATCTCTTCCCCGAGCACTGCCTCTCTCTCTCTCTCTCCCCGAGCACTGGCCCTCACTCTCCCCGAGCACTTCCCTCCTCTCTCTCCCCCTGCATGGCTTCTCTCTCTCTCCCCGAGCACTGCCTGTCTCTCTCCCCCGACCACTGCCCCTCTCTCGCCACAAGGACTGCCCCTCTCTCTCCCCGGGCACTGCCCCCTCTCCCCCCGAGAACTGGCTCTCTCTCTACCCTGTGCACTGCATCTCTCCCACCAGCACTGCCTCTTTCCCCCGGAGCACCTCCTCTCTCACCGCCGAGCACTGCCTCTCTCTCTCTCCCCCTGCACTGCCTCTCTCTCTCCCAAGCACTGCCCCTCTCTCCCCAATCACTTCCCCTCTCTCCCCAATCACTTCCCCTCTCTCCCCAATCACTTCCCCTCTCTCCCCAATCACTTCCCCTCTCTCTCTACCCCTGCACTGCCTTTCTCTCTCCCCTGAGCAAAGCCCCTCTTTCTCTCCCCGAGCACTGCCTCAGTCTCTTTCCTGAGCTCTGCCTCTCTCTCTCCCTCTGGGCATTGACTCTCTCTCTCCCCCGGGCACTGCCTCCCTCTCCCCCGTTGAGGACTACCTCTCTCTCTGTCTCACCCGGTCACTGCCTCTCTCTCTCCCCGAGCACTGCCTCTCTCTCTGCTCCCAGAGCTGTGCCTCTCTCTCTCCTGAGCACTGCCTCTCTCTCTCTCTCTCCCTGAGCACTGCCTCTCTCTCTCTCTCTCTCTCTACTGAGCACTTCCTCTCTCCCTCCATCCCGGGGGGTTGCCACTCTTGTCTGTCTCAGTGCTTCAATTGCTGCTGCTGCCATCTGCCCACAATGGAAGAGATACTCACTAGGAAGAAGTTGGTGCTCAGTGGTGGCATCATGTAGAGAGAGACAAAGTAAGCTGCTACACCAATTAAAGCTGCAACGACACTGATCGCGTGCATCAGGAAAATGACTTGTTTCTGCAAGGAATTTAACATGGGTTACGCAACGGTGGCGAGATTGTCAAATCCCACCTCAGGCTGGTGCTCCTGTGCCTTGTTAAAGGAGCTACCGACTGTGCCCATCTCCCTAGCTCTCCCCATCCCACCTCAACCCCTTGCACGGCTGCGGCAGAGTACCTTCCCACTCGGGCTTGTGACTCCAGCCCCACAACAACACAATTGACTCTTCTGCAGCCCCAGAAGCCTCAGAACTAGATACCAGGTATTGTAAACTGCCACCATCGCAGATCCAAGAAAGCCACCAAACACTATCTTCCCAGGCCAATGGGGGCCCAGAAAAGTGACAGCACACATCCCCGAGAATAAAGGTTAAAAATACTTACGAGGTGGGTGTTTGATGTGTTTATAATGTCCACCACCAGTGATCCTGATATGATATACTGGGAAGAAAAAGTACATTGTATAAGGAATGCTTGAGGGTGCATTATAATTGTAAAGATGATATTAATATGCACAGTTGTAAAAATACCCTCCCTATGTTCATATACATAACGTAGGATTATGGTTTACATATAGCCAGGGAATCAGGCCATTTGGCCTGACTAGTCTGTGCAGGCCTTCATTCTCCACACAGCTCTCCTCCCTTTCCATCTGCCTCACATCAGCCTTTCAGTGTGCCTTTCTATCCCCTTTTCTCTCACACACTTGTCTAATCTCCTGCCCGGGAAACCTAAACGACTGGCCCCCCGACTCCTCGCTGTGGGAGCAAGCTCCAAATTCTTCACCACCCTCTAGATATTTGTAACCATCCTATAATTAATCACCCTCTAGTTTTGGGTTAGCCCACACAAGTGAAAACATTCCCTCCGCACCTGAGCGAAAAGCGAAATACCATGCACGTTGGAAATCTGAAATGAAAACAGAAAATGCCGCAAATGCTCAGCAGGTCTGGCAGCATCTCTCTCCACACCCAAACACTCCAGCTCTGTGTCATTTTAAAGCCTCTATCAGATCAGTCCTCAGTCCCCTCTTTTTGAGAAAAAAAGAGCCCCAGTCAGTTCAGTTGCTCCTGATTGCTGTGATCCCTCCATTCTGTTCCCATCTGTGTAAGGCTTTGTTTCTGCACTTTCTCCAATACTTCTATGACCTTTCTTTCGTAACAGGGTCCACAACTGTGCAGAGTGCTCTTACATTTGCCTGGATGAGTGCAGCTCCCACAACACTCGAGAAGCTGGACACTGTCCAGGACAAAGCTGCCCGCTTGATGGGCCCCCCATCCACAAACATTCACTCCCTCCACCACTGACGCACAGTAGCAGCAGCGTGTGTACCATCTACAAGATGCACTGCAGGAACTCACCAAGGCTCCTTCGACAGCACCTTCCAAACCCACGACCACTACCATCTAGAAGGACAAGGGCAGCAGACACATGGGGGACACCGCCACCTGGCAGCTCCCTTCCGAGCCACTCACCATCCTGACTTGGAAATATATCGGCCGTTCATAGAAACATAGAAACTAGGAGCAGGAGTAGGCCATTCGGCCCTTTGAACCTGCTCCGCCAATCATTAATCCAACTCAATATCCTGCTCCCGCTTTCTCCCCAAGAGCTATATCTAACTCCTTCTTGAAAACATACAATGTTTTGGTCTCAATTTCTGTGGTAGCGAATTCCACAGGCTCACCACTGTCTGGGTGAAGAAATTTCTCCTCATCTCAGTCTTAAATGGTCTACCCCGTATTCTCAGACTGTGACCCCTGGTTCTGGACTCCCCCACCATCGGGAACATCCTTCCTGCATCTACCCTGTCTAGTCCTGTTAGAATTTTATAGGTTTCTATGAGATCCCCCCTCATTCTTCTGAACTCCAGTGAATATAATCCTAACCAACTCAATCTCTCCTCATACGTTAGTCCTGCCATCCCAGGAATCAGTCTGGTAAACCTTCGCTGCACTCCCTCTATAGCAAGTACATCCTTCCTCAGATAAGGAGACCAAAACTGCACACAATATTCCAGGTGTGGTCTCACCAAGGCCCTGTACAATTGCAACAAGACATCCCTGTTCCTGCACTCAAATCCTCTGGCTATGAAGGCCAACATACCATTTGCCTTCTTTACCGCCTGCTGCACCTACATGCTTACTTCAGCAACTGGTGTACGAGGACACCCAGGTCTCGTTGCACATTCCCCGCTCTCAATTTATAGCCATTCAGATAATAATCTGACTTCCTGCTTTTGCTACCAAAATGGATAACCTCACATTTATCCACATTATACTGCATCTGCCATGCATTTGCTCTCTCACTCAGCTTGTCCAAATCACACTGAAGCATCTTTGTATCCTCCTCACAGCTCACCCTCCCACCCAGCTTTGTGTCATCTGCAAATTTGGAGAAATTACATTTAATTCCCTCATCTAAATCATTAATATACATTGTGAATAACCGGGGTCCCAGCACCGATCCCTGCGGTAGCCACTAGGCACTGCCTGCCATTCGGAAAAAGACCCATTTATTCCTACTCTTTATTTCCTGTCTGCCAACCAGTTTTTTATCCATCTCAATACACTACCCCCAATCCCATGTGCTTTAATTTTACATGTCAATCTCTTATGTGGGATTTTGTCGAAAGCCTTTTGAAAGTCCAAATAAACCACATCCACTGGCTCCTCCTCATCAACTCGACTAGTTACACCCTCGAAAAATTCCAGTAGATTTGTCAAGTATCATTTCCCTTTTGTAAATCCATGCTGACTCTGTCTGATTCTGCCACTGTTTTCCAAGTGCTCAGCTATTAAATCTTTTAGAATGGACTCTAGAATTTTCCCCACTACTGATATCAGGCTGACTGGTCTATAATTCCCTGTTTTCTCACTACCTCCCTTTTAACACAGTGGGGTAACATTAGCTACCCTCCAATCTGTCGGAACTGTTCCAGAGTCTATAGAATCTCGGCAGATGACCACCAATGCATCCACTATTTCTGGGGCCGCTTCCTTAAGTACTCTGGGATGTAGATTATCAGGCCCTGGGGATTTATTGGCCTTCAATCCCATCAATTTCCCCAACACCATTTCCCTACTAATACTGATTTCTTTCAGTTCCTCCCTCTCACTAAATCCTGTGTTCCCCAACATTTCTGGTATGTTATTTGTGTCCTCCTTTGTGAAGGCAGAACCAAAGTATGTATTTAGTTCCTTCACTGTCGCTGGGTCAAAATCCTGGAACTCCCTCCCTAACAGCACTGTGGGTGTACCTACACCACACGGACAAAATCCTGGAACTCCCTCCCTAACAGCACTGTGGATGTACCTACACCACACGGACAAAATCCTGGAACTCCCTCCCTAACAGCACTGTGGGTGTACCTACACCACACGGACAAAATCCTGGAACTCCCTGCCTAACATCACTGTGGGTGTACCTACACCACACGGACAAAATCCTGGAACTCCCTCCCTAACAGCACTGTGTGTGTACCTACACCACACGGACAAAATCCTGGAACTCCCTCCCTAACAGCGCTGTGGGTGTACCTACACCACACGGACAAAATCCTGGTACTCCCTCCCTAACAGCACTGTGGGTGTACCTACACCACAGGGACAAAATCCTGGAACTCCCTCCCTAACAGCACTGTGGGTGTACCTACACCACACGGACAAAATCCTGGAACTCCCTCCCTAACAGCGCTGTGGGTGTACCTACACCACACGGACAAAATCCTGGAACTCCCTCCCTAACAGCACTGTGGGTGTACCTACACCACACGGACAAAATCCTGGAACTCCCTCCCTAACAGCGCTGTGGGTGTACCTACACCACACGGACAAAATCCTGGAACTCCCTCCCTAACAACACTGTGGGTGTACCTACACCACACGGACAAAATCCTGGAACTCCCTCCCTAACAGCACTGTGGGTGTACCTACACCACACGGACAAAATCCTGGAACTCCCTCCCTAACAGCACTGTGGGTGTACCTACACCACACGGACACAATCCTGGAACTCCCTCCCTAACAGCACAGTGGGTGTACCTACACCACACGGACAAAATCCTGGAACTCCCTCCCTAACAGCACTGTGGGTGTACCTACACCACACGGACAAAATCCTGGAACTCCCTCCCTAACAGCACTGTGGGTGTACCTACACCACACGGACACAATCCTGGAACTCCCTCCCTAACAGCACAGTGGGTGTACCTACACCACACGGACAAAATCCTGGAACTCCCTCCCTAACAGCACTGTGGGTGTACCTACACCACACGGACACAATCCTGGAACTCCCTCCCTAACAGCACTGTGGGTGTACCTACACCACACGGACACAATCCTGGAACTCCCTCCCTAACAGCACTGTGGGTGTACCTACACCACACGGACAAAATCCTGGAACACCCTCCCTAACAGCACTGTGGGTGTAGCTACACCACACGGACAAAATCCTGGAACTCCCTCTCTAACAGCGCCGTGGGTGTACCTACACCACACGGACAAAATCCTGGAACTCTCTCCCAAACAGCACTGTGGGTGTACCTACACCACATGGACTGCAGTGGTTCAAGAAGGCAGCTCACCACCATCTTCTCATGGGCCAATTAGGGAGGGGCAATAAATGCTGGGCCCAGCCAGCGACGCCCATATCCCATGAAAGAATAAATAGAAAAAATGTTGGGTCTGACAAGTGTCCTGTACTACATCAGGACATAACTTCTCTACTTCTGATTCATATATTCTCCTAGAAATAAATTTCTGGGCTGAGAGGATTGTTCCACTATGAAAGATCATAGAATCATAGAAAATAGGAGCAGGAGGAGGCCATTCGGCCCGTCGAGCCTGCTGCGCCATTCATTATGATCATGGCTGATCATCCAATTCAATAGCCTGTTTCCGCTTTCTCTCCATACCCTTTGAACCCTTTCGCCCCAAAAGCTATATCTAACTCCCTCTTGAAAACAGACAATGCTTTGACCTCAATTACTTTCTGTGGTAACAAAAGATCGAGTAGAATGGGCCAATATTTTCTGGAGTTTAGAAGCATGATAGGTGATCTCACTGTAACATATAACATGTTTAAAGGGCTTGAAAGGGTAGATGCTGAGATTCTGTTTATCCTCCTGGCTGAAGAGTCTAGTTCTCGGGCAGTGACTGCAACCCATGGCTCCAGAGCCACAAGTGACTCCTTAACATCTCATTTGCGGCTCACACTTTCCCAGTTGGGTCATATTAACATGAAAAAAGCAGAACATATTAAATTGAGAGAAACTAGAGCTGTGTGTTATTGTGGGAATAAAAAGCTAATTATTGTGCTCCCGACAGATTTTATTTAAAAAGAGCTCTTTAGGTTAAAAACAAAAGGTTGCCAGCCCCTGAAAGGGGAAGGGTGGAGAGGTTTTTGAGGCCGGGGTGGGGGGGTCACAGTCTCAGGCTAAGGGGTCGGAGGGTTGTGAATCTTTGGAATTCTCTACCCCAGAGGGTTGTGGATGCTCCGTCGTTGAGTACGTTCAAGACTGAGATGGAGATATTTTTGGGCACTGAGGGAATTAAGGGATATGGGGGGAGGCAGAAAAGTGGAGTTGAGGTAGAAGATCACCAGATGATCGTATTGAATGGTTCGAGGGGCTGAATGGCCTCCTCCTGTTCCTAATGCCTGCTCCTATGAATCTCACTGGTTCATGTGAGTTATTAATCAATCTTAATATCAAACTCAACGTACCCAAATTCCTGTCCACCAGGGAATCCCGATTAAAACAGCAAATACGTAACTTTCGGTAAAATTGAGTGGCAGACCGAACACCATCTGAACTATTCCAATCATTATCTCAGTGATCTGCAATAGGAGAGATGCAACATTACGTTCGATAAAACTAAGCTGTTTAAATGGGCAGCAAGGAAATGGTCCAGGTGAGAAAGATGGTTAATATTTGTCTGAGAGACACTCCGACAGTGTGGCACTCCCTCAGTACTGACCCTCCGACAGTGTGGCACTCCCTCAGTACTGACCCTCCGACAGTGCGGCACTCCCTCAGTACTGACCCTCTGACAGTGCAGCACTCCCTCAGTACTGACCCTCTGACAGTGCAGCACTCCCTCAGTACTGACCCTCTGACAGTGCAGCACTCACTCAGTACTGACCCTCTGACAGTGCAGGCTTCCCTCAGTACTGACCCTCTGACAGTGCAGCACTCCCTCAGTACTGACCCTCCGACAGTGCAGCACTCCCTCAGGACTGACCCTCCGACAGTGCAGCACTCCCTCAGTACTGATCCTCTGACAGTGCGGCGCTCCCTCAGTACTGACCCTCCGACTGTGCAGCACTCCCTCAGTACTGACCCTCTGACAGTGCAGCGCTACCTCAGTACTGACCCTCTGACAGTGCAGCAGTCCCTCAGTACTGATCCTCCGACAGTGCAGCGCTCCCTCAGTACTGACCCTCTGACAGTGCAGCGCTCCCTCAGTACTGACCATCTGACAGTGCAGGCTTCCCTCAGTACTGACCCTCCGACAGTACAGCACTCCCTCAGTACTGACCCTCCGACAGCGCAGGCTTCCCTCAGTACTGACCCTCTGACAGTGCAGCGCTCCCTCAGTACTGACCCTCCGACAGTGCAGCACTCCCTCAGTACTGACCCTCCGACTGTGCAGGCTTCCCTCAGGACTGACCCTCTGACAGTGCAGCACTCCCTCAGTACTGACCCTCCGACAGTGCAGGCTTCCCTCAGTACTGACCCTCCGACAGTGCAGCACTCCCTCAGTACTGACCCTCCGACAGTGCAGCACTCCCTCAGTACTGATCCTCTGACAGCGCGGCGCTCCCTCAGTACTGACCCTCCGACTGTGCAGCACTCCCTCAGTACTGACCCTCTGACAGTGCAGCACTCCCTCAGTACTGACCCTCTGACAGTGTAGCACTCCCTCAGTACTGACCCTCTGACAGTGCAGCACTCCCTCAGTACTGACCCTCTGACAGTGCAGCACTCCCTCAGTACTGACCCTCCGACAGTGCAGCACTCCCTCAGTACTGACCCTCCGACAGTGCAGGCTTCCCTCAGTACTGACCCTCCAACAGGGCAGCACTCCCTCAGCACTGACCCTCCGACAGTGCAGCACTCCCTCAGTACTGACCCTCTGATAGTGCAGCACTCACTCAGTACTGACCCTCTGACAGTGCAGCACTCCCTCAGTACTGACCCTCCGACAGTGCAGGCTTCCCTCAGTACTGACCCTCTGACAGTGCAGCACTCCCTCAGTACTGACCCTTCGACAGTGCAGCACTCCCTCAGGACTGACCCTCCGACAGTGCAGCACTCCCTCAGTACTGATCCTCTGACAGTGCAGCGCTCCCTCAGTACTGACCCTCTGACAGTGCAGGCTTCCCTCAGTACTGACCCTCCAACAGTACAGCACTCCCTCAGTACTGACCCTCCGACAGCGCAGTCTTCCCTCAGTGCTGACCCTCTGACAGTGCAGCGCTCCCTCAGTACTGACCCTCCGACAGTGCAGCACTCCCTCAGTACTGACCCTCCGACAGTGCAGGCTTCCCTCAGTACTGACCCTCTGACAGTGCAGCACTCCCTCAGTACTGACCCTCCGACAGTGCAGGCTTCCCTCAGTACTGACCTTCTGACAGTGCAGCACTCCCTCAGTACTGACCCTCCGACAGTGCAGCACTCCCTCAGGACTGACCCTCCGACAGTGCAGCACTCCCTCAGTACTGATCCTCTGACAGTGCAGCGCTCTCTCAGTACTGACCCTCCGACTGTGCATCACTCCCTCAGTACTGACCCTCTGACAGTGCAGCACTCCCTCAGTACTGACCCTCTGACAGTGCAGCACTCCCTCAGTACTGACCCTCTGACAGTGCAGCACTCTCTCAGTACTGACACCCTGACAGTGTAGCACTCCCTCAGTACTGACCCTCTGACAGTGCAGCACACCCTCAGTACTGTCCCTCTGACAGTGCAGCACTCCCTCAGTACTGACCCTCCGACAGTGCAGCACCTCCTCAGTACTGACCCTCCGACAGTGCAGCACTCCCTCAGTACTGACCCTCCGACAGTGCAGCACCTCCTCAGTACTGACCCTCCGACAGTGCAGCACTCCCTCAGTACTGACCCACTGACAGTGCAGCACTCCCTCAGTACTGACCCTCTGACAGTGCAGCACTACCTCAGTACTGACCCTCTGACAGTGCGGCACTCCCTCAGTACTGACCCTCTGACAGTGCAGCACCTCCTCAGTACTGACCCTCCGACAGCGCAGCACCTCCTCAGTAGTGACCCTCTGACAGTGCAGCACCGCCTCAGTACTGACCCAACAACAGTGCAGCACCGCCTCAGTACTGACCCTCCGACAGTGCAGCACCTCCTCAGTACTGACCCTCCGACAGTGCAGCACCCCCTCAGTACTAACCCTTCAACAGCGCAGCACCCCCTCAGTACTGACCCTCCGACAGTGCAGCACTCCCTCAGTACTGACCCTCCGACAGCGCAGCACTCCCTCAGTACTGACCCTCCGACAGTGCAGCACCTCCTCAGTATTGACCCTCCAACAGTGCGGCACTCCCTCAGTACTAACCCTCTGACAGCGCAGCACTCCCTCAGTACTGACCCTCCAACAGTGCGGCACTCCCTCAGTACTGACCCTCCAACAGTGCAGCACTCTCTCAGTACTGACCCACTGAAAGTGCGGCGCTCCCTCAGTACTGACCCTCCGACAGTGCAGCACTCCTTCAGTACTGACCCTCCAACAGTGCAGCACTCCCTCAGTACTGACCCTCTGTACTGACCCTCCGACAGCGCAGCACACCCTCAGTACTGACCCTCCGACAGTGCGGCACTACCTCAGTTCTGACCCCCCAACAGTGCGGCACTCTCTCAGTAGGGACCCTTCATGAGTGCACTGCTCCCTCAGTACTGACCCTCTAACTGTGCAGCACTCCCTCAATAGTGACCCTCTCTAAGTGCAATATTAAGTAAGAGCAATATCTCTCAGTATTAACCCATAAACCTCCGATTCAGAGGCGTGATGGAATAAGAGCAGCTGAGCCATCTCTTCTCTGAAGGAGCTTGATGCGGCATGTGAGTTTTTAAAGACTGTTAAAATCAGAATGCTCATTGGCAGCGATGGGATTTGAACTCTGGGGCGCTGTCCACGCGCTGTGACTAATAGAAGGGATCTGTCATGGTCATGTGTCACCTCAGCTTCCGGAATAGCAGGGCAAACCTTGTTGGAAGATGAAAGGTGAGTGTGTGTTAACATAGCTTAAGGAGATAGGTGGTTGAGTCCACAATTCACTGGTGTTCTAGGTGTTCTGCTGTCAGCTCACGCTTTGGTCCAGGATTATGGTGCAGGTTTGAGGGAGAGCCGGACCAGTCGGAGAGAATCTTATGTAGTTTGACTGATTGTTTTTAGGTGTATTTCCTTGTTTTAATCTAGCTGATGTTCTATTTTTGACTTTATTGGGTTTTTGTGTTATGGAAATGTTGGCAATCAAGAGGTTATTTAAGGAGCAGAGGGCATTCAGTCTACCCCCTCCACAAGTCCATGGTTTGAAGTAAAGTTTGGCCAGCCGTATCTCCGAATTCCCACCAAGTCCCATTCATCCGGCTATGTAATCACTGAACCAAATTGGATCAAAGTCCAGCAACATCTCAATTTTAAAATTCTTATCCCTGCTTAAAATCCTTGTAGTTCCCACACATAATTTCGGTAACCACCCCGAATTCCTAAGCCCTCCCTTTGACTGTAAGCTCCTTCAGCCCCTACAACCCTCCCGATACGTGTAACCTCCTCCAGCCCTTACAACCCTCCCGATACGTGTAACCTCCTCCAGCCCCTACAACCCTCCCTATACGTGTAACCTCCTCCAGCCCCTACACCCCTCCCTATCTCTGTAACCTCCTCCAGCACCTACACCCCTCCCTATCTCTGTAACCTCCTCCAGCCCCTACACCCCTCCCTATCTCTGTAACCTCCTCCAGCCCCTACAACCCTCCCTATCTCTGTAACCTCATACAGCGCCTACAACCCTCCCTATCTCTGTAACCTCCTCCAAGCCCTACACCCCTCACTATCTCTGTAACCTCTTCCAGCGCCTGCAACCCTCCCTCTCATTGTAACCTCCTCCGGCTCAGACACGCATCCCTATCTCTGTAACCTCCTCCAGCCCCTACAACCCTCCCTATCTCTGTAAAATCCTCCAGCACCCAAATCCCTCCCTATCTCTGTAACCTCCTCCAGCCTCTACAACCCACCCTATCTCTGTAACTCATCCAGCCCCTCCAACTCTCCCTATCTCTGTAACTCATCCAACCCCTACAACCCTCCCTATCACTGTAAAATCCTCCAGCACCCAAATCCCTCCCTATCTCTGTAACCTCCTCCAAGCCCTACATCCCTCATTATCTCTGTAACCTCTTCCAGCGCCTGCAATCCTCCCTCTCATTGTAACCTCCTCCAGCCCCTACACGCATCCCTATTTCTGTAACCTCCTCCAGCCCCTACAACCCTCCATATCTCTGTAAATCCTCCAGCCCACACAACCCTCCCTATCTCTGTAAAATCCTCCAGCACGCAAATCCCTCCCTATCTCTGTAACCTCCTCCAGCCTGTACAACCCACCCTATCTCTGTAACTCATCCAGCCCCTCCAACCCTCCCTATCTCTTTAACATTCTCCAGCCCCAACACTCCTCACTATCTCTGTAACCTGTTCCAGCCCGTACACACCTCCCTATCTCTGTAACCTGCTCCAGCTCCTACTACCCTACCTATCTCTGTAACCTCCTGTAGCCCCGACACACCTCCCTATCCCTTTAACCTCCTGCAGCCCCTACACACGTCCCTATCTCTGCAACATCCTCCAGGCCCTACAACCCTCCCTATCTCTGTAACATCCACCAGCCCCGAAAACCCTACTTATCTCTGTAACCGCGTCTAGCCCCAACAACCCTCCCTATCTCTGAAAACTCCTCCAGCCCATACAACCCTCCCTATCTCTGTAACGTCCTCCAACCCCTACGCCTATTCGCTATGTGTGTAACCTCTTCCAGCCCCTACAACCCTCCCACTTTCTGTAACCTCCTTCAGACCCGACACCCCTCCCAGTCTCTGTAACCTCCTGCAGCACCTATAACACTCCCTATTTCTGTAACCTCCTCCAGCCCAACAACCCTCCATATCTCTGTAACCTCCTCCAGCCCCTATAACACTCCATATCTCCGTAAACTCATCCAGACCCTACAACCCTCCCTATCTCTGTAACCTCCTCCAGGCCCTACAAATCTCCCTATCTTCGTAACCTCCTCCAGGCCCTACAACTCTCCCTATCTCTGTAACCTCGACCAGCCCCTACACCCCTCCCTATCTCTGTAACATCCTCCAGCACCCAAAACCCTCCCTATCTCTGTAACCACCTCCAGCCCCTACAACCCTCCCTATCTCTGCAACATTCTCCAGTCCCTACAACCCTCCCTATCTCTGTAACATTCGGCAGCCCCTACAACCCTCCCTATCTCTGTAACTCCTCCAGCATCTACAACCCTCCCTATTTTTGTAACCTCCTCCAGCCCTAGAAACCTCCCTACTGTTCTAACCTCCTCCAGCCCCTACGACACTCCCTATCATTGTAACCTCATCCAGACCCTACACAGCTCCCTATCTCTGTAATCTCCGCCAGCACATACAACCCGCTCTATCTCTGTAACATCTTCCAGAACCTACAACCCTCCCCATATCTGTAACCTCCTCCAGCTCCTACATACCTCCCTATACGTGTAACCTCCTCCAGCCCTTACAACCCTCCCTATCTCTGTAACCTCCTCCAGCCCCTACATACCTCCCTGTCACGGTAACCTCCTCCAGCTCCTACAACCCTCCCTATCTCTGTAACCTCCTCCAACCCTACAACCCTCACTATGTCTGCAATCTCTTCCAGCACCTACAACGCTCCCTATCTCTGTAACCTCCTCCAGCCCCTACAAACCTCCTTATCTCTGTAACCGCCTCCAGCCCCTACAACCCTGTCTCAGTAGCCTCCTCCAGCCATTACAACTCTCCCTATCTCTGTAACCACTTCCAGCCCCTACCACTTTCCCTATCTCTGTAACCTCCTCCAGCCCCTAAAACAGTCACTATCTCTGTAACCCTCCTCCAGCCCCTACACCCCTCCCTATCTCCGTAACGTCATCCAGCCCCTACACCCCTTACTATCTCTGTAACCTGTACCAGCCCCTACACCCCTCTCTATCTTTGTAACCTCATCCAGCCCCTACACCCCTCACTATTTCTGTAACCTGTTCCAGCACCTACAACCCTCCCAATCTCGGTAACCTCCTCCAGTCCCTACAAACCTCCCTATTGTTCTAACATCCTCCAGCCCCTACGACACTCCCTATCTCTGTAACCTCGTCCAGCCCCTACACCCCTCCCTATCTCTGTAACCTCATCCAGCCCCTACAATCCGCCCTCCCTCCGTAACATCTTCCAGACCCTACAACCCTCCCTATCTCTGTAACCATTTCCAGCCCCTGCAACTCTCCCGATCTCTGTAACCTCCTCCAGCCCCTACAACAGTCCCTATCTCTGTAACCTCCTCCAGCCACTACACACCTCCCTATCTCTGTAACCTCCTCCAGACCCTACACCCCTCACTATCTCTGGAACCTGTTCCAGCCCGTACAACCCTCCCTATCTCTGTAACCTCCTCCAGCCCCTAAACCTCTCCCTATCTCTGTAACCTCCTCCAGCCCCTAAACCTCTCCCTATCTCTGTAACCTCCTCCAGCCGCTTCAACCCTCCCTATCTCTGTAAACTTCTGTAGCCCCGACACACCTCCCTATCTCTGTAACCTCCTGCAGACCCTACAACCCTCTCTATCTCAGCAACATCCTCCAGTCCCTACAGCCCTCCCTATCACTGTAACCTCCTCCAGCCTCTACAATCCTCCTTATCTCAGTAACTCATCCAGCCTCTACAACACTCCCTATCTCCGTAACCTCCTCCAGGCCCTACAACCCTCCCTATCGGCGTAACTCATCCAGCCCCTACAACCCTCCATATCTCTGTAACATCCTACAGCCCACAAAACCCTCCCTATCTCTGGAACTGCCTCCAGCCCCTACACCCCTCCCTATCTCTGTAACCTCCTCCAGCCCCTATAACCCTCACTATCTCTGCAACATCCTCCAGCCCCGACAACGCACCCTATCTCTGTAACCTCCTCCAGCCCGTACAACACTCCCTATCACTGTAACTCATCCAGCCCCTACAACCCTGCCGAACTCTGTAACATCATCCAGCTCCCAAAACCCTCCCCTTTTCTGTTACCGCCTCCAGCCCCAACAACCCTCCCTATCTCTGTAACCTCCTCCAGCCCCTACACCCCCTCACTATCTCTGTAACCTGTTCCAGCCCCTACAACCCTCACTATCTCTGCAACATACTCCAGCACCTACAAACCTCCCTATTTCTGTAACCTTCGGCAGCCCCTACAACCCTACCTATTTCTGTAACTCCTCCAGCATGTACAACCCTCCCTATCTCTGTAACCTCCTCCAGCCCCCACAAACCTCCCAAACATTCTAACCTGCTCCAGCCCCTACGACACTCCCTATCTCTGTAACCTCGTCCAGCCCCTACACCTCCCTATCTCTGTAACCTCCTCCAGCCCCTACACCTCCCTATCTCTGTAACCTCGTCCAGCCCCTACACCTCCCTATCTCTGTAACCACTTCCAGCCCGTACAACTCTCCCTATCTCTGTAACCTCCTCCAGCGCCTAAAACCCTACATATCTCAGTAACCTCCTCCACATCCTACAACCCTCCCTATTTCTTTAACCTCTTCCAGCCGCTACAACCCTCCCTAAATCTTTAACCTCCTCCAGCCCCTACAACCTTACATATTTCAGTAACCTCCTCCAGCCCCTACAACCCACCCTATCTCTGTAACGTCCTCCAAACCCCAAAACCTTCCCTATCTCTGTAACCGCCTCCAGCCCCAACAACCCTTCCTATCTCTGTAATCTCCTCCAGCCCCTAAAACCCTATCTTGGCAACATCTTCCAGCCCCTACAACCCTCCCTATCTCTGTAACCTTCTCCAGTCCCTCCAACCCTCCCTATCTCTGTAACTCACCAAGCCCCTACAACCCTCCCTATGTCTGCAACATCCTCCAGCTCCTACAACCCTCCCTATCTCTGTAACCTCCGGCAGCCCCAAAAACCCTCCCTATCACTGTAACTCCTCCAGAACCTACAACCATCCTTATCTCTGTAACCTCCTCCAGCCCCTACAAACCTCCCTATCGTTCTAACCACCTCCAGCCCCTACAACAGTCCCTATCTCTGTAACCTCCTCCAGCGCCTACAACCCTACAATTCTCAGTAACCTCCTCCTGATCCAACAACCCTCCCTATCTCTTTAACCTCTTCCAGTCCCTATAACCCTCCCTATCTCAGTAGCCGCCTCCAGCCCCTACAAACCTAACTATTTCAGTAACCTCCTCCAAACCCTACAAACCTCCCTATCTCTGTAACCTCCTCCAGCCCCTACAAGTTTCCTTATCTCTGTAACATCCTCCAGCCGCCAAAACGCTCCCTATCTCTGTAACCGCCTCCAGCCCCAACAACCCTATCTCTGTAACATCCTCCAGCCCCTACACCCCTCCCTATCTCTGTAACATCCTCCAGCCCCTACAACCCTCCCTATCTCTGTAACTCATCCAGCCCCTACAAGTCTCCCTATCTCTGTAACATCCTCCAGCTGCCAAAACGCTCCCTATCTCTGTAACCGCCTCCAGCCCCAACAACCGTAACTATCTCTGTAACCTCCTCCAGCACCTACAACGCTCCCTATCTCTGTAACCTCCTCCAGCCCCTACACCCCTCCCTATCTCTGTAACCTCCTCCAGCCCCTACAAACCTCCTTATCTCTGTAACCTCCTCCAGCCCCTACAACCCCGTCTCAGTAGCCTTCTCCAGCCCCTACAAACCTCCCTATCTCTGTAACCTCCTCCAGGCCCGACAACACTCCCTATCTGTGGAACTCATCCAGCCCCAACAACACTCCTTATCTCTGCAACCTCTTCCAGCCCCAACAACTCTCCCTATCTCAGTAAACTCCTCCAGCCCCTACAAACCACCTTATCTCTGTAACATCCTCCAGCTCCTACAACCCTCCCTAGCTATTTAGCCTCCTCCAGCCCCTACTCCCCTCCCTATCTCTGTAACCACCTCCAGCACCTACAACCTTCCCTATCTCTGTAACCTCCTCCGGCCCCTACAAACCTCCCTATTGTTCTAACCGCCTCCAGCCCCTACAACCCGCCCTATCTCTGTAACATCTTCCAGACCCTACAACCCTCCCTATCTCTGTAACCACTTCCAGACCCTACAACTCTCCCTATCTCTGTAACCTCCTCCAACCACTAAAACAGCCACTATCTCTGTAACCTCCTCCAGCCCCTACACACCTCCCTATCTCTGTAACCTCCTCCAGCCCCTACACCCCTCCCTATCTCTGTAACCTCATCCAGCCCCGACACCCCTTACTATCTCTGTAACCTGTTCCAGCCCCTACACCCCTCCCTATCTCTGTAACCTCTTCCAGCCCCTACAACCCTCCCTAACTCCGTAACCTCCTGCAGCCCCCACACCGCTCCCTACCTCTGTAACCTCCTCCCTATCTCTATAACTTCCTCCTGCCCCTACAACACTATCTCTGTAACCTCGTCCAGACGCTACAACCCTCCCTATCTCTGTAACCTCCTCCAGCCCCTACAACGATCCCTATCTCTGTAACTCATCCAGCCCCTACAGAGATCGGGAGGGTTGTAAAGTTTCCCAGCCCCCAAAACCCCCCCTATCTCTGTAACTGCCTCCAGCCCCAACAACCTTCCCTATCATTGTAACCTCCTCCAGCCCCAACAACCCTCCCTATCTCTGTAACCTCCTACAGCCCCTACAACCCTCCATATCTCTTTAACCTCTTCCAGCCCCTACAACCCTCCCTATCTCTGTAACTGCCTCCAGCCCCAACAACCCTCCCTATTACTGTAACCTCCTCCAGCCCCAACAACCCTCCCTATCTCTGTAACATCCTCCAGCCCCTACAACCCTCCCTATCTCTGTAACTCATCCAGCCCCTACAAGTCTCCCTATCTCTGTAACCTCCTCCAGCGCCTAAAACCCTACATATCTCAGTAACCTCCTCCACATCCTACAACCCTCCCTATTTCTTTAACCTCTTCCAGCCGCTACAACCCTCCCTAAATCTTTAACCTCCTCCAGCCCCTACAACCTTACATATTTCAGTAACCTCCTCCAGCCCCTACAACCCACCCTATCTCTGTAACGTCCTCCAAACCCCAAAACCTTCCCTATCTCTGTAACCGCCTCCAGCCCCAACAACCCTTCCTATCTCTGTAATCTCCTCCAGCCCCTAAAACCCTATCTTGGCAACATCCTCCAGCCCCTACAACCCTCCCTATCTCTGTAACCTTCTCCAGTCCCTCCAACCCTCCCTATCTCTGTAACTCACCAAGCCCCTACAACCCTCCCTATGTCTGCAACATCCTCCAGCTCCTACAACCCTCCCTATCTCTGTAACCTCCGGCAGCCCCAAAAACCCTCCTTATCACTGTAACTCCTCCAGAACCTACAACCATCCTTATCTCTGTAACCTCCTCCAGCCCCTACAAACCTCCCTATCGTTCTAACCACCTCCAGCCCCTACAACAGTCCCTATCTCTGTAACCTCCTCCAGCGCCTACAACCCTACAATTCTCAGTAACCTCCTCCTGATCCAACAACCCTCCCTATCTCTTTAACCTCTTCCAGTCCCTATAACCCTCCCTATCTCAGTAGCCGCCTCCAGCCCCTACAAACCTAACTATTTCAGTAACCTCCTCCAAACCCTACAAACCTCCCTATCTCTGTAACCTCCTCCAGCCCCTACAAGTTTCCTTATCTCTGTAACATCCTCCAGCCGCCAAAACGCTCCCTATCTCTGTAACCGCCTCCAGCCCCAACAACCCTATCTCTGTAACATCCTCCAGCCCCTACACCCCTCCCTATCTCTGTAACATCCTCCAGCCCCTACAACCCTCCCTATCTCTGTAACTCATCCAGCCCCTACAAGTCTCCCTATCTCTGTAACATCCTCCAGCTGCCAAAACGCTCCCTATCTCTGTAACCGCCTCCAGCCCCAACAACCGTAACTATCTCTGTAACCTCCTCCAGCACCTACAACGCTCCCTATCTCTGTAACCTCCTCCAGCCCCTACACCCCTCCCTATCTCTGTAACCTCCTCCAGCCCCTACAAACCTCCTTATCTCTGTAACCTCCTCCAGCCCCTACAACCCCGTCTCAGTAGCCTTCTCCAGCCCCTACAAACCTCCCTATCTCTGTAACCTCCTCCAGGCCCGACAACACTCCCTATCTGTGGAACTCATCCAGCCCCAACAACACTCCTTATCTCTGCAACCTCTTCCAGCCCCAACAACTCTCCCTATCTCAGTAAACTCCTCCAGCCCCTACAAACCACCTTATCTCTGTAACATCCTCCAGCTCCTACAACCCTCCCTAGCTATTTAGCCTCCTCCAGCCCCTACTCCCCTCCCTATCTCTGTAACCACCTCCAGCACCTACAACCTTCCCTATCTCTGTAACCTCCTCCGGCCCCTACAAACCTCCCTATTGTTCTAACCGCCTCCAGCCCCTACAACCCGCCCTATCTCTGTAACATCTTCCAGACCCTACAACCCTCCCTATCTCTGTAACCACTTCCAGACCCTACAACTCTCCCTATCTCTGTAACCTCCTCCAACCACTAAAACAGCCACTATCTCTGTAACCTCCTCCAGCCCCTACACACCTCCCTATCTCTGTAACCTCCTCCAGCCCCTACACCCCTCCCTATCTCTGTAACCTCATCCAGCCCCGACACCCCTTACTATCTCTGTAACCTGTTCCAGCCCCTACACCCCTCCCTATCTCTGTAACCTCTTCCAGCCCCTACAACCCTCCCTAACTCCGTAACCTCCTGCAGCCCCCACACCGCTCCCTACCTCTGTAACCTCCTCCCTATCTCTATAACTTCCTCCTGCCCCTACAACACTATCTCTGTAACCTCGTCCAGACGCTACAACCCTCCCTATCTCTGTAACCTCCTCCAGCCCCTACAACGATCCCTATCTCTGTAACTCATCCAGCCCCTACAGAGATCGGGAGGGTTGTAAAGTTTCCCAGCCCCCAAAACCCCCCCTATCTCTGTAACTGCCTCCAGCCCCAACAACCCTCCCTATTACTGTAACCTCCTCCAGCCCCAACAACCCTCCCTATCTCTGTAACCTCCTACAGCCCCTACAACCCTCCATATCTCTTTAACCTCTTCCAGCCCCTACAACCCTCCCTATCTCTGTAACCTCCTCCAGCCCCTACAACCCTACCTATTTCAGTAACCGCCCCAGCCCCTACAAACCTCCCAATCTCTGTAACCTCCTCCAGCCCCTTCACCCCAACCGATCCCTGTAACCTCTTCCAGCCCCTACAACCCACACTATCTTTTCAACATCCTCCAGCCCCTACAAGTCTCCCTATCTCTGTAACATCTTCCAGACCGCAAAACCTTCCCTATCTCTGTAACCTCCTCCAGCCCCAACAACCCTCGCTATCTCTGTAACCTCCTCCAGCCGCTACAACACTTCACTATCTCGGAAACATCCTCCAGCCCCAACAACCCTCCCTATCTCTGTAACCTCCTCCAGTCCCTCCAACCCTCCCTATCTCTGTACCTCATCAAGCCCCTACAACCATCCCTATCTCTGTAACATCCTCCGGCCCTACAATCCTCCCTATCACCGTAACCTCCACCAGCCCCTACAACCCTCCCTATCTCTAAAACCTCCACCCACCCTACAGCCCTCCCTATCTCTGCAACCTCTTCCAGCTCCAACAACTCTCCCTATCTCAGTAAACTCCTCCAGCCCCTACAAACCACCTTATCTCTAACATCTTCCAGCCCCTACAACCCCCTCTATCTCTGTAACCTCCACCAGCCTCTACACCCCTCCCTAGCTATTTAGCCTCCTCCAGCCCCTACACCCCTCCCTATCTCTGTAACCACCTCCAGCACCTACAACCCTCCCTATCTCTGTAACCTTCGGCAGCCCTTACAACCTTCCCTATCTCTGTAACTCCTCCAGCACCAACAACCCTCCCTATCTCTGTAACCTCCTCCGGCCCCTACAAATCTCCCTATTGTTCTAACCGCCTCCAGCCCCTACAACCCGCCATATCTCTGTAACATCTTCCAGACCCTACAACCCTCCCTATCTCTGTAACCACATCCAGACCCTACAACTTTCCCTATCTCTGTAACCTCCTCCAGCCACTAAAACAGCCACTATCTCTGTAACCTCCTCCAGCCCCTACACACCTCCCTATCTCTGTAACCTCCTCCAGCCCCTACACCCCTCCCTATCTCTGTAACCTCTTCCAGGACCTACAACCCTCCCTAACATTGTAACCTCCTGCAGCCCCTACAACCCTCCCTATCTCTGTAACCTCCTCCAGCCCCTACAACGATCCCTATCTCTGTAACTCATCCAGCCCCTACAGAAATCGGGAGGGAAGTAATGTTTCCAGGCCCCCAAAACCCCCCCTATCTCTGTAACTGCCTCCAGCCCCAACAACCTTCCCTATCACTGTAACCTCCTCCAGCCCCAACAACCCTCCCTATCTCTGTAACCTCCTACAGACCATACAACCCTTCCTATCTCTGTAACCTCCTCCAGCCCCTACAACCCTACCTATTTCAGTAACCTCCCCAGCCCCTAAAAACCGTCCAATCTCTGTAACCTCCTCCAGCCGCTTCACCCCACCCTATCCCTGTAACGTCTTCCATCCCCTACAACCCACCCTATCTTTGCAACATCCTCCAGCCACTACAAATCTCCCTATCTCTGTAACATCCTCCAGACCCCAAAACCCTCCCTATCTCTGCAACCGCCTCCAGCCCCAACAACCCTCCCTATCTCTTTAACCTCCTCCAGCCCCTACAACCCTCTCTATCTCTGTATCCTCCTCCTGTCCCTCCAACCCTCCCTATCTCTGTAACTCATCCAGCCCCTACAACCATCCCTATCACTGTAACATCCTCCAGCCCCCAAAACCCTCCCTATTACTGTAACTTATTCAAGCCCCTACAATCCTCCCTATCTCTGTAACCTCCTCCAGCCCCTACAACCCTACCTATCTCTGTAACCTCCTCCAGCACCTACAACCCTCCCTATCTCTGTAACCTCCTCCAGCCCCTACAATCCTCCCTATCTCTGTAAACTCCTCCGGCCCTACAATCCTCCCTGTCACGGTAACCTCCACCGGACCCTACAACCCTCCCTATCTCTGTAACCTCCTACCACCCTACAACTCTCACTATCTCTGCAACCTCTTCCAGCCCCTACAACTCTCCCTAACTCTGTAACTTCCTCCAGCCCCTACAAACCTCCTTATCTCTGTAACCTCCTCCAGCCCCTACAACCCTCTCTATCACTGTAACCTCCTCCAGACCATACAACCCTCCCTATCTCTGTAACCTCCTCCAGCCCCTACAACCCTACCTATTTCAGTAACCTCCCCAGCCCCTACAAACCTCCCAATCTCTGTAACCTCCTCCAGCCCCTTCACCCCACCCTATCCCTGTAACCTCTTCCATCCCCTACAACCCACCCTATCTTTGCAACATCCTCCAGCCACTACAAGTCTCCCTATCTCTGTAACATCCTCCAGACCCCAAAACCTTCCCTACAATTCACAGTAACCTCCTCCTGAACCAACAACCCTCCCTATGACTTTAACCTCTTCCAGCCCCTACAACTCTCCCTAACTCTGTAACCTCCTCCAGTCCCTCCAACCCTCCCTATCTCTGTAACTCATCCAGCCCCTGCAACCCTCCCTATCTCTGTAACATCCTCCAGCCCCCAAAACCCTCCCTATCACTGTAACTTATTCAAGCCCCTACAACACTCCCTATCTCTGTAACCTCCGGCAGGGCCAAAAACCCTCCCTATCCCTGTAACTCCTCCAGCTCCTACAACCCTCCCTATCTCTGTAACCTCCGGCAGCCCCTAAAATCCTCCCTATCTCTGTAACGCCTCCAGATCCTACAACCATCCCTATCTCTTTAACCTCTTCCAGCCCCTACAACCCTCCCTAAATCTTTAACCTCCTCCAGCCCCTACAACCCTACATATTTCAGTAACCTCCTCCAGCCCCTACAAACCTCTCCATCTCTGTAACATCCTCCAGCCTCTACACCCTACCCTATCTCAGTAACCTCTTCCAGCCCCTACAACCTTCCATATCTCTGCAACATCCTCCAGCCCCTACAAACCTCCCAATCTCTGTAACCTCCTCCTACTCTACAACCCTCCCTATCTCTGCAACCTCTTCCAGCCTCTACAATGCTCCCTAACTCTGTAACCTCCTCCAGCCCCTACAACTCTCCCTATCTCTGCAACATGCTCCAGCCCCTACAACCCTCCCTATCTTTGTAAACTTCAGCAGCCCCTACAACCCTCCCTATCTCTGTAACCTCCTCCAGCCCCTACAAACCTCCCTATCGTTCGAACTTCCTCCAGCCCCTACGACACTCCCTACCTCTGTAACCTCATCCAGCCTCTACACACCTCCCTATCACTGTAACATCTTCCAGACCCTACAACCCTCCCTATCTCTGTAACATCTTCCAGCCCCTACAACTCTCCCTATCTCTGTAACCTTCTCCAGCCCCTACAACAGTCCTTATCTCTGTAACCTCCTCCTCCAACGCCTACAACCCTACATATCTCAGTAACGTCCTCCATATCCTACAACCCTCCCTATCTCTTTAACCTCTTCCAGCCCTTACAACCCTCCCTACGTCTGTAACCTCTTCCAGCCCCGACAACACTCCCTATCACTGCAACATCCTCCAGCTCCTACAACCCTCACTATTTCGGCAACATCCTCCAGCCCCTACAACACTCCCTATCTCTGTAACTCATCCATCCCTTACAACCCTCCCTATCTCTGTAACATCCTCCAGCCCCTACAACACTCCCTATCTCTGAAACCTCCTCCAGTCCCTACAACCCTCCCTATCTCTGTAACTCATCCAGCCCCTACAAGTTTCCTTATCTCTGTAACATCCTCCAGCCGCCAAAACGCTCCCTATCTCTGTAACCGCCTCCAGCCCCAACAACCCTATCTCTGTAACATCCTCCAGCCCCTACAACCCTCCCTATCTCTGTAACTCATCCAGCCCCTACAAGTCTCCCTATCTCTGTAACCTCCTCCAGCCGCCAAAACGCTCCCTATCTCTGTAACCGCCTCCAGCCCCAACAACCCTATCTCTGTAACATCCTCCAGCCCCTACAACGCTCCCCATCTCTGTAACCTCCTCCAGCCCCTACAAACCTCCTTATCTCTGTAACCTCCTCCAGCCCCTACAACCCCGTCTCAGTAGCCTTCTCCAGCCCCTACAAACCTCCCTATCTCTGTAACCTCCTCCAGGCCCTACAACACTCCCTATCTATGTAACTCATCCAGCCCCAACAACACTCCTTATCTCTGCAACCTCTTCCAGCCCCAACAACTCTCCCTATCTCAGTAAACTCCTCCAGCCCCTACAAACCACCTTATCTCTGTAACATCCTCCAGCTCCTACAACCCTCCCTAGCTATTTAGCCTCCTCCAGCCCCTATTCCCCTCCCTATCTCTGTAACCGCCTCCAGCCCCAACAACCCTATCTCTGTAACCTCCTCCAGTCCCTACAACCCTCCCTATCTCTGTAACTCATCCATCCCTTACAACCCTCCCTATCTCTGTAACATCCTCCAGCCCCCAAAACCCTCCCTATCTCTGTAACCGCCTCCAGCCGCTACAACCCTACCTATCTCTGTAACCTCCTCCAGCCCCTACAACCCTCACTATCTCTGGAAACGCCTCCAGTCCCTCCAACCCTCCCTATCTCTGTAACTCATCCAGCCCCTACAACCCTCCCAATCTCTGTAACAACCACCAGCCCCCAAAACCCTCCCTATCTCTGTAACTTATTCAAGCCCCTACAATCCTCCCTATCTCTGTAACCTCCTCCAGCCCCTACAACTCTCCCTAACTCTGTAACCTCCTCCAGCCCCTAAAACCCTACCTGTCTCAGTAACCTTCTCCAGCCGCTACAACTCTCCTTATCTCTGTAACCTCTTCAAGCCCCTACAACCCTCCCTATCTCTGTAAGCTCCTCCAGCCCCTACAACACTACCTATCTCAGTAATCTCCTCCAGACCATACAAACCTCCTTATCTCTGTAACCTCTTCCAGCCCCTACAACCCTCTCTATCTCTGTAACCTCCACCAGCCCCTACAAACCTCCCAATCTCTGTAACCTCCTCCAGCCCCTTCACCCCACCCTATCCCTGTAACCTCTTCCATCCCCTACAACCCACCCTATCTTTGCAACATCCTCCAGCCACTACAAGTCTCCCTATCTCTGTAACATCCTCCAGACCCCAAAACCTTCCCTACAATTCACAGTAACCTCCTCCTGAACCAACAACCCTCCCTATGACTTTAACCTCTTCCAGCCCCTACAACTCTCCCTAACTCTGTAACCTCCTCCAGCCCCCACAACCCTCCCAATCTCTGTAACCTCCTCCTACTCTACAACCCTCCCTATCTCTGCAACCTCTTCCAGCCTCTACAATGCTCCCTATCTCTGTAACCTCTTCCAGCCCCTACAACTCTCCCTAACTCCTTAACCTCCTCCAGGCCCTACAACTCTCCCTATCTCTGCAACATGCTCCAACCCCTACAACCCTCCCTATCTTTGTAAACTTCAGCAGCCCCTACAACCCTCCCTATCTCTGTAACCTCCTCCAGCCCCTACAAACCTCCCTATCGTTCGAACTTCCTCCAGCCCCTACGACACTCCCTACCTCTGTAACCTCATCCAGCCTCTACACACTTCCCTATCACTGTAACATCTTCCAGACCCTACAACCCTCCCTATCTCTGTAACCACTTCCAGCCCCTACAACTCTCCCTATCTCTGTAACCTCCTCCAGCCCCTACAACAGTCCTTATCTCTGTAACCTCCTCCTCCAACGCCTACAACCCTACATATCTCAGTAACGTCCTCCATATCCTACAACCCTCCCTATCTCTTTAACCTCTTCCAGCCCTTACAACCCTCCCTACGTCTGTAACCTCTTCCAGCCCCGACAACCCTCCCTATCACTGCAACATCCTCCAGCTCCTACAACCCTCACTATTTCGGCAACATCCTCCAGCCCCCAAAACCCTCCCTATCTCTGTAACCGCCTCCTGCCGCTACAACCCTACCTATCTTTGCAACCTCCTCCAGCCCCTACAACCCTCACTATCTCTGTAAACGCCTCCAGTCCCTCCAACCCTCCCTATCTCTGTAACTCATCCAGCCCCTACAACCCTCCCAATCTCTGTAACAACCACCAGCCCCCAAAACCCTCCCTATCTCTGTAACTTATTCAAGCCCCTACAATCCTCCCTATCTCTGTAACCTCCTCCAGCCCCTACAACCCTACCTATCTCTGTAACCTCCTCCAGCACCTACAACCCTCCCTATCTCTGCAACCACTTCCAGCCCCTACAACTCTCCCTAACTCTGTAACCTCCTCCAGCCCCTACAAACCTCCTTATCTCTGTAACCTCCTCCAGCCCCTAAAACCCTACCTGTCTCAGTAACCTTCTCCAGCCGCTACAACTCTCCCTATCTCTGTAACCTCTTCAAGCCCCTACAACCCTCCCTATCTCTGTAAGCTCCTCCAGCCCCTACAACACTACCTATCTCAGTAATCTCCTCCAGACCCTACAAACCTCCTTATCTCTGTAACCTCTTCCAGCCCCTACAACCCTCTCTATCTCTGTAACCTCCACCAGCCTCTACACCCCTCCCTAGCTATGTAAACTCCTCCAGCCCCTACAACCCTCCCTATGTCTGCAACATCCTCCAGCTCCTACAACCCTCCCTATATCTGTAACTCCTCCAGATCCTACAACCATCCCTATCTCTGTAACCTCCTCCAGCCCCTACAAACCTCCCTATCGTTCTAACCACTTCCAGCACCTACGACATTCCCTAACTCTGTAACCTCGTACAGCCCCTACACACCTCCCTATCTCTGTAAAATCTTCCAGACCATACAACCCTCCGTATGTCTGTAACCACTTCCAGACCCTACAACTCTCCCAATCTCTGTAACCTTCTCCAGCCCCTACAACAGTCCCTATCTCTGTAACCTCCTCCAGCGCCTACAACCCTACAATTCACAGTAACCTCCTCCTGAACCAACAACCCTCCCTATCACTTTAACCTCTTCCAGCCCCTACAACCCTCCCTATCTCAGTAGCCTCCTCCAGCCCCTACAACCCTACCTATTTCAGTAACCTCCTCCAGACCCTACAACCCTCCCTATCTCTGTAACTCATCCAGCCCCTACAGAGATCGGGAGGGTTGTAAAGTTTCCCAGCCCCCAAAACCCCCCTATCTCTGTAACTGCCTCCAGCCCCAACAATCCTCCCTATCACTGTAACCTCCTACAGCCCCTACAACCCTCCATATCTCTTTAACCTCTTCCAGCCCCTACAACCCTCCCTATCTCTGCAAACCTCCACCAGCCCCTACAACCCTACCTATTTCAGTAACCTCCCCAGCCCCTACAAACCTCCCAATCTCTGTAACCTCCTCCAGCCCCTTCACCCCACCCTATCCCTGTAACCTCTTCCAGCCCCTACACACCTCCCTATCTCTGTAACCTCCTCCAGCCCCTACAAACCTCCCTATCGTTCGAACTTCCTCCAGCCCCTACGACACTCCCTACCTCTGTAACCTCATCCAGCCTCTACACACCTCCCTATCACTGTAACATCTTCCAGACCCTACAACCCTCCCTATCTCTGTAACCACTTCCAGCCCCTACAACTCTCCCTATCTCTGTAACCTCCTCCAGCCCCTACAACAGTCCTTATCTCTGTAACCTCCTCCTCCAACGCCTACAACCCTACATATCTCAGTAACGTCCTCCATATCCTACAACCCTCCCTATCTCTTTAACCTCTTCCAGCCCTTACAACCCTCCCTACGTCTGTAACCTCTTCCAGCCCCGACAACACTCCCTATCACTGCAACATCCTCCAGCTCCTACAACCCTCACTATTTCGGCAACATCCTCCAGCCCCTACAACACTCCCTATCTCTGTAACTCATCCATCCCTTACAACCCTCCCTATCTCTGTAACATCCTCCAGCCCCTACAACACTCCCTATCTCTGAAACCTCCTCCAGTCCCTACAACCCTCCCTATCTCTGTAACTCATCCAGCCCCTACAAGTTTCCTTATCTCTGTAACATCCTCCAGCCGCCAAAACGCTCCCTATCTCTGTAACCGCCTCCAGCCCCAACAACCCTATCTCTGTAACATCCTCCAGCCCCTACAACCCTCCCTATCTCTGTAACTCATCCAGCCCCTACAAGTCTCCCTATCTCTGTAACCTCCTCCAGCCGCCAAAACGCTCCCTATCTCTGTAACCGCCTCCAGCCCCAACAACCCTATCTCTGTAACATCCTCCAGCCCCTACAACGCTCCCCATCTCTGTAACCTCCTCCAGCCCCTACAAACCTCCTTATCTCTGTAACCTCCTCCAGCCCCTACAACCCCGTCTCAGTAGCCTTCTCCAGCCCCTACAAACCTCCCTATCTCTGTAACCTCCTCCAGGCCCTACAACACTCCCTATCTATGTAACTCATCCAGCCCCAACAACACTCCTTATCTCTGCAACCTCTTCCAGCCCCAACAACTCTCCCTATCTCAGTAAACTCCTCCAGCCCCTACAAACCACCTTATCTCTGTAACATCCTCCAGCTCCTACAACCCTCCCTAGCTATTTAGCCTCCTCCAGCCCCTATTCCCCTCCCTATCTCTGTAACCGCCTCCAGCCCCAACAACCCTATCTCTGTAACCTCCTCCAGTCCCTACAACCCTCCCTATCTCTGTAACTCATCCATCCCTTACAACCCTCCCTATCTCTGTAACATCCTCCAGCCCCCAAAACCCTCCCTATCTCTGTAACCGCCTCCAGCCGCTACAACCCTACCTATCTCTGTAACCTCCTCCAGCCCCTAGAACCCTCACTATCTCTGGAAACGCCTCCAGTCCCTCCAACCCTCCCTATCTCTGTAACTCATCCAGCCCCTACAACCCTCCCAATCTCTGTAACAACCACCAGCCCCCAAAACCCTCCCTATCTCTGTAACTTATTCAAGCCCCTACAATCCTCCCTATCTCTGTAACCTCCTCCAGCCCCTACAAACCTCCTTATCTCTGTAACCTCCTCCAGCCCCTAAAACCCTACCTGTCTCAGTAACCTTCTCCAGCCGCTACAACTCTCCTTATCTCTGTAACCTCTTCAAGCCCCTACAACCCTCCCTATCTCTGTAAGCTCCTCCAGCCCCTACAACACTACCTATCTCAGTAATCTCCTCCAGACCCTACAAACCTCCTTATCTCTGTAACCTCTTCCAGCCCCTACAACCCTCTCTATCTCTGTAACCTCCACCAGCCCCTACAAACCTCCCAATCTCTGTAACCTCCTCCAGCCCCTTCACCCCACCCTATCCCTGTAACCTCTTCCATCCCCTACAACCCACCCTATCTTTGCAACATCCTCCAGCCACTACAAGTCTCCCTATCTCTGTAACATCCTCCAGACCCCAAAACCTTCCCTACAATTCACAGTAACCTCCTCCTGAACCAACAACCCTCCCTATGACTTTAACCTCTTCCAGCCCCTACAACTCTCCCTAACTCTGTAACCTCCTCCAGCCCCTACAACCCTCCCAATCTCTGTAACCTCCTCCTACTCTACAACCCTCCCTATCTCTGCAACCTCTTCCAGCCTCTACAATGCTCCCTATCTCTGTAACCTCTTCCAGCCCCTACAACTCTCCCTAACTCCTTAACCTCCTCCAGGCCCTACAACTCTCCCTATCTCTGCAACATGCTCCAACCCCTACAACCCTCCCTATCTTTGTAAACTTCAGCAGCCCCTACAACCCTCCCTATCTCTGTAACCTCCTCCAGCCCCTACAAACCTCCCTATCGTTCGAACTTCCTCCAGCCCCTACGACACTCCCTACCTCTGTAACCTCATCCAGCCTCTACACACCTCCCTATCACTGTAACATCTTCCAGACCCTACAACCCTCCCTATCTCTGTAACCACTTCCAGCCCCTACAACTCTCCCTATCTCTGTAACCTCCTCCAGCCCCTACAACAGTCCTTATCTCTGTAACCTCCTCCTCCAACGCCTACAACCCTACATATCTCAGTAACGTCCTCCATATCCTACAACCCTCCCTATCTCTTTAACCTCTTCCAGCCCTTACAACCCTCCCTACGTCTGTAACCTCTTCCAGCCCCGACAACCCTCCCTATCACTGCAACATCCTCCAGCTCCTACAACCCTCACTATTTCGGCAACATCCTCCAGCCCCTACAACCCTCCCTATCTCTGTAACTCATCCATCCCTTACAACCCTCCCTATCTCTGTAACATCCTCCAGCCCCCAAAACCCTCCCTATCTCTGTAACCGCCTCCTGCCGCTACAACCCTACCTATCTTTGCAACCTCCTCCAGCCCCTACAACCCTCACTATCTCTGGAAACGCCTCCAGTCCCTCCAACCCTCCCTATCTCTGTAACTCATCCAGCCCCTACAACCCTCCCAATCTCTGTAACAACCACCAGCCCCCAAAACCCTCCCTATCTCTGTAACTTATTCAAGCCCCTACAATCCTCCCTATCTCTGTAACCTCCTCCAGCCCCTACAACTCTCCCTAACTCTGTAACCTCCTCCAGCCCCTACAAACCTCCTTATCTCTGTAACCTCCTCCAGCCCCTAAAACCCTACCTGTCTCAGTAACCTTCTCCAGCCGCTACAACTCTCCTTATCTCTGTAACCTCTTCAAGCCCCTACAACCCTCCCTATCTCTGTAAGCTCCTCCAGCCCCTACAACACTACCTATCTCAGTAATCTCCTCCAGACCCTACAAACCTCCTTATCTCTGTAACCTCTTCCAGCCCCTACAACCCTCTCTATCTCTGTAACCTCCACCAGCCCCTACAAACCTCCCAATCTCTGTAACCTCCTCCAGCCCCTTCACCCCACCCTATCCCTGTAACCTCTTCCATCCCCTACAACCCACCCTATCTTTGCAACATCCTCCAGCCACTACAAGTCTCCCTATCTCTGTAACATCCTCCAGACCCCAAAACCTTCCCTACATTTCACAGTAACCTCCTCCTGAACCAACAACCCTCCCTATGACTTTAACCTCTTCCAGCCCCTACAACTCTCCCTAACTCTGTAACCTCCTCCAGCCCCTACAACCCTCCCAATCTCTGTAACCTCCTCCTACTCTACAACCCTCCCTATCTCTGCAACCTCTTCCAGCCTCTACAATGCTCCCTATCTCTGTAACCTCTTCCAGCCCCTACAACTCTCCCTAACTCCTTAACCTCCTCCAGGCCCTACAACTCTCCCTATCTCTGCAACATGCTCCAACCCCTACAACCCTCCCTATCTTTGTAACCTCCTCCAGCCCCTACAAACCTCCCTATCGTTCGAACTTCCTCCAGCCCCTACGACACTCCCTACCTCTGTAACCTCATCCAGCCTCTACACACCTCCCTATCACTGTAACATCTTCCAGACCCTACAACCCTCCCTATCTCTGTAACCACTTCCAGCCCCTACAACTCTCCCTATCTCTGTAACCTCCTCCAGCCCCTACAACAGTCCTTATCTCTGTAACCTCCTCCTCCAACGCCTACAACCCTACATATCTCAGTAACGTCCTCCATATCCTACAACCCTCCCTATCTCTTTAACCTCTTCCAGCCCTTACAACCCTCCCTACGTCTGTAACCTCTTCCAGCCCCGACAACCCTCCCTATCACTGCAACATCCTCCAGCTCCTACAACTCTCACTATTTCGGCAACATCCTCCAGCCCCTACAACCCTCCCTATCTCTGTAACTCATCCATCCCTTACAACCCTCCCTATCTCTGTAACATCCTCCAGCCCTCAAAACCCTCCCTCTCTCTGTAACCGCCTCCTGCCGCTACAACCCGACCTATCTTTGCAACCTCCTCCAGCCCCTACAACCCTCACTATCTCTGTAAACGCCTCCAGTCCCTCCAACCCTCCCTATCTCTGTAACTCATCCAGCCCCTACAACCCTCCCAATCTCTGTAACAACCACCAGCCCCCAAAACCCTCCCTATCTCTGTAACTTATTCAAGCCCCTACAATCCTCCCTATCTCTGTAACCTCCTCCAGCCCCTACAACCCTACCTATCTCTGTAACCTCCTCCAGCACCTACAACCCTCCCTATCTCTGCAACCACTTCCATGCCCTACAACTCTCCCTAACTCTGTAACCTCCTCCAGCCCCTACAAACCTCCTTATCTCTGTAACCTCCTCCAGCCCCTAAAACCCTACCTGTCTCAGTAACCTTCTCCAGCCGCTACAACTCTCCCTATCTCTGTAACCTCTTCAAGCCCCTACAACCCTCCCTATCTCTGTAAGCTCCTCCAGCCCCTACAACACTACCTATCTCAGTAATCTCCTCCAGACCCTACAAACCTCCTTATCTCTGTAACCTCTTCCAGCCCCTACAACCCTCTCTATCTCTGTAACCTCCACCAGCCTCTACACCCCTCCCTAGCTATGTAAACTCCTCCAGCCCCTACAACCCTCCCTATGTCTGCAACATCCTCCAGCTCCTACAAACCTCCCTATATCTGTAACTCCTCCAGATCCTACAACCATCCCTATCTCTGTAACCTCCTCCAGCCCCTACAAACCTCCCTATCGTTCTAACCACTTCCAGCACCTACGACATTCCCTAACTCTGTAACCTCGTACAGCCCCTACACACCTCCCTATCTCTGTAAAATCTTCCAGACCATACAACCCTCCGTATGTCTGTAACCACTTCCAGACCCTACAACTCTCCCAATCTCTGTAACCTTCTCCAGCCCCTACAACAGTCCCTATCTCTGTAACCTCCTCCAGCGCCTACAACCCTACAATTCACAGTAACCTCCTCCTGAACCAACAACCCTCCCTATCACTTTAACCTCTTCCAGCCCCTACAACCCTCCCTATCTCAGTAGCCTCCTCCAGCCCCTACAACCCTACCTATTTCAGTAACCTCCTCCAGACCCTACAACCCTCCCTATCTCTGTAACTCATCCAGCCCCTACAGAGATCGGGAGGGTTGTAAAGTTTCCCAGCCCCCAAAACCCCCCTATCTCTGTAACTGCCTCCAGCCCCTACAACCCTCCATATCTCTTTAACCTCTTCCAGCCCCTACAACCCTCCCTATCTCTGCAAACCTCCACCAGCCCCTACAACCCTACCTATTTCAGTAACCTCCCCAGCCCCTACAAACCTCCCAATCTCTGTAACCTCCTCCAGCCCCTTCACCCCACCCTATCCCTGTAACCTCTTCCAGCCCCTACACACCTCCCTATCTCTGTAACCTCCTCCAGCCCCTTCACCCCACCCTATCCCTGTAACCTCCTCCAGCCCCTTCACCCCACCCTATCCCTGTAACCTCTTCCAGCCCCTACAACCCACCCTATCTTTGCAACATCCTCCAGCCCCTACAAGTCTCCCTATCTCTGTAACATCCTCCAGACCCCAAAACCTTCCCTATCTCTGTAACCGCCTCCAGCCCCAACAACCCTCCCTATCTCTGTAACCTCCTCCAGCCCCTACAACAGTCCCTATCTCTGTAACCTCCTCCAGCCCCTACAACCCTCCCTATCTCTGTAACCTCCTCCAGCCGCTACAACGCTCCATATCTCTGTAACCTCCTCCAGCCGCTACAACCCTCACTATCTCTGTAACCTCCTCCAGCCCCAACAACCCTCCCTATCTCGGTAACCTCCTCCAGCCCCTACAAACCTCCCTATTGTTCTAACCTCCTCCAGCCCGTACGACACTCCCTATCTCTGTAACCTCATCCAGCCGCTACACCCCTCCCTATCTCTGTAACCTCATCCAGCCCCTACAACCCTCCCTATCTCTGTAACCTCCTCCAGCCCCTACAACAGTCCCTATCTCTGTAACCTCCTCCAGCCCCTACAACCCTCCCTATCTCTGTAACCTCCTCCAGCCCCTACAACAGTCCCTAACTCTGTAACCTCCTCCAGACACTACACCCCTCCCTATCTCTGTAACCTCATCCAGCCCCTACACCCCTCACTACCTCTGTAACCTGTTCCAGCCCCTACAACCCTCCCTATCTCTGCAAAGTCCTCCAGCCCCTACAGCCCTCCCTATCACTGTAACCTCCTCCAGCCCCTACAACCCTCCCTATCTCTGTAGCTCATCCAGCCTCTTCAACACTCCCTATCTCCGTAACCTCCTCCAGGCCCTACAACCGTCCCGATCTGTGTAACTCATCCAGCCCCTACAACCCTCCCTATCTCAATAACATCCTACAGCCCCCAAAACCCACCCTATCTCTGGAACTGCCTCCAGCCCCTACACCCCTCCCTATCTCTGTAACCTCCTCCAGCCCCTATAACCCTCACTATCTCTGTAACCTCCTCCAGCCCGTACAACCCTCCCTATCACTGTAACTCATCCAGCCCCTACACCCCTCACTATCTCTGTAACCTGTTCCAGCCCCTACAACCCTCCCTCTCTCTGTAACCTCCTCCAGCCTCTACACCCCTCCCTATCTCTGTAACCTCCTCTAGCCCCCACAAACCTCCCAAACGTTCTAACCTGCTCCAGCCCCCACGACACTCACTATCTCGGCAACATTCTCCAGCCCCTACAACACTCCCTATCTCTGTAACCTCCTCCAGTCCCTACAACCCTCCCTATCTCTGTAACCCATCCAGCCCCTACAACCCTCCCTATCTCTGTAACCACCTCCAGCCCCAACAACCCTACCTATCTCTGTAACCTCCTCCAGCCCCTACAACACTCCCTATCTCTGTAACCTCCTCCAGCCCCTACACCCCTCCCTATCTCTGTAAACTCCTCCAGCCCCTACACCCCTCCCTATCTCTGTAACCTCCTCCAGCCCCTACAACCCTACCTATCTCTGTAACCTCTTCCAGCCCCTACAAACCTCCTTATCTCTGTAACCTCCTCCAACCCCTACAACCCTCTATCTCTGTAACCTCCACCAGCCTCTACACCCCTCCCTAGCTATGTATAGTCCTCCAGCCCCTACAACCCTCCCTAACTCTGTCACCTCCTCCAGCCCCTACAAACCACCCTGTCGTTCTAACCTCCTCCAGCCCCTACGACAATCCCTATCTCTGTAACCTCGTCCAGCTTCTACACACCTCCCTATCTTTGTAACCTCCTCCAGTCCCTACACCCCTCCCTATCTCTGTAACCTCCTCCAGCCCCTACAACCCGTCCTTTCTCTGTAACATCTTCCAGACCCTACAACACTCCCTATCTTTGTAATCACTTCCAGCCCCTACAACTCTCCCTATCTCAGTAACCTCCTCCAGCCCCTACAACAGTCACTATCTCTGTAACCTCCTCCAGCACCTACAACCCTATATATCTTTGTAACCTCCGCCAGATCCTACAACCCGCCCTATCTCTTTAACCTCTTCCAGCCCTTACAACCCTCCCTATGTCTGTAACCTCTTCCAGCCCCGACAACCCTCCCTATCTCTGCAACATCCTCCAGCCCCTACAACCCTCCCTATCTCTATAATCTCCTCCAGCCCCTACAACCCTCCCTATCTCTGAAACTCATCCAACCCCTACAACCCTCCCTATCTCTGTAACCTCCTCCAGCCCCTACAACCCTCACTATCTCGGCAACATCCTCCAGCCCCTACACCCCTCCCTATCTCTGTAACCTCCTGCAGCCCCTACAACCCTCCTTACCTCTGTAACCTACTCCCTATCTCTGTAACCTCCTCCTGCCCCTACAACACTATCTCTGTAACCTTCTCCTGCCCCTACAACACTATCTCTGTAACCTCCTCCAGCCGCTACAACCCTCCCTATCTCTGTAACCTCCTCCAGCCCCTACAACACTATCTCTGTAACCTTCTCCTGCCCCTACAACACTATCTCTGTAACCTCCTCCAGCCGCTACACCCCTCCCTATCTCTGTAACCTCCTCCAGCCGCTACAACCCTCCCTATCTCTGTAACCTCCTCCAGCTCCTACAACACTCCCTATCTCCATAACCTCTTGTAGCCCCTACAACCCTCCCTATTTCTTTAACCTCCTCCAGCCCCAACAACCTTCCCTATCTCTGTAACCTCCACCATTCCTACAACTCTACTGTATCTCTGTAGCGTCCTCCAGTCTTAGAAAACCCTCCAAGATCTCTGCGTTCCTCAAGTTTGAATCCCCACAGGTTTCTGTGACTTCAGTTGCTTACCCTCTGAGCTTTGCACTTTCCTGCATAAACTTCAAAGTTAACGTTTCTTCTAATATATGTCTCAACTCTGCACCTGATTGCCTTAAGTGCGCTAAACCTTCATTTTGTGGAGCCACACACACGTGATAATTTAAAGGCATCATTTTGCGCATGTCTGCTTGTCGTGTTTTGTGCAAGATGGAGCATTCCTCGCTATCTCTGTCTCTAAGGAGTTCAGGCATACCTAATGCTTTCAGTCTTCCCCGATATCGGGGTCTGAGCCCCTTGGCACATTTTGAACAATGGTAAAAACACTCTATGTGCCAGTCGGTTGTAGTTCTTGCAAAATGTCAGCACATGTGACTGAAGTGAATGGAGAGAGATATTGCAAACACTGGGGAAAGTGGAACATGTGCTGTACGTTCTATGAGCAGGACGCAAAGTAAAGGATTGACTTACACCCAATATTTTCAGTTCCCTGCTGACAAAGAAGTTTATACGGCTGAGACAGGCTCCCTCATCCTCGATATCTTCAATATACAGAACCGAACCATCGCTAACTCCTAATGACTGGAAGAAAATGAAAAGGTTTGAGGTTGTAAACCATCTCAAAACTCCACAGTGTCACTCACCATCTTTCCACACGGTCACTCACCATCTTTCCACAGTGTCACTCACCATCTTTCCACACGGTCACTCACCATCTTTCCACAGAGTCACTCACCATCTTTCCACAGGGTCACTCACCATCTTTCCACAGGGTCACTCACCATCTTTCCACAGGGTCACTCACCATCTTTCCACAGGGTCACTCACCATCTTTCCACACGGTCACTCACCATCTTTCCACACGGTCACTCACCATCTTTCCACAGAGTCACTCACCATCTTTCCACAGAGTCACACACCATCTTTCCACAGGGTCACTCACCATCTTTCCACACGGTCACTCACCATCTTTCCACACGGTCACTCACCATCTTTCCACAGAGTCACTCACCATCTTTCCACACGGTCACTCACCATCTTTCCACAGGGTCACTCACCATCTTTCCACAGGGTCACTCACCATCTTTCCACACGGTCACTCACCATCTTTCCACAGAGTCACTCACCATCTTTCCACACGGTCACTCACCATCTTTCCACAGGGTCACTCACCATCTTTCCACAGGGTCACTCACCATCTTTCCACACGGTCACTCACCATCTTTCCACAGAGTCACTCACCATCTTTCCACAGGGTCACTCACCATCTTTTCACACGGTCACTCACCATCTTTCCACAGGGTCACTCACCATCTTTCCACAGGGTCACTCACCATCTTTCCACAGGGTCACTCACCATCTTTCCACAGGGTCACTCACCATCTTTCCACAGGGTCACTCACCATCTTTCCACAGGGTCACTCACCATCTTTCCACACGGTCACTCACCATCTTTCCACACGGTCACTCACCATCTTTCCACACGGTCACTCACCATCTTTCCACACGGTCACTCACCATCTTTCCACACGGTCACTCACCATCTTTCCACACGGTCACTCACCATCTTTCCACAGGGTCACTCACCATCTTTCCACAGGGTCACTCACCATCTTTCCACAGGGTCACTCACCATCTTTCCACACGGTCACTCACCATCTTTCCACAGGGTCACTCACCATCTTTCCACAGAGACACTCACCATCTTTCCACACGGTCACTCACCATCTTTCCACAGGGTCACTCACCATCTTTCCACAGTGTCACTCACCATCTTTCAACACGGTCACTCACCATCTTTCCACACGGTCACTCACCATCTTTCCACACGGTCACACCATCTTTCCACACAGTCACTCACCATCTTTCCACACGGTCACTCACCATCTTTCCACAGGGTCACTCACCATCTTTCCACACGGTCACTCACCATCTTTCCACACGGTCACTCACCATCTTTCCACACGGTCACTCACCATCTTTCCACAGGGTCACTCACCATCTTTCCACAGAGACACTCACCATCTTTCCACACGGTCACTCACCATCTTTCCACAGGGTCACTCACCATCTTTCCACAGTGTCACTCACCATCTTTCAACACGGTCACTCACCATCTTTCCACACGGTCACTCACCATCTTTCCACACGGTCACACCATCTTTCCACACGGTCACTCACCATCTTTCCACAGAGTCACTCACCATCTTTCCACAGGGTCACTCACCATCTTTCCACAGGGTCACTCACCATCTTTCCACAGTGTCACTCACCATCTTTCCACAGGGTCACTCACCATCTTTCCACACGGTCACTCACCATCTTTCCACACGGTCACTCACCATCTTTCCACACGGTCACTCACCATCTTTCCACAGGGTCACTCACCATCTTTCCACAGGGTTACTCACCATCTTTCCACACGGTCACTCACCATCTTTCCACACGGTCACTCACCATCTTTACACACGGTCACTCACCATCTTTCCACACGGTCACTCACCATCTTTCCACAGGGTCACTCACCATCTTTCCACACGGTCACTCACCATCTTTCCACAGGGTCACTCACCATCTTTCCACAGAGTCACTCACCATCTTTCCACAGGGTCACTCACCATCTTTCCACAGGGTCACTCACCATCTTTCCACAGTGTCACTCACCATCTTTCCACAGGGTCACTCACCATCTTTCCACAGGGTCACTCACCATCTTTCCACACGGTCACTCACCATCTTTCCACACGGTCACTCACCATCTTTCCACACGGTCACTCACCATCTTTCCACACGGTCACTCACCATCTTTCCACAGAGTCACTCACCATCTTTCCACAGGGTCACTCACCATCTTTCCACAGGGTCACTCACCATCTTTCCACATGGTCACTCACCATTTTCCCACACGGTCACTCACCATCTTTCCACAGGGTCACTCACCATCTTTCCACAGAGTCACTCACCATCTTTCCACACGGTCACTCACCATCTTTCCACAGGGTCACTCACCATCTTTCCACACGGTCACTCACCATCTTTCCACAGGGTCACTCACCATCTTTCCACAGGGTCACTCACCATCTTTCCACAGTGTCACTCACCATCTTTCCACAGGGTCACTCACCATCTTTCCACACGGTCACTCACCATCTTTCCACAGTGTCACTCACCATTTTTCCACAGGGTCACTCACCATCTTTCCACACAGTCACTCACCATCTTTCCACAGGGTCACTCACCATCTTTCCACACGGTCACTCACCATCTTTCCACAGGGTCACTCACCATCTTTCCACAGGGTCACTCACCATCTTTCCACAGGGTCACTCACCATCTTTCCACACGGTCACTCACCATCTTTCCACAGGGTCACTCACCATCTTTCCACACGGTCACTCACCATCTTTCCACACGGTCACTCACCATCTTTCCACAGGGTCACTCACCATCTTTCCACAGGGTCACTCACCATCTTTCCACAGAGTCACTCACCATCTTTCCACAGAGTCACTCACCATCTTTCCACAGGGTCACTCACCATCTTTCCACAGGGTCACTCACCATCTTTCCACACGGTCACTCACCATCTTTCCACACGGTCACTCACCATCTTTCCACAGGGTCACTCACCATCTTTCCACATGGTCACTCACCATCTTTCCACAGAGTCACTCACCATCTTTCCACAGTGTCACTCACCATCGTTCCACAGGGTCACTCACCATCTTTCCACAGGGTCACTCACCATCTTTCCACAGAGTCACTCACCATCTTTCCACACGGTCACTCACCATCTTTCCACAGGGTCACTCACCATCTTTCCACACGGTCACTCACCATCTTTCCACAGGGTCACTCACCATCTTTCCACAGGTTCACTCACCATCTTTCCAGAGTGTCACTCACCATCTTTCCACACGGTCACTCACCATCTTTCCACACGGTCACTCACCATCTTTCCACAGAGTCACTCACCATCTTTCCACACGGTCACTCACCATCTTTCCACAGGGTCACTCACCATCTTTCCACACGGTCACTCACCATCTTTCCACACGGTCACTCACCATCTTTCCACACGGTCACTCACCATCTTTCCACAGAGTCACTCACCATCTTTCCACACGGTCACTCACCATCTTTCCACACGGTCACTCACCATCTTTCCACAGGGTCACTCACCATCTTTCCACATGGTCACTCACCATCTTTCCACAGGGTCACTCACCATCTTTCCACAGAGTCACTCACCATCTTTCCACAGGGTCACTCACCATCTTTCCACAGGGCGCTCCCTCAGTACTGTCCATCTTATAGTGCGGCACTCACTCAGTACTGACCCTCCGACAGTGCGGCACTCCCTCAGTACTGACCCTCCGACAGTGCAGCACTCCCTCAGTACTGACCCTCCGACAGTGCAGCACTCCCTCAGTACTGAACCTCCGACAGTGCAGCACTCCCTCAGTACTGATCCTCTGACAGTGCAGCACTCCCTCAGTACTGTCCATCTTATAGTGCGGCACTCCCTCAGTACTGACCCTCCGACAGTGCAGCACTCCCTCAGTACTGACCCTCCGACAGTGCGGCGCTCCCTCAGTACTGATCCTCTGACAGTGCAGCACTCCCTCAGTACTGACCCTCTGACTGTGCAACAGTCCCTCAGTACTGACCCTCCGTCAGTGCAGCACTCCCTCAGTACTGACCCTCTGACAGTGCGGCACTACCTCAGTACTGACCCTCTGACAGTGCGGCACTACCTCAGTACTGACACTCCGACAGTGCGGTGCTCCCTCAGTACAGACCCTCCGACAGTGCGGCACTCCCTCAGTACTGACCCTCCGAAGGTGCAGCACTCCATCAGTACTGACCCTCTGACAGTACAGCAACTCCTCAGTACTGACCATCCGACAGTACGACACTCCCTCAGTACTGACCCTCTGACAGTGCGGCGCTCCCTCAATACGGACTGTCCGACAGTGCGGCGCTCCCTCAGTACTGACCCTCTGACAGTGCAGTGCTCCCTCAGTACAGACCCTCCGACAGTGCAGCACTCCCTCAGTACTGACCCTCTGACAGTGCAGTGCTCCCTCAGTACTGACCCTCCGACAGTGCAGCACTCCCTCAGTACTGACCCTCTGACAGTGCAGCACTCCCTCAGTACTGATTCTCCGGCAGTGCAGCAACCCCTCAGTACTGACCCTCCGACCGTGCGACGCTCCCTCTGTACTGACCCTCCGACAGTGTGGCACTCCCTCATAACTGTCCAACAGAGAGTGCTGCACTCCCTCAGTACTGACGCTCCTACAGTGCGGCAATTCCGCAGTACTGCCCCCTGACAGTGCAGCAACCCCTCAGTACTGACCCTCCGACAGTGCCGCACTCCCTCAGTACTGACCCTCCGACATTGTGGCGCTCCCTCAGTACTGACCCTCTGACAGTGCGGCACTCCCTCAATATGGACCCTCTGACAGTGCAGCACTCCCTCAGTACTGACACTCCGACAGTGCGGTGCTCCCTCAGTACTGACCCTCCGACATTGTGGCGCTCCCTCAGTACTGACCCTCTGACAGTGCGGCACTCCCTCAATACGGACCCTCCGACAGTGCAGCACTCCCTCAGTACTGACACTCCGACAGTGCGGTGCTCCCTCAGTACTGACCCTCTGACAGTGCCGCACTCCTTCAGTACTGACCCTCTGACAGCGAGGCACTCCCTCAATACGGACCCTCCGACAGTGCCGCACTCCCTCAGTACTGACCCTCTGAAAGTGCACCGCTCCCTCAGTACTGACCCTCCGACAGTGCAGCATTCACTCAGTACTGACCCTCTGACAGTGCACCGCTCCCTCAGTACTGACCCTCCGACAGTGCGGCACTCACTCAGTACTGAACCTCCGACAGTGTGGCGCTCCCTCAGTACTGACCCTCCAAAAGTGCGGCGCTGCCTCAGTACTGACCCTCCGACAGTGTGGCACTCCCTCACTACTGACCATCCGACATTGCGGCGCTCCCTCAGTACTGACCCTCTGACAGTGCGGCGCTCCCTCAGCACTGACCCTCCGAAGGTTCAGCACTCCCTCATTACTGACCCTCCAACAGTGCAGCACTCCCTCAGTACTGACCCTCTGACAGTGCACCGCTCCCTCAGTACTGACCCTCCGACAGTGCAGCACTCCCTCAGTACTGACCCTCCGACAGTGCAGCACTCCCTCAGTACTGACCCTCTGACAGTGCAGCACTCCCTCAGTACTGACCCTCTGACAGTGCGGCGCTCCCTCAGTACTGACCCTCTGACAGTGCAGCACTCCCTCAGTACAGACCCTCCGGTAGTGCAGCACTCCCTCAGTCCTGACCCTCCGACAGTACGGCGCTCCCTCAGTACTGACCCTCCGGCAGTGCAGCACTCCCTCAGTACTGACCCTCCGACAGTACGGTGCTCCCTCAGTACTGACCCTCCGGCAGTGCAGCACTCCCTCAGTACTGACCCTCTGACAGTGCGGCGCTCCCTCAGTACAGACCCTCCGGCAGTGCATCACTCCCTCAGTACTGACCCTCCGACAGTACGGCGCTCCCTCAGTACTGACCCTCCGACAGTGCGGCGCTCCCTCAGTACTGTCCATCTGACAGTACGGTGATCCCTCAGTACTGTCCATCTGACAGTACGGTGATCCCTCAGTACTGACCATCCGACAGTGCAGCACTCCCTCAGTACTGACCCTCTGACAGTGCGGCGCTCCCTCAGTACTGATTCTCCGGCAGTGCAGCAACCCCTCAGTACTGACCCTCCGACAATGCGACGCTCCCTCTGTACTGACCCTCCGACATTGTGGCGCTCCCTCAGTACTGATGCTCCGACAGTACGACGCTCCCTCAGTACTGACCAAAATGCAGCACTCCCTCAGTACTGACCCTAAGAAAGAGTGGCGCTCCCTCAGTACTGACCCTCTGACAGTGCAGCGCTCCCTCAGTACTGACCCTCCGACAGTGCAGCACTCCCTCAGTATTGACCCTCTGACAGTGCAGCAATCCCTCAGTACCTACCCTCCGACAGTGTGGCGCTCCCTCAGTACTGTCCAACAGAGAGTGGAGCACTCCCTCAGTACTGTCCCTCTGACAGTGCACCGCTCCCTCAGTACTGACCCTCCAAAAGTGCGACACTCCCTCAGTCCTGAACCTCCGACAGTGTGGCGCTCCCTCAGTACTGACCCTCCAAAAGTGCGGCGCTGCCTCAGTACTGACCCTCCGGCAGTGCAGCACTCCCTCAGTACTGACCCTCCGGCAGTGCAGCACTCCCTCAGTACTGACCCTCCGGCAGTACTCCCTCAGTACTGACCCTCCGGCAGTGCAGCACTCCCTCAGTACTGACCCTCTGACAGTGCAGCATTCCCTCAGTACTGACCCTCTGACAGTGCAGCACTCCCTCAGTACTGTCCCTCTGACAGTGCAGCACTCCCTCAGTACTGACCCTCCGGCAGTGCAGCATTCCCTCAGTACTGACCCTCTGACAGTGCAGCACTCCCTCAGCACTGACCCTCCGACAGTGCAGCACTCCCTCAGTACTGACCCTCTGACAGTGCAGCACTCCCTCAGTACTGACCCTCCGGCAGTGCTGCGCCCTCTCAGCAGCAGCACTGGGGAAGTGTCTGTCTGGGTTAGGAAGCTGAAGTCTCTGGATTTGGGCCCCAAACCCACACCCTTTGGACTCAGATGAAAGAAAGGAGCAGCCACTAAGCCACAGCTAACATCACTCCTCTTTCTCTCGCCCCTTTCACAAACACAGGGCATCTCAAAGCCTCTGCCAGACTGTGAATCTCTTTCAGTGTGCCGACCCTGTTGTAACATAGGGAGACACATGTGGCCATGTACAGCAAGATCTCTCAACAGCAGCAGAATAAATAAGCATCAGTATAGCTTCAGAAAGCAGTGGTGCGAGGAGGAGATTGCGCTGATTTCATAAAGCTGTTTTCACCTCACCTGATGTGATTGCATCATTGAAGACTCAGGCCTCCCAACCGTCTGGAAAAGAAATCACCAGAATGTGTGTGTTAGCTGTGTCAATGTGGCTCGGCAAAGAAGTTGATCAATAGCAGCAGATGCTGCGGATACTGTGGTGCAGCTTAGAAACAGTGTGTTTATTTTTCCCAAAGATTAAACGGCATTTTCCTGGTGAGCAGGACCTCAACTTCATTCAAAAGGTCGATGATATTAGCCAGCAAGGAGCTGGTTCCGATTTCAAAAAAATGGTAAAGCTTAGTGCTAGGAAAGGGTCTTATTACCGGGGAGTTAAAGTCCAAAGACATAATGAAACAACTTGCATTTAAAGAGGAAGATATGGTATAAAGCAGAGAAGACTGTTTATAAGGGAAGGCACTTTAAGATCTTAAGATTTTAAGAAGTGTGGAAAAGCCTTCAGCATCGATGCCTCAAGCTGCTCAAAGGACTGAAGTGAGGAAACTCACTTGGGATTTGACCTGTTCAGAGTCTCATGTTTCTTTGCCTGGGTCTTTTAAATTCTATGTGTCTATCTGTTGCTTTAATGAAAGGGTAACTGGGAGTTAGATTGATTAGGGGATTTAGAAGTTATCATAGTAATAATTTGTAGATCTATATATGTGTTTAAAATCATTTCTCCTTTTAATAAATGTTGAATCTAGCTTGTGAAAACCTATCAGACTTGGCAGTCTTATTACTACTGAATTCAAAGCCCGCATCTCGAAATTTATACAAATTGAAAATTAGTTGTGACAGTTGTTTCATTTCCCTCTGGCATTTGAACAGCTCAGCATTTATCATCAGCTGTGTCACTGCAAAAAATTAAAGCTTTACTCCCCTGTACTAAAAACAACAATGGATGGTAAGTCGACACTGTCAGGCCAGTTAAGGCGGATGGAAGGGCCAGACCAGGTGTAAAATTGGTTGTCGTGGAGAAGATCATTTTTAAGGTACATGATAGCTTCAGGCTGCAATAAGAAAACAGAGGCTGAACAAGTAAATATACAACTGTAGTCAGAGGGCCCAACAGCCAAGGACATAATTGCCTGGCAAGGAATAAATGAATCTTCCGACAATTTTGAAAAAATCATGAAGTCATTTGACACCAACTTTCATCTGAGAAGCAATAAGCCCATAGAAACTGTAGACCCTTTCACAAAGGAGTGATACAGGTTGGCTGAAGACTGTGACTATGGTGACCTTAAGTTGGAGCTCACAAGTAACTGAACAGTAGTGGGAGTCGCTGATGATACACTCTCAGACTTTCCCTATCGTAAAGAAAGTCTGACGTTGGAACAAGCCATCCAAACTGTCAGACAATCTGAAGTCCGCCAGCAGAATAGATCCATTTTGTATAACGGAATTAAATCACAGTACACAACAACACCAACAGTCCAGCTCACAAAGCAACAAAAGAGTGAGGAGACACCACCCAGATAGTGGCAGACCATGTCAGCGCTGTGGCATCAAAAAACCTCACAGGCATGAGCAGTGCCCAGGATTCACCGTGCAGTGTTTCCACTGTAACCAGCAAGTCCAAAACCACGAGATGCGCAGAGGATCCCAAAAGAGTCCACAACATTGTTGAGCCACACCAAGGGGTCCAGCAACACTTTGTGGGTGAAATTAAGGATCCCAGATTCACACTTTGGAATGAGAACATCTCAGTAAATGGTCACCTCACAAATTTCAAGTTAGATATGGGAGCCATTGTGATGGTCCTGCCCGATAAGGAACTGTGGCTAGTGAAACAATGTCTGATGCCACCTACAACATAGTTGTGCGGACCAGCGGGCATCAAGCTCCAGGTCAAAGGTACGTTGCAAACAACGCTCCAATGTAAAAAACAAATGAATATGGGAGATTCTATATGTGCTCCACAACCAAGCATTTTCCTGGTGATCAGGACCTCAACTTCATTCAAAAGGTCAATGAGATTAGCCAGCAAAGATCTATAATTTCCAAGGCTTTTCACTGGGCTAGGGCGACTGAAGGCAGCATACAGCATAACACCGAGAAACAATGCCAAACCTGTGTGTGCCTGTTTACACCACAGAAAATACAGCACCTGCTTATGAAGCGAGTACAACAGCAACTTGATGAGCTGGCCAAGAAGGGGTCATCTTCCCCATCACTCAGCCAACAGAATGGTATCCAGCATGGTCCCAGTTCCAAAATCAAACAGGTCCATTCGCATCTGTGTTAACCTGATACAACTCAACAATGCAGTGGCAAAGGAAATGCACCCGATGTCCTTGGTGGATGACGGCTTGGTCAAACTCTCCGAGAGCATGGTGTTCTCTAAACTTGATGCCAACAGCAGCTCCTGGTAAATTCCGATAGACATAAGAACATAAGAAGTAGGAGCAGGAGTAGGCCATTTGGCCACTCGAGCCTGCTCCACCATTCAATAAGATCGTGGCTGAGCTGCTTGTGTTTCAAACTCCACATTCCCATCTACCCCCGATAACCTTTGATTCCCTTGCCTGACAAGAATCTATCTACCTCTGCCTTAAAAATATTCAGTGACCCCACCTCCACTGCCTTCTGAGGCAGAGAGTTCCAAAGTCACACAACCCTCAGACAGAAAACCTTTCTCCTCATCTCTGTCCTAAAAGGGCGACCCCTGATTTTAAAACAGTGCCCCCTAGTTCTGGACTCACTCACAAGAGGAAACGTCCTTTCCACGTCCACCTTGTTGACACCGTTCAGGATCTTATATCCTTCAATCAAATCACGATCTACCTGAACGGTGGAGCAGGCTCCAGGGACAGAATTGCCTACTCCTGTTCCTATGTTCCTATCATAGCACCTCTCTCCTAGGAACCCATCTTGTGAACATTCACTGCACTGCCTCCAAGGCAATGCAGCCAATCCTTCAGCAAGACAACATTTTACTGAAAGGAAGCCGACAGTAAGGGTCAAGTGAATGCACCGTAAATTTACTGTCATCAAAATTGGCCAAGTTTCATCTCACAAGAACCAAGTGGTCTTGGTACTTTAACCTTTAACACAAGCTGGGAGCTGGAACGAAATTAAGAAAACAGAGACACAGGCATGGTGGATTGACTTCATCAATATGAACCAAGAAACCTCTGGCGCTATCAGGCCGCTCAATGCTACGTGCTTGTCCAGATTGTCGAGTGAATCCATTGTGGCCAAGCTGCTAGCTGGACTTCCAAAATAACCACCAAGGTACCTGCATGGCCCCCACTGCCACCACTCACCCCCAGGCCCACCGCCACAACCCCACCCCTCCCAAAACACACACAATTCATGCAAATGTTCATCTCAAAACTGTTAACCCGCGGTAAAGCTCCTTCAGAAATCTGATCATGCTGACAAGACTAGAATTATCTCATCAAAACACCTTTGTGTATTAATGGGCTATTCACAAACACAGGATGCAGAGTAGATACAATATTGAAGTTGTTACAGGGATTGGGAGGGGGGGAAATTGCATTCTTCATGGCCGTGAGTGTGCTGTTTTTTTTACATTCAGTTGTGTGCATTTAGGGACAGAGGCAGCAACTTGCAAGGATAACTGCGGATGGGAGTGATCACCCACACAGATGGCAATAGACCTCCCTGAGCGATGCACAGGGTGAGTTCTGTTTGGAATTAAGCGGAGTTAAGGGAATAGCACATGTGGGTACTGACTGAAACATGAAGGGAGCGGTGCACTGACGTCTGCATGTAATCCGGCTAACAGTGGACTCTCACCACCACAAGACGATCCAAAGAGCTCCATGCGCTTTGAATCCCTTTCAGCATGCAGTCCCTGTTGTGATGTGGGGAAACACAGTGGGCGGCGCATAGCAAGGCCGCACACACAGCAGCAGGATAAGCGTCTGTATAGCTTCAGAAAGCAGCAGTGTGAGGGAGTGGCAGTGGGTGTGGGGGACTGTTCTGACTTAGTAAAGCTGTTTTCATCTCACCTGCTCCATGCGCTTCAAAGAAGATGCAGACCCTGGATGCAACTGGAAATAAAGCACCACAACATTTGTGCGTTAGCTGTGTCGATGTTACTGGGCACAGAAACAGATTCAGGACGAGCAGATGCTGACGATACAGTGGTTCAGGACACAGTGAAGCTACAATGCTGCCTATTGGCCACAGCCAGTAACCACAGCGTGATGTGTTTACATGAGAAATTCCCATTATCACACTGCTCACCTTGGTATTTGTGACGGTTACAGAATCATGGACTTACAGCATGGGAGGAAGCCATTCAGCCCATCGACTCTGTGCTGGCTTTTAGATGAAGCTCCAAATTAGGCTACACTTGCATTGGAGTGGGTCGAGCAAAGGCTCACTCGCTTGGTCCCTGCGGAGAGAGGGAAGTCCTGTGATGGGAGGCTGAGTATGTTGTGTCAATATTCTCTGCAGTTTAGAAGAATGAGGGGCGATCTCATTCAAACCTTCAAGATTCTGAAGGGACTTGACAGGGTAGACGCGGAGAGACTGTCCCCCCTGGTCGGACAATCTAAAACACGGGGCACAGTCTCAGGATAAGGGACCAGTCATTTAGGACTGAGGTGAGGAGAATTTCTTCACTCGGAGGGTTGTGAATCCTTGTGGATAGTCCATCATTCAATACATTTAAGGTCGGGATGAACAGATTTTCGATCTCTCAGGAAATCAAGGGATATGAGGAGCAGGCAGGAAAGTGCATTTATTCTCTTGACTCTTTCCTGAATATCAACATCACTGACAAGGCCAGCATTTGTTGCCCTTCCCGAATTGCCCTTAAACATTCTCAACTGGAAAACGTTAGGGATTGCAGATGCCAATTTGTGGACAGCAAGGCACCCAAAACATCGACGAATGAAGATAACCAGAGATTATCAGTTCTATTATTGTTGATGCTTAAGGGGGGAATAGTGGGCCCAGCGTACAGAGGAGAAATGAGGCCCTGATCTTCTTCCAATTGTGGGCATTCCCCGAGTACTGGCCCATCGACAGTGCAGCACTCTCTCAGTACTGACCCTCTGACAGTGCGGCACTCTCTCAGTACTGACACCCCGACAGTGCAGCACTCCCTCAGTACTGACCCTCCAACAGTGCAGCACTCTCTCAGTACTGATCCTCTGACAGTGCAGCACTCCCTCAGTACTGACCTTCAGATAGTGCAGCACTCCCTCAGTACTGACCCTCTGACAGTGCAGCACTCCCTCAGTACTGACCCTCTGACAGTGCAGCACTCTCTCAGTACTGACCCTCTGACAGTGTGGCACTCCCTCAGTACTGACCCTCTGACAGTGCAGCACTCTCTCAGTACTGACCCTCTGACAGTGCAGCACTCCCTCTGTACTGACCCTCTGACAGTGCGGCACTCCCTCAGTACTGACCCTCTGACAGTGCAGCACTCTCTCAGTACTGACCCTCTGACAGTGCGGCGCTCCCTCAGTACTGATTCTCCGACAGTGCAGCACTCCCTCAGTACTGACCCTCTGACAGTGCAGCACTCCCTCAGTACTGACCCTCTGACAGTGCAGCACTCCCTCAGTACTGACCCTCTGACAGTGCAGCACTCCCTCAGTACTGACCCTCCGACTGTGCTGCGCCCTCTCAGCAGCAGCACTGGGGAAGTGTCTGTCTGGGTTAGGAAGCTGAAGTCTCTGGATTTGGGCCTCAAACCCACACCCTTTGGACTCAGATGAAAGAAAGGAGCAGCCACTAAGCCACAGCTAACATCACTCCTCTTTCTCTCGCCCCTTTCACAAACACAGGGCATCTCAAAGCCTCTGCCAGACTGTGAATCTCTTTCAGTGTGCCGACCCTGTTGTAACATAGGGAGACACATGTGGCCATGTACAGCAAGATCTCTCAACAGCAGCAGAATAAATAAGCATCAGTATAGCTTCAGAAAGCAGTGGTGCGAGGAGGAGATTGCGCTGATTTCATAAAGCTGTTTTCACCTCACCTGATGTGATTGCATCATTGAAGACTCAGGCCTCCCAACCGTCTGGAAAAGAAATCACCAGAATGTGTGTGTTAGCTGTGTCAATGTGGCTAGGCAAAGAAGTTGATCAATAGCAGCAGATGCTGCGGATACTGTGGTGCAGGATACAGTGAGCCTATGCTGCCACCTGCTGGCCGCAGACAGTAAGAACAGCATTACCTGTTTACATGGGAAATTCCCATTGTCAGTGATCACATTGATATTTGCGACATGTACAGAATCCCGAGTTATACTACACGGGAAGGGGACATTCAGCCTATGGTGCAAGTGCTGGCTCTCATTCAAGAAATTTGTTCCGGCTTTCATCTAACACCCTGTGCAAAACTCAGCTCCCAGCTGAGTCTCACAGAACCAAGTGATACCATTTTCAGGTGCTCAATGAGTTGTGTAGGCAAGTCCATGGAACGTTACCTCAGGATGGTGAGCTACCTCACAGCAAACAATAATCTTTACGCTCATATGCCCCGGTCAGCTTTTCAAGTTGAAGCTTCAACATCTTGGACCAGAACTGTTCCTTCCCATTTTCCCTCCCTCATTCAGAAGTCCAGCTTGCACAACTATAGGGCTTTGGCACAACCACTGGATTTCCCAGAGCATTGGGCAGCCTGTGAAATAGTTTCTGAAGTGTAGTCACTGCTCTAGTGTAGGAGGCACCACAACCAGACTGGAGCACAGCAAGTTACCACAAGCAGCAAGGTGACAGTGATCCAGATCATGGATTTGAAGCATATAAGGGCACACGAAATAGGAGCAGGAATATCCCATTTGGCCCCTCGAGCCTGCTCCGCCATTCATTATGAACATGGCTGATTTTCTACCCCAACTGTTCAGGACAGTAAGGGTTAATGTGGGGCTGAGGGAATGGTGTCGCCCAGACCAAGATGTAGAGAGTCACATGGTAGACAGGGTCTGGAAGAAGTTGGAATGAAGATAGCACATAGTCAGGGCTGTATCTTCTATATACATATAGAATTGTATGTTTCCAATAAACAATTAATGTTCAACCACACAAGCCTCTAGACCTCTTCATGGGACAACAAACAGCCTTACAACACATTGGCAGCAAGCAAAGGACCCCAAAAGCCCTGGGGATGGAGAAGTAAAGAAACTGCAATCTGACCTGAGAAAAGAGCACTGAACCAGAAGACCTTGAAGACACGGCCGAAAATCAGCTAAAACACTTCATTTACAGGCATAGAGGCTGAGTGCCAGAAGAAAGATCTCCTCTGCAGCTTCTCCACCAGAGAACGTCAAGGTCCGTTGCGAGACCCGATCGAAAGCAAAATCAAAGGACCTCGCCAGATCACAAAAGGGTGAGCCAACTCCAGAAAAAGGCTGAAATTAACTTTCAGAGTAGGTGGAATGATCAGGTAGCACTGGCAGGCTGATTGTTTTAAACAGCACAGCCTGAAGAATGTTGCAGCCTGGTCCAGAGTCGGCGCCATAACACACGGCAATCACATGACAAACCGGAAAGAAAAGGAGTATTTAAACAGGAGCCAGGAAAAATAATTGGCTTTGATTCGATTATTCAGACAGAACACCAACCAGCTAGCCAAAGTGATTCGTTTAAAAGGTTGTCTTAAGAATCGGTGGAGTTTTTAAACCAGCTCCCTGACCATTACAGGAGCCCCCACCAAATCCCAACAAGTGCAGGAAGCTGACAAAAAAAATGATTACTGCAGCTCAACTTCAATAAAACAAAAATGTCAAAGATATAATAATTCTCAGAATGTTATTGGAATGTATTGCAAAATAGAGTAATAATGGCATGTGTCCATATGTGTGTGTGTGTGTGTGAGTGAGAGAGAGAGACAGAGACTTAACTGAATTAGTCTGGGCGCTTTGATCTAAGAAGAGAGGTTAGATTTGAAATGTTAACTAGATAAACATGGGGACGTTTACAAACACCAGGTGTCAAGGGAACATTTGCATTTTGAAATTAACTAGACTGGAGGGGTGAAATGTGTCACCTAGCCAGGTGAAGCTTAGAAACAGTGTGTTTATTTTTCCCAAAGATTAAATGGCATTTTCCTGGTGATCAGGACCTCAACTTCATTCAAAAGGTCAATGAGATTAGCCAGCAAAGATCTATAATTTCCAAGGCTTTTCACTGGGCTCGGGCGACTGAAGGCAGCACACAGCATAACACCGAGAAACAATGCCAAACCTGTGTGTGCCTGTTTACACCACAGAAAATACAGCACCTGTTTATGAAGCGAGTACAACGGCAACTTGATGAGCTGGCCAAGATGGGGTCATCTTCCCCATCACTCAGCCAACAGAATGGTATCCAGCATGGTCCCAGTTCCAAAATCAAACAGGTCCATTCGCATCTGTGTTAACCTGATACAACTCAACAATGCAGTGGCAAAGGAAATGCACCCGATGTCCTTGGTGGATGACAGCTTGGTCAAACTCTCCGAGAGCACGGTGTTCTCTAAACTTGATGCCAACAGCAGCTCCTGGTAAATTCCGATAGACATAAGAACATAAGAAGTAGAAGCAGGAGTAGGCCATTTGGCCACTCGAGCCTGCTCCACCATTCAATAAGATCGTGGCTGAGCTGCTTGTGTTTCAAACTCCACATTCCCATCTACCCCCGATAACCTTTGATTCCCTCGCCTGACAAGAATCTATCTACCTCTGCCTTAAAAATATTCAGTGACCCCACCTCCACTGCCTTCTGAGGCAGAGAGTTCCAAAGTCACACAACCCTCAGACAGAAAACCTTTCTCCTCATCTCTGTCCTAAAAGGGCGACCCCTGATTTTAAAACAGTGCCCCCTAGTTCTGGACTCACTCACAAGAGGAAACGTCCTTTCCACGTCCACCTTGTTGACACCGTTCAGGATCTTATATCCTTCAATCAGATCACGATCTACCTGAACGGTGGAGCAGGCTCCAGGGACAGAATTGCCTACTCCTGTTCCTATGTTCCTATCATAGCACCTCTCTCCTAGGAACCCATCTTGTGAACATTCACTGCACTGCCTCCAAGGCAATGCAGCCAATCCTTCAGCAAGACAACATTTTACTGAAAGGAAGCCGACAGTAAGGGTCAAGGGAATGCACCGTAAATTTACTGTCATCAAAATTGGCCAAGTTTCATCTCACAAGAACCAAGTGGTCTTGGTACTTTAACCTTTAACACAAGCTGGGAGCTGGAACGAAATTAAGAAAACAGAGACACAGGCATGGTGGATTGACTTCATCAATATGTGAACCAAGAAACCTCTGGCGCTATCAGGCCGCTCAATGCTACGTGCTTGTCCAGATTGTCGAGTGAATCCATTGTGGCCAAGCTGCTAGCTGGACTTCCAAAATAACCACCAAGGTACCTGCATGGCCCCCACTGTCACCACTCACCCCCAGGCCCACCGCCACAACCCCACCCCTCCTCCCAAAACACACACAATTCATGGAAATGTTCATCTCAAAACTGTTAACCCGCGGTAAAGCTCCTTCAGAAATCTGATCATGCTGACAAGACAAGAATTATCTCATCAAAACACCTTTGTGTATTAATGGGCTATTCACAAACACAGGATGCAGAGTAGATACAATATTGAAGTTGTTACAGGGATTGGGAGGGGGGAAAATTGCATTCTTCATGGCCGTGAGTGTGCTGTTTTTTTTACATTCAGTTGTGTGCATTTAGGGACAGAGGCAGCAACTTGCAAGGATAACCGCGGATGGGAGTGATCACCCACACAGATGGCAATAGACCTCCCTGAGCGATGCACAGGGTGAGTTCTGTTTGGAATTAAGCGGAGTTAAGGGAATAGCACATGTGGGTACTGACTGAAACATGAAGGGAGCGGTGCACTGACGTCTGCATGTAATCCGGCTAACAGTGGACTCTCACCACCACAAGCTCCATGCGCTTTGAATCCCTTTCAGCATGCAGTCCCTGTTGTGATGTGGGGAAACACAGTGGGCGGTGCATAGCAAGGCCGCACAGACAGCAGCAGGATAAGCGTCTGTATAGCTTCAGAAAGCAGCAGTGTGAGGGAGTGGCAGGGGGGTGTGGGGGACTGTTCTGACTTAGTAAAGCTGTTTTCATCTCACCTGCTCCATGCGCTTCAAAGATGATGCAGACCCTGGATGCAACTGGAAATAAAGCACCACAACATTTGTGCGTTAGCTGTGTCGATGTTACTGGGCACAGAAACAGATTCAGGACGAGCAGATGCTGACGATACAGTGGTTCAGGACACAGTGAAGCTACAATGCTGCCTATTGGCCACAGCCAGTAACCACAGCGTGACGTGTTTACATGAGAAATTCCCATTATCACACTGCTCACCTTGGTATTTTTGACGGTTACAGAATCATGGACTTACAGCATGGGAGGAAGCCATTCAGCCCATCGACTCTGTGCTGGCTTTTAGATGAAGCTCCAAATTAGGCTACACTTGCATTGGAGTGGGTCGAGCAAAGGCTCACTCGCTTGGTCCCTGCGGAGAGAGGGAAGTCCTGTGATGGGAGGCTGAGTATGTTGTGTCAATATTCTCTGCAGTTTAGAAGAATGAGGGGCGATCTCATTCAAACCTTCAAGATTCTGAAGGGACTTGACAGGGTAGACGCGGAGAAACTGTCCCCCCTGGTCGGACAATCTAAAACACGGGGCACAGTCTCAGGATAAGGGACCAGTCATTTAGGACTGAGGTGAGGAGAATTTCTTCACTCGGAGGGTTGTGAATCCTTGTGGATAGTCCATCATTCAATACATTTAAGGTCGGGATGAACAGATTTTCGATCTCTCAGGAAATCAAGGGAGATGAGGAGCAGGCAGGAAAGTGCATTTATTCTCTTGACTCTTTCCTGAATATCAACATCACTGACAGGGCCAGCATTTGTTGCCCTTCCCGAATTGCCCTTAAACATTCTCAACTGGAAAACGTTAGGGATTGCAGATGCCAATTTGTGGACAGCAAGGCACCCAAAACATCGACGAATGAAGATAACCAGAGATTATCAGTTCTATTATTGTTGATGCTTAAGGGGGGAATAGTGGGCCCAGCGTACAGAGGAGAAATGAGGCCCTGATCTTCTTCCAATTGTGGGCAATCCCCGAGTACTGGCCCATCGACAGTGCAGCACTCTCTCAGTACTGACCCTCCGACATTGCGGCACTCCGTCAGTAGTGACCCTCTGACAGTGCAGCACTCCCTCAGTACTGACCCTCCGACATTGCGGCACTCCCTCAGTACTGACCCTCTGACAGTGCGGCGCTCCCTGAGCACTGGCCCATCGACAGTGCAGCACTCTCTCAGTACTGATCCTCTGACAGTGCAGCACTCCCTCAGTACTGACCCTCCGACAGTGCAGCACTCCCTCAGTACTGACCCTCTGACAGTGCAGCACTCCCTCAGCACTGACCCTCCGACAGTGCAGCACTCCCTCAGTACTGACCCTCCGACAGTGCAGCACTCCCTCAGTACTGATCCTCTGACAGTGCGGCACTCCCTCAGTACTGACACTCCGACAGTGCAGCACTCCCTCAGTACTGACCCTCCGACATTGCGGCGCTCCCTCAGTACTGACCCTCTGACAGTGCAGCACTCCCTCAGTACTGACCCTCTGACAGTGCAGCGCTCCCTCAGTACTGACCCTCTGACAGTACGACACTCCCTCAGTACTGACCCTCTGACAGTGCACCGCTCCCTCAGTACTGACCTTCTGACAGTGCAGCACTCCCTCAGTACTGACCCTCTGACAGTGCGGCGCTCCCTCAGCACTGACCACCGGACAGTGCAGCACTCCGTCAGTACTGACCTTCTGACAGTGCAGCACTCCCTCAGTACTGACCCTCTGACAGTGCGGCGCTCGCTCAATACGGACTCTCCGACAGTGTGGCGCTCCCTCAGTACTGACCCTCTGACAGTGCAGCACTCCCTCAGTACTGACCCTCTGACAGTGCAGCACTCCATCAGTACTGACCCTCTGACAGTACAGCAACTCCTCAGTACTGACCATCCGACAGTACGACGCTCCCTCAGTACTGACCCTCTGACACTGTGGTGCTCCCTCAGTACTGACCCTCTGACAGTGCGACGCTCCCTCAATACGGACTCTCCGACAGTGCGGCGCTCCCTCAGTACTGACTCTCTGACACTGTGGTGCTCCCTCAGTACTGACCCTCTGACAGTGCGGCGCTCCCTCAATACGGACTCTCCGACAGTGCGGCGCTCCCTCAGTACTGACCCTCCGACAGTACGGCGCTCCCTCAGTACTGACCCTCCGACAGTGCGGCGCTGCCTCAGTACTGAACCTCCGACAGTGTGGCAGTCCCTCAGTACTGACCCTCCGACAGTGCGGCGCTCCCTCAGTACTGACCCTCCGACAGTGCGGCGCTCCCTCGGTACTGACCCTCCGACAGTGCAGCACTCCCTCAGTACTGACCCTCCGACAGTGCAGCACTCCCTCAGTACTGACCCTCCGTCAGTGCGGCGCTCCCTCAGTACTGACCCTCTGACAGTGCAGCACTCCCTCAGTACTGACCCTCCAACAGTGCGGCACTCCTTCAGTACTGACCCTCCAACAGTGCAGCACTCCCTCAGTATTGAACCTCCAACAGTGCGGCACTCCCTCAGTACTGACCCTCGGACAGTGCAGTACTCCCTCAATACGGACTCTCCGACAGTGCGGCGCTCCCTCAGTACTGACTCTCTGACACTGTGGCGCTCCCTCAGTACTGACCCTCTGACAGTGCGGCGCTCCCTCAATACGGACTCTCCGACAGTGCGGCGCTCCCTCAGTACTGACCCTCCGACAATACGGCGCTCCCTCAGTACTGACCCTCCAACCGTGCGGTGCTGCCTCAGTACTGAACCTCCGACAGTGTGGCACTCCCTCAGTACTGACCCTCCGACAGTGCAGCACTCCCTCAGTATTGACCCTCTGACAGTGTGGCACGCCCTCAGTACTGAACCTCCGACAGTGCGGCGCTCCCTCAGTACTGACCCTCCGACAGTGCGGCGCTCCCTCAGTACTGTCCATCTGACAGTACGGTGCTCCCTCAGTACTGACCATCCGACGGTACAGCACTCCCTCAGTACTGACCCTCTGACAGTGCGGCACTCCATCATTACTGACCCTCTGACAGTATAGCACTCCATCAGTACTGACCCTCCGACAGTGGGGCGCTCCCTCAGTACTGTCCAACAGAGAGTGCAGCACTCCCTCAGTACTGACGCTCCTAAAGTGCGGCAATTCCTCAGTACTGACCCTCTGACAATAGAGCATTCACTCAGTACTGACCCTCCGACAGTGCAGCATTTCCTCAGTCCTGACCCTCCGAAGGTGCAGCACTCCATCAGTACTGACCCTCCGACAGGACAGCAACTCCTCAGTTCTGACCATCCGACAGTACGACTCCCCCTCAGTACTGACCCTCTGACACTGTGGCGCTCCCTTAGTACTGACCCTCTGACACTGTGGCGCTCCCTCAGTACTGACCCTCTGACAGTGCGGCGCTCCCTCAGGACTGACTCTCTGACACTGTGGCGCCCCCTCAGTACTGACCCTCTGACAGTGCGGCGCTCCCTCAGTACTGACCCTCCGACAGTACGGCGCTCCCTCAGTACTGACCCTCCAACAGTGCGGCGCTCCCTCAGTACTGACCCTCCGACAGTGCGGCGCTCCCTCAGTACTGTCCAACAGAGAGTGCAGCACTCCCTCAGTACTGACGCTCCTACAGTGCGGCAATTCCTCAGTACTGACCCTCTGACAGGGCAGCATTCCCTCAGTACTGACCCTCCGACAGTGCAGCATTCCCTCAGTACAGACCATCCGGCAGTACAGCAACCCCTCAGTACTGACCCTCCGACAGTGCAACGCTCCCTCAGTACTGACCCTCCGACATTGTGGCGCTCCCTCAGTACTGACACTCTGACAGTGCGGCACTCCCTCAATACGGACCCTCCGACAGTGCGGTGCTCCCTCAGTACTGACCCTGCTACAGTGCCGCACTCCCTCAGTACTGACCCTCCGACAGTGCAGCACTCCCTCAGTACTGAACCGCCGACAGTGCCGCACTCCCTCAGTACTGACCAGCCGACCGTACTGCACCCCCTCCGTACTGACCCTCCGAAAGTGCGGAACTCACTCAGTACTGACCCTCTGACAGTGCATCGCTCCCTCAGTACTGACCCTCCGACAGTGCGGCACTCACTCAGTACTGAACCTCCGACAGTGCAGCGCTCCCTCAGTACTGTCCATCTGACAGTACGGTGCTCCCTCAGTACTGACCCTCCGACAGTGCAGCACTCCCTCAGTACTGACCCTCTGACAGTGCGGCACTCCCTCAGTACTGATTCTCCGGCAGTGCAGCAACCCCTCAGTACTGACCCTCCGACAGTGCGACGCTCCCTCAGTACTGACCCTGCTACAGTGCCGCACTCCCTCAGTACTGACAAGCCGACCGTACTGCAACCCCTCCGTACTGACCCTCCGAAAGTGCGGAACTCTCTCAGTACTGACACTCCGACAGTGCAGCACTCCCTCAGTACTGACCCTCCGACAGTGCACCGCTCCCTCAGTACTGTCCATCTGACAGTGCAGCACTCCCTCAGTACTGACCCTCTGAAAGTGCACCGCTCCCTCAGTACTGACCCGCTGACAGTGCACCGCTCCCTCAATACTGACCGTCTGACAGTGCACCGCTCCCTCAGTACGGACCCTCCAACAGTGCGGCGCTCCCTCAGTACTGACCCTCCAACTGTGCAGCACTCCATCAGTACTGACCCTCCGACAGTGTGGCGCCCCCTCAGTACTGTCCAACAGAGTGTGCAGCACTCCCTCAGTACTGACGCTCCTACTGTGCGGCAATTCCTCAGTACTGCCCCCTGACAGTGCAGCATTCCCTCAGTACTGACCCTCCGGCAGTGCAGCAGTCCCTCAGTACTGACCCTCCGACAGTGCAGCATTCCCTCAGTACTGACCCTCCGAAGGTGCAGCACTCCGTCAGTACTGACCCTCCGACAGTACAGCAACTCCTCAGTACTGACCATCCGACAGTACGACGCTCCCTCAGTACTGACCCTCCGACACTGTGGTGCTCCCTCAGTACTGACCCTCTGACAGTGCGACGCTCCCTCAATACGGACTCTCCGACAGTGCGGCGCTCCCTCAGTACTGACTCTCTGACACTGTGGCGCTCCCTCAGTACTGACCCTCTGACAGTGCGGCGCTCCCTCAATACGGACTCTCCGACAGTGCGGCGCTCCCTCAGTACTGACCCTCCGACAGTACGGCGCTCCCTCAGTACTGACCCTCCGATAGTGCGGCGCTGCCTCAGTACTGAACCTCCGACAGTGTGGCAGTCCCTCAGTACTGACCCTCCGACAGTGCGGCGCTCCCTCAGTACTGACACTCCGACAGTGCGGAGCTCCCTCAGTACTGTCCATCTGACAGTACGGTGCTCCCTCAGTACTAACCCTCCGACAGTGCAGCACTCCCTCAGTACTGACCCCCTGACAGTGCGGTACTCCATCAGTACTGACCCTCTGACAGTGCAGCACTCCATCAGTACTGACCCTCCGACAGTACAGCAACTCCTCAGTACTGACCATCCGACAGTACGATGCTCCGTCAGTACTGATCCTCTGACACTGGCGCTCCCTCAGTACTGACCCTCTGACAGTGCGGTGCCCCCTCAGTACTGACTCTCTGACACTGTGGCGCTCCCTCAGTACTGACCCTCTGACAGTGCAGCACTCCCTCAATACGGACACTCCAACAGTGCGGCGCTCCCTCAGTACTGACACTCTGACAGTACGGCGCTCCCTCAGTACTGACCCTCCGACAGTGCGGCGCTCCCTCAATACGGACCCTGCGACAGTGCGGCACTCCCTCAGTACTGACCCTCCGACAGTGCAGCGCTGCCTCAGTACTGAACCCCCGACAGTGCGGCACTCCATCAGTACTGACCCTCCGACAGTGCGGCGCTCTCTCAGTACTGTCCATCTGACAGTGCAGCACTCCTTCAGTACTGACCCTCCGACAGTGCAGCACTCCTTCAGTACTGACCCTCTGACAGTGCGGCGCTCCCTCAGTACTGAACCTCCGACAGTGCGGCACTCCCTCAGCACTGACCCCCCGACAGTGCGGCACTCCGTCAGTACTGACCCGCCGACAGTGCCGCACTCCCTCAGTACTGACCCGCCGACAGTGCCGCACTCCCTCAGTACTGACCCTCTGACAGTGCAGCACTCCCTCAGTACTGACCCTCCGACAGTGCGGCACTCCCTCAGTACTGACCCTCTGACAGTGCAGCACTCCCTCAGTACTGACACTCCGACAGTGCGGCGCTCCCTCAGTACTGACTCTCTGACAGTGCAGCACTCCCTCAGTACTGACCCTCTGACAGTGCAGCACTCGCTCAGTGCTGACCCTCCGAAGGTGCAGCACTCCCTCAGTACTGACCCTCTGACAGTGCAGCAACTCCTCAGTACTGACCATCCAACAGTACGACGCTCCCTCAGTACTGATCCTCCGACAGTGCGGCGCTCCCTCAGTCCTGACCCTCTGACAGTGCAGCACTCCATCAGTACTGACCCTCCGACAGTGCAGCACTCCATCAGTACTGACCCTCCGACAGTGCAGCACTCCCTCTGTACTGACCATCCAACAGTACGACGATCCCTCAGTACTGACCCTCTGACAGTGCAGCACTCCATCAGTACTGACCCTCCGACAGTGCAGCACTCCCTCTGTACTGACCATCCAACAGTACGACGCTCCCTCAGTACTGACCCTCTGTCACTGTGGCGCTCCCTCAGTACTGACCCTCTGACACTGTGGCGCTCCCTCAGTACTGACCCTCTGACAGTGCGGCGCTCCCTCAATACGGACTCTCCGACAGTGCGGCGCTCCCTCAGTACTGGCCCTCCAACAGTACTGCGCTCCCTCAGTACTGACCCTCCGACAGTGCGGCGCTCCCTCAGTACTGACCCTCCGACAGTGCGGCGCTGCCTCAGTACTGAACCTCCGACAGTGTGGCACTCCCTCAGTACTGACCCTCCGACAGTGTGGTACTCCCTCAGTACTGACCCTCCGACAGTGCGGCGCTCCCTCAGTACTGAACCTCCGACAGTGCGGCACTCCCTCAGCACTGACCCCCCGACAGTGCGGCACTCCGTCAGTACTTACCCGCCGACAGTGCCGCACTCCTTCAGTACTGAAACTCCGACAGTGCCGCACTCCCTCAGTACTGACCATCCGACAGTACGGCGCTCCCTCAGTACTGACCCTCCGACAGTGCAGCCCTCCCTCAATACGGACCCTGCGACAGTGCGGCAATCCCTCAGTACTGACCCTCTGACAGTGCAGCACTCCCTCAGTACTGACCATCCGACAGTGCAGCATTCCCTCAGTCCTGACCCTCCGAAGGTGCAGCTCTCCCTCAGTACTGACCCTCCGACAGTGCGGCGCTGCCTCAGTACTGAACCTCCGACAGTGTGGCACTCCCTCAGTACTGACCCTCTGACAGTGCTGCACTCCCTCAGTACTGACCCTCTGACAGTGCAGCACTCCCTCAGTACTGACCCTCTGACAGTGCGGCGCTCCCTCAGTACTGACCCTCCGACAGTGCAGCACTCCCTCAGTACTGACCCTCTGACAGTGCAGCACTCCATCAGTACTGACCCTCTGACAGTGCAGCACTCCCTCAGTACTGACCCTCCGACAGTACAGCAACTCCTCAGTATTGACCATCCGACAGTGCGGCACTCCCTCAGTACTGACCCTCTGACAGTGCAGCGCTCCCTCAGTACTGACCCTCTGACAGTGCAGCACTTCCTCAGTACTGACCCTCCGACAGTGCAGCACTCCCTCAGTCCTGACCCTCCGAAGGTGCAGCACTCCATCAGTACTGACCCTCTGACAGTACAGCAACTCCTCAGTACTGACCATCCGACAGTACGACACTCCCTCAGTACTGACCCTCTGACAGTGCGGCGCTCCCTCAATACGGACTCTCTGACAGTGCGGCACTCCCTCAGTACTGACCGTCTGACAGTGCAGTGCTCCCTCAGTACTGACCCTCCGACAGTGCAGCACTCCCTCAGTACTGACCCTCTGACAGTGCAGTGCTCCCTCAGTACTGACCCTCCGACAGTGCAGCACTCCCTCAGTACTGACCCTCTGACAGTGCAGCACTCCCTCAGTACTGATTCTCCGGCAGTGCAGCAACCCCTCAGTACTGACCCTCCGACCGTGCGACGCTCCCTCTGTACTGACCCTCCGACAGTGTGGCACTCCCTCAGTACTGTCCAACAGAGAGTGTTGCACTCCCTCAGTACTGACGCTCCTACAGTGCGGCAATTCCGCAGTACTGCCCCCTGACAGTGCAGCAACCCCTCAGTACTGACACTCCGACATTGCCGCACTCCCTCAGTACTGACCCTCCGACATTGTGGCGCTCCCTCAGTACTGACACTCTGACAGTGCGGCACTCCCTCAATACGGACCCTCCGACAGTGCAGCACTCCCTCAGTACTGACACTCTGACAGTGCGGTGCTCCCTCAGTACTGACCCTCTGACAGTGCCGCACTCCTTCAGTACTGACCCTCTGACAGTGCGGCACTCCCTCAATACGGACCCTCCGACAGTGCCGCACTCCCTCAGTACTGACCCTCTGAAAGTACACCGCTCCCTCAGTACTGACCCTCCGACAGTGCAGCACTCACTCAGTACTGACCCTCTGACAGTGCTCCGCTCCCTCAGTACTGACCCTCCGACAGTGCGGCACTCACTCAGTACTGAACCTCCGACAGTGTGGCGCTCCCTCAGTACTGACCCTCCAAAAGTGCGGCGCTGCCTCAGTACTGACCCTCCGACAGTGTGGCACTCCCTCACTACTGACCCTCCGACATTGCGGCGCTCCCTCAGTACTGACCCTCTGACAGTGCGGCGCTCCCTCAGCACTGACCCTCCGAAGGTGCAGCACTCCCTCAGTACTGACCCTCCGACAGTGCAGCACTCCCTCAGTACTGACCCTCTGACAGTGCGGCGCTCCCTCAGTACTGACCCTCTGACAGTGCAGCACTCCCTCAGTACAGACCCTCCGGCAGTGCAGCACTCCCTCAGTACTGACCCTCCGACAGTACGGTGCTCCCTCAGTACTGACCCTCCGGCAGTGCAGCACTCCCTCAGTACTGACCCTCCGACAGTACGGTGCTCCCTCAGTACTGACCCTCCGGCAGTGCAGCACTCCCTCAGTACTGACCCTCCGACAGTGCGGCGCTCCCTCAGTACAGACCCTCGGGCAGTGCAGCACTCCCTCAGTACTGACCCTCCGACAGTACGGCGCTCCCTCAGTACTGACCCTCCGACAGTGCGGCGCTCCCTCAGTACTGTCCATCTGACAGTACGGTGATCCCTCAGTACTGTCCATCTGACAGTACGGTGATCCCTCAGTACTGACCCTCCGACAGTGCAGCACTCCCTCAGTACTGACCCTCTGACAGTGCGGCGCTCCCTCAGTACTGATTCTCCGGCAGTGCAGCAACCCCTCAGTACTGACCCTCCGACAATGCGACGCTCCCTCTGTACTGACCCTCCGACATTGTGGCGCTCCCTCAGTACTGATCCTCCGACAGTACGACGCTCCCTCAGTACTGACAACAATGCAGCACTCCCTCAGTACTGACCCTAAGAAAGAGTGGCGCTCCCTCAGTACTGACCCTCTGACAGTGCAGCGCTCCCTCAGTACTGACCCTCCGACAGTGCAGAACTCCCTCAGTATTGACCCTCTGACAGTGCAGCAATCCCTCAGTACTGACCCTCCGACTGTGTGGCGCTCCCTCAGTACTGTCCAACAGAGAGTGGAGTACTCCCTCAGTACTGTCCCTCTGACAGTGCACCGCTCCCTCAGTACTGACCCTCCGACAGTGCGGCACTCACTCAGTACTGAACCTCCGACAGTGTGGCGCTCCCTCAGTACTGACCCTCCAAAAGTGCGGCGCTGCCTCAGTACTGACCCTCGGCAGTGCAGCACTCCCTCAGTACTGACCCTCCGGCAGTGCTGCACTCCCTCAGTACTGACCCTCCGGCAGTGCAGCACTCCCTCAGCATTGACCCTCTGACAGTGCTGCACTCCCTCAGTTCTGACCCTCTGACAGTGCAGCACTCCCTCAGTACTGACCCTCCGGCAGTGCAGCACTCCCTCAGTTCTGACCCTCTGACAGTGCTGCACTCCCTCAGTACTGACCCTGTGACAGTGCAGCACTCCCTCAGTACTGACCCTCTGACAGTGCAGCAATCCCTCAGTACTGACCCTGTGACAGTGCAGCACTCCCTCAGTACTGACCCTCCGACTGTGCTGCGCCCTCTCAGCAGCAGCACTGGGGAAGTGTCTGTCTGGGTTAGGAAGCTGAAGTCTCTGGATTTGGGCCCCAAACCCACACCCTTTGGACTCAGATGAACTAAAGGAGCAGCCACTCAGCCACAGCTAACATCACTCCTCTTTCTCTCGCCCCTTTCACAAACACAGGGCATCTCAAAGCCTCTGCCAGACTGTGAATCTCTTTCAGTGTGCCGACCCTGTTGTAACATAGGGAGACACATGTGGCCATGTACAGTAAGATCTCTCAACAGCAGCAGGATAAATAAGCATCAGTATAGCTTCAGAAAGCAGTGGTGCGAGGAGGAGATTGCGCTGATTTCATAAAGCTGTTTTCACCTCACCTGATGTGATTGCATCATTGAAGACTCAGGCCTCCCAACCGTCTGGAAAAGAAATCACCAGAATGTGTGTGTTAGCTGTGTCAATGTGGCTAGGCAAAGAAGTTGATCAATAGCAGCAGATGCTGCGGATACTGTGGTGCAGCTTAGAAACAGTGTGTTTATTTTTCCCAAAGATTAAATGGCATTTTCCTGGTGATCAGGACCTCAACTTCATTCAAAAGGTCAATGAGATTAGCCAGCAAAGATCTATAATTTCTAAGGCTTTTCACTGGGCTCGGGCGACTGAAGGCAGCATACAGCATAACACCGAGAAACAATGCCAAACCTGTGTGTGCCTGTTTACACCACAGAAAATACAGCACCTGCTTATGAAGCGAGTACAAGGGCAACTTGATGAGCTGGCCAAGATGGGGTCATCTTCCCCATCACTCAGCCAACAGAATGGTATCCAGCATGGTCCCAGTTCCAAAATCAAACAGGTCCATTCGCATCGGTGTTAACCTGATACAACTCAACAATGCAGTGGCAAAGGAAATGCACCCGATGTCCTTGGTGGATGACAGCTTGGTCAATCTCTCCGAGAGCACGGTGTTCTCTAAACTTGATGCCAACAGCAGCTCCTGGTAAATTCCGATTGACATAAGAACATAAGAAATAGGAGCAGGAGTAGGCCATTTGGCCACTCGAGCCTGCTCCACCATTCAATAAGATCGTGGCTGAGCTGCTTGTGTTTCAAACTCCACATTCCCATCTACCCCCGATAACCTTTGATTCCCTTGCCTGACAAGAATCTATCTACCTCTGCCTTAAAAATATTCAGTGACCCCACCTCCACTGCCTTCTGAGGCAGAGTTCCAAAGTCACACAACCCTCAGACAGAAAACCTTTCTCCTCATCTCTGTCCTAAAAGGGCGACCCCTGATTTTAAAACAGTGCCCCCTAGTTCTGGACTCACTCACAAGAGGAAACGTCCTTTCCACGTCCACCTTGTTGACACCGTTCAGGATCTTATATCCTTCAATCAGATCACGATCTACCTGAACGGTGGAGCAGGCTCCAGGGACAGAATTGCCTACTCCTGTTCCTATGTTCCTATCATAGCACCTCTCTCCTAGGAACCCATCTTGTGAACATTCACTGCACTGCCTCCAAGGCAATGCAGCCAATCCTTCAGCAAGACAACATTTTACTGAAAGGAAGCCGACAGTAAGGGTCAAGTGAATGCACCGTAAATTTACTGTCATCAAAATTGGCCAAGTTTCATCTCACAAGAACCAAGTGGTCTTGGTACTTTAACCTTTAACACAAGCTGGGAGCTGGAACGAAATTAAGAAAACAGAGACACAGGCATGGTGGATTGACTCTCACCACCACAAGACGATCCAAAGAGCTCCATGCGCTTTGAATCCCTTTCAGCATGCAGTCCCTGTTGTGATGTGGGGAAACACAGTGGGCGGCGCATAGCAAGGCCGCACAGACAGCAGCAGGATAAGCGTCTGTATAGCTTCAGAAAGCAGCAGTGTGAGGGAGTGGCAGGGGGGTGAGGGGGACTGTTCTGACTTAGTAAAGCTGTTTTCATCTCACCTGCTCCATGCGCTTCAAAGAAGATGCAGACCCTGGATGCAACTGGAACGAAAGCACCACAACATTTGTGCGTTAGCTGTGTCGATGTTACTGGGCACAGAAACAGATTCAGGACGAGCAGATGCTGACGATACAGTGGTTCAGGACACAGTGAAGCTACAATGCTGCCTATTGGCCACAGCCAGTAACCACAGCGTGACGTGTTTACATGAGAAATTCCCATTATCACACTGCTCACCTTGGTATTTGTGACGGTTACAGAATCATGGACTTACAGCATGGGAGGAAGCCATTCAGCCCATCGACTCTGTGCTGGCTTTTAGATGTAGCTCCAAATTAGGCTACACTTGCATTGGAGTGGGTCGAGCAAAGGCTCACTCGCTTGGTCCCTGCGGAGAGAGGGAAGTCCTGTGATGGGAGGCTGAGTATGTTGTGTCAATATTCTCTGCAGTTTAGAAGAATGAGGGGCGATCTCATTCAAACCTTCAAGATTCTGAAGGGACTTGACAGGGTAGACGCGGAGAGACTGTCCCCCCTGGTCGGACAATCTAAAACACGGGGCACAGTCTCAGGATAAGGGACCAGTCATTTAGGACTGAGGTGAGGAGAATTTCTTCACTCGGAGGGTTGTGAATCCTTGTGGATAGTCCATCATTCAATACATTTAAGGTCGGGATGAACAGATTTTCGATCTCTCAGGAAATCAAGGGAGATGAGGAGCAGGCAGGAAAGTGCATTTATTCTCTTGACTCTTTCCTGAATATCAACATCACTGACATGGCCAGCATTTGTTGCCCATCCCGAATTGCCCTTAAACATTCTCAACTGGAAAACGTTAGGGATTGCAGATGCCAATTTGTGGACAGCAAGGCACCCAAAACATCGACGAATGAAGATAACCAGAGATTATCAGTTCTATTATTGTTGATGCTTAAGGGGGGAATAGTGGGCCCAGCGTACAGAGGAGAAATGAGGCCCTGATCTTCTTCCAATTGTGGGCAATCCCCGAGTACTGGCCCATCGACAGTGCAGCACTCTCTCAGTACTGATCCTCTGACAGTGCGGCACTCTCTCAGTACTGACCCTCCGACAGTGCGGCGCTCCCTCAGTACTGACCCTCCAACAGTGCAGCACTCTCTCAGTACTGATCCTCTGACAGTGCGGCACTCTCTCAGTACTGACCCTCCGACAGTGCGGCACTCCCTCAGTACTGACCCTCTGACAGTGCAGCACTCCCTCAGTACTGACCCTCTGACAGTGCGGCGTTCCCTCAGTACTGACCCTCCGAAGGTGCAGCACTCCCTCAGTACTGACCCTCCAACAGTACAGCAACTCCTCAGTACTGACCATCCGACAGTGCGGCGCTCCCTCAGTACTGATTCTCTGACACTGTGGCGCTCCCTCAGTACTGACCCTCTGACAGTGCGGCGCTCCCTCAATACGGACTCTCCGACAGTGCGGCGCTCCCTCAGTACTGACCCTCTGACAGTGCAGCACTCCCTCAGCACTGACCCCCGGACAGTGCAGCACTCCTTAAGTACTGACCCTCCGACAGTGCATTGCTCCCTCAGCACTGACCCCCGGACAGTGCGGCGCTCCCTCAGTACTGACCCTCTGACACTGTGGTGCTCCCTCAGTACTGACCCTCTGACAGTGCAGCACTCCCTCAGTACTGACCCTCTGATAGTGCGGCGCTCCCTCAATACGGACTCTCCGACAGTGCCGCACTCCCTCAGTACTGACCCTCTGACAGTGCGGCACTCCCTCAGTACTGACCCTCTGACAGTGCGGCGCTCCCTCAGTACTGACCCTCTGACAGTGCAGCACTCCCTCAGTACTGACCCTCTGACAGTGCGGCGCTCCCTCAGTACTGACCCTCTGATAGTGCGGCGCTCCCTCAGTACTGACCCTCTGACAGTGCGGCGCTCCCTCAGTACTGACCCTCTGACAGTGCGGCGCTCCCTCAGTACTGACCCTCCGACAGTGCAGCGCTGCCTCAGTACTGAACCTCCGACATTGCGGCTCTCCCTCAGTACTGTCCATCTGACAGTACGGTGCTCCCTCAGCACTGACCCTCCGAAGTGCAGCACTCCTTCAGTACTGACCCCCCGACAGTGCAGCACTCCTTCAGTACTGACCCGCCGACAGTGCCGCACTCCCTCAGTTCTGACCCTCCAACAGTGCAGCACTCCCTCAGTACTGACCCTCCAACAGTGCAGCACTCCCTCAGTATTGACCCTCCGACAGTGCAGCGCTCCCTCACTACTGACCCTCTGACAGTGCAGCAATCCCTCAGTACTGACCCTCTGACAGTGCAGCACTCCCTCAGTACTGACCCTCCGAAGGTGCAGCACTCCCTCAGTACTGACCCTCCGACAGTACAGCAACTCCTCAGTACTGACCATCCGACAGTGCGGCGCTCCCTCAGTACTGATTCTCTGACACTGTGGCGCTCCCTCAGTACTGACCCTCTGACAGTGCGGCGCTCCCTCAATACGGACTCTCCGACAGTGCGGCGCTCCCTCAGTACTGACCCTCCAACAGTACGGCGCTCCCTCAGTACTGACCGTGCGACAGTGCGGCGCTGCCTCAGTACTGAACCTCCGACAGTGTGGCACTCCCTCAGTACTGACCCTCTGACAGTGCGGCAATCCCTCAGTACTGACCCTCTGACAGTGCAGCACTCCCTCAGTCCTGACCCTCCGAAGGTGCAGCACTCCATCAGTACTGACCCTCCGACAGTACAGCAACTCCTCAGTACTGACCCTCTGACACTGTGGCGCTCCCTCAGTACTGACCCTCTGACAGTGCGGCGCTCCCTCAATACGGACTCTCCGACAGTACGACGCTCCCTCAGTACTGACTCTCTGACACTGTGGCGCTCCCTCAGTACTGACCCTCTGACAGTGCGGCGCTCCCTCAAAACAGACTCTCCGACAGTGCTGCGCTCCCTCAATACTGACCCTCCAACAGTACGGCGCTGCCTCAGTACTGACCCTCCGACAGTGCGGCGCTGCCTCAGTACTGAACCTCCGACAGTGTGGCACTCCCTCAGTACTGACCCTCCGACAGTGCGGCGCTCCCTCAGTACTGACCCTCCGACAATGCGGCGCTCCCTCAATACGGACTCTCTGACAGTGCGGCGCTCCCTCAGTACTGTCCATCTGACAGTACGGTGCTCCCTCTGTACTGACCCTCCGACAGTGCAGCACTCCCTCAGTACTGACCCTCTGACAGTGCGGCACTCCATCATTACTGACCCTCTGACAGTGCAGCACTCCATCAGTACTGACCCTCTGACAGTGCAGCACTCCATCAGTACTGACCCTCCGACAGTACAGCAACTCCTCAGTACTGACCATCCGACAGTACGACGCTCCCACAGTACTTACCCTCTGACACTGTGGCGCTCTCTCAGTACTGACCCTCTGACAGTGCGGCGCTCCCTCAATACGGACTCTCCGACAGTGCGGCGCTCCCTCAGTACTGACTGACACTGTGGCGCTCCCTCAGTACTGACCCTCTGACAGTGCGGCGCTCCCTCAGTACTGACTGACACTGTGGCGCTCCCTCAGTACTGAACCTCTGACAGTGCAGCGCTCCCTCAGTACTGACCCTCTGACAGTGCGGCGCTCCCTCAGTACTGACCCTCTGACAGTGCGGCGCTCCCTCTGTACTGACCCTCTGACAGTGCAGCACTCCCTCAGTACTGACCCTCTGATAGTGCGGCGCTCCCTCAATACGGACTCTCCGACAGTGCGGCGCTCCCTCAGTACTGACCCTCCGACAGTACAGCAACTCCTCAGTACTGACAATCCGACAGTACGATGCTCCCTCAGTACTGACCCTCTGACACTGTGGCGCTCCCTCAGTATTGACCCTCTGACAGTGTGGCGCTCCCTCAATACGGACTCTCCGACAGTGCGGCGCTCCCTCAGTACTGAGTCTCTGACACTGTGGCGCTCCCTCAGTACTGACCCTCTGACAGTGCGGCGCTCCCTCAATACGGACTCTCCGACAGTGCGGCGCTCCCTCAGTACTGCCCCTCCGACAGCACGGCGCTCCCTCAGTACTGACCTTACGACAGTACGGCACTCCATCAGTACTGACCTTACGACATTGCGGCGCTGCCTCAGTACTGAACCTCCGACAGTGCGGCGCTGCCTCAGTACTGAACCTCCAACAGTGCGGCACTCCCTCAGTAGTGACCCTCCGACAGTGCGGCGCTCCCTCAGTACTGACGCTCCTAAAGTGCAGCAATTCCTCAGTACTGACCCTCTGCCAGTGCAGCATTCCCTCAGTACTGACCCTCCGACAGTGCAGCATTCCCTCAGTCCTGACCCTCCGAAGGTGCAGCACTCATCAGTACTGACCATCCGACAGTACAGCAACTCCTCAGTACTGACCATCCGACAGTACGACGCTCCCTCAGTACTGACCCTCAGACATTGCGGCGCTCCCTCAGTACTGTCCATCTAACAGTACGGTGCTCCCTCAGTACTGACCCTCCGAAGTGCAGCACTGCTTCAGTACTGACCCTCTGACAGTACGGCGCTCCCTCAGTACTGACCCTCCGACAGTGCGGTGCTCCCTCAGTACTGACCCGCCAACAGTGCCGCACTCCATCAGTACTGACCCTCCAAGAGTGCGGCACTCCCTCAGTACTGACCCTCCAACAGTGCGGCACTCCCTCAGTACTGACCCTCCAACAGTGCGGCGCTCCCCAGTACTGACCCTCTGACAGTGCAGCACTCCATCAGTACTGACCCTCCGACAGTGCGGCGCTCCCTCAGTACTGACCCTCCGACAGTAAGGCGCTCCCTCAGTACTGACCCTCCGACAGTGCGGCCCTCCCTCAATACGGACCCTGCGACAGTGCAGCGCTCCCTCAGTACTGACCTTCTGATAGTGCGGCACTCCCTCAGTACTGACCTTCTGATAGTGCGGCGCTCCCTCAGTACTGACCCTCCGACAGTGCGGTGCTCCCTCAGTACTGACCCTCCGGCAGTGCAGCACTCCCTCAGTACTGACCTTCTGATAGTGCGGCGCTCCCTCAGTACTGACCCTCTGACAGAGCAGCACTACCTCAGTACTGACCCTCTGACAGTGCGGCAATCCCTCAGTACTGACCCTCTGACAGTGCAGCACTCCCTCAGTACTGACCCTCTGACAGTGCGGCAATCCCTCAGTACTGACCCTCTGACAGTGCAGCATTCCCTCAGTCCTGACCCTCCGAAGGTGCAGCACTCATCAGTACTGACCATCCGACAGTACAGCAACTCCTCAGTACTGACCATCCGACAGTACGACGCTCCCTCAGTACTGACCCTCAGACATTGCGGCGCTCCCTCAGTACTGTCCATCTGACAGTACGGTGCTCCCTCAGTACTGACCCTCCGAAGTGCAGCACTGCTTCAGTACTGACCCTCTGACAGTGCGGCGCTCCCTCAGTACTGACCCTCCGACAGTGCGGTGCTCCCTCAGTACTGACCCGCCAACAGTGCCGCACTCCATCAGTACTGACCCTCCAACAGTGCGGCACTCCCTCAGTACTGACCCTCCAACATTGCGGCACTCCCTCAGTACTGACCCTCCAACAGTGCGGCGCTCCGCAGTACTGACCCTCTGACAGTGCAGCACTCCCTCAGTACTGACCCTCCGACAGTGCGGCGCTCCCTCAGTACTGACCCTCCGACAGTACGGCGCTCCCTAAGTACTGACCCTCCGACAGTGCGGCCCTCCCTCAATACGGACCCTGCGACAGTGCAGCGCTCCCTCAGTACTGACCTTCTGATAGTGCGGCACTCCATCAGTACTGACCCTCCGACAGTGCGGTGCTCCCTCAGTACTGACCCTCCGGCAGTGCAGCACTCCTTCAGTACTGACTCTCTGACAGTGCCGCACTCCCTCAGTACTGAACCTCCGACAGTGCGGCACTCCCTCAGCACTGACCCCCCGACAGTGCGGCGCTCCCTCAGTACTGACCCTCTGACAGACCCGCACTCCCTCAGTACTCACCCTCCAACAGTGCGGCACTCCGTCAGTACTGACCCGCCGACAGTGCCGCACTCCCTCAGTACTGACCCTCCAACAGTGCGGCACTCCCTCAGTACTGACCCTCTGAAAGTGCGGCGCTCCCTCAGTACTGACCCTCTGACAGTGCGGCGCTCCCTCAGTACTGACACTCTGACAGTGCGGCGCTCACTCAGTACTGACCCTCCGACAGTGCAGCGCTGCCTCAGTACTGACCCTCCGAAGTGCAGCACTCCTTCAGTACTGACCCCCCGACAGTGCAGCACTCCTTCAGTACTGACCCGCCGACAGTGCCGCACTCCCTCAGTACTGACCCTCCAACAGTGCAGCACTCCCTCAGTACTGACCCTCCAACAGTGCAGCACTCCCTCAGTATTGACCCTCCGACAGTGCAGCGCTCCCTCACTACTGACCCTCTGACAGTGCGGCAATCCCTCAGTACTGACCCTCTGACAGTGCAGCACTCCCTCAGTACTGACCCTCCGAAGGTGCAGCACTCCCTCAGTACTGACCCTCCAACAGTACAGCAACTCCTCAGTACTGACCATCCGACAGTGCGGCGCTCCCTCAGTACTGATTCTCTGACACTGTGGCACTCCCTCAGTACTGACCCTCTGACAGTGCGGCGCTCCCTCAATACGGACTCTCCGACAGTGCGGCGCTCCCTCAGTACTGACCCTCTGACAGTGCAGCACTCCCTCAGCACTGACCCCCGGACAGTGCAGCACTCCTTAAGTACTGACCCTCCGACAGTGCATTGCTCCCTCAGCACTGACCCCCGGACAGTGCGGCGCTCCCTCAGTACTGACCCTCTGACACTGTGGTGCTCCCTCAGTACTGACCCTCTGACAGTGGGGCGCTCCCTCAATACGGACTCTCCGACAGTGCCGCACTCCCTCAGTACTGACCCTCTGACAGTGCGGCACTCCCTCAGTACTGACCCTCTGACAGTGCGGCGCTCCCTCAGTACTGACCCTCTGACAGTGCGGCGCTCCCTCAGTACTGACCCTCTGATAGTGCGGCGCTCCCTCAGTACTGACCCTCTGACAGTGCGGCGCTCCCTCAGTACTGACCCTCTGACAGTGCGGCGCTCCCTCAGTACTGACCCTCCGACAGTGCAGCGCTGCCTCAGTACTGAACCTCCGACATTGCGGCTCTCCCTCAGTACTGTCCATCTGACAGTACGGTGCTCCCTCAGCACTGACCCTCCGAAGTGCAGCACTCCTTCAGTACTGACCCCCCGACAGTGCAGCACTCCTTCAGTACTGACCCGCCGACAGTGCCGCACTCCCTCAGTACTGACCCTCCAACAGTGCAGCACTCCCTCAGTACTGACCCTCCAACAGTGCAGCACTCCCTCAGTATTGACCCTCCGACAGTGCAGCGCTCCCTCACTACTGACCCTCTGACAGTGCAGCAATCCCTCAGTACTGACCCTCTGACAGTGCAGCACTCCCTCAGTACTGACCCTCCGAAGGTGCAGCACTCCCTCAGTACTGACCCTCCGACAGTACAGCAACTCCTCAGTACTGACCATCCGACAGTGCGGCGCTCCCTCAGTACTGATTCTCTGACACTGTGGCGCTCCCTCAGTACTGACCCTCTGACAGTGCGGCGCTCCCTCAATACGGACTCTCCGACAGTGCGGCGCTCCCTCAGTATTGACCCTCCAACAGTACGGCGCTCCCTCAGTACTGACCGTGCGACAGTGCGGCGCTGCCTCAGTACTGAACCTCCGACAGTGTGGCACTCCCTCAGTACTGACCCTCTGACAGTGCGGCAATCCCTCAGTACTGACCCTCTGACAGTGCAGCACTCCCTCAGTCCTGACCCTCCGAAGGTGCAGCACTCCATCAGTACTGACCCTCCGACAGTACAGCAACTCCTCAGTACTGACCCTCTGACACTGTGGCGCTCCCTCAGTACTGACCCTCTGACAGTGCGGCGCTCCCTCAATACGGACTCTCCGACAGTACGACGCTCCCTCAGTACTGACTCTCTGACACTGTGGCGCTCCCTCAGTACTGACCCTCTGACAGTGCGGCGCTCCCTCAAAACAGACTCTCCGACAGTGCTGCGCTCCCTCAATACTGACCCTCCAACAGTACGGCGCTGCCTCAGTACTGACCCTCCGACAGTGCGGCGCTGCCTCAGTACTGAACCTCCGACAGTGTGGCACTCCCTCAGTACTGACCCTCCGACAGTGCGGCGCTCCCTCAGTACTGACCCTCCGACAGTGCGGCGCTCCCTCAATACGGACTCTCTGACAGTGCGGCGCTCCCTCAGTACTGTCCATCTGACAGTACGGTGCTCCCTCTGTACTGACCCTCCGACAGTGCAGCACTCCCTCAGTACTGACCCTCTGACAGTGCGGCACTCCATCATTACTGACCCTCTGACAGTGCAGCACTCCATCAGTACTGACCCTCTGACAGTGCAGCACTCCATCAGTACTGACCCTCCGACAGTACAGCAACTCCTCAGTACTGACCATCCGACAGTACGACGCTCCCACAGTACTTACCCTCTGACACTGTGGCGCTCTCTCAGTACTGACCCTCTGACAGTGCGGCGCTCCCTCAATACGGACTCTCCGACAGTGCGGCGCTCCCTCAGTACTGACTGACACTGTGGCGCTCCCTCAGTACTGACCCTCTGACAGTGCGGCGCTCCCTCAGTACTGACTGACACTGTGGCGCTCCCTCAGTACTGAACCTCTGACAGTGCAGCGCTCCCTCAGTACTGACCCTCTGACAGTGCGGCGCTCCCTCAGTACTGACCCTCTGACAGTGCGGCGCTCCCTCTGTACTGACCCTCTGACAGTGCAGCACTCCCTCAGTACTGACCCTCTGATAGTGCGGCGCTCCCTCAATACGGACTCTCCGACAGTGCGGCGCTCCCTCAGTACTGACCCTCCGACAGTACAGCAACTCCTCAGTACTGACAATCCGACAGTACGATGCTCCCTCAGTACTGACCCTCTGACACTGTGGCGCTCCCTCAGTATTGACCCTCTGACAGTGTGGCGCTCCCTCAATACGGACTCTCCGACAGTGCGGCGCTCCCTCAGTACTGAGTCTCTGACACTGTGGCGCTCCCTCAGTACTGACCCTCTGACAGTGCGGCGCTCCCTCAATACGGACTCTCCGACAGTGCGGCGCTCCCTCAGTACTGCCCCTCCGACAGCACGGCGCTCCCTCAGTACTGACCTTACGACAGTACGGCACTCCATCAGTACTGACCTTACGACATTGCGGCGCTGCCTCAGTACTGAACCTCCGACAGTGCGGCGCTGCCTCAGTACTGAACCTCCAACAGTGCGGCACTCCCTCAGTAGTGACCCTCCGACAGTGCGGCGCTCCCTCAGTACTGACGCTCCTAAAGTGCAGCAATTCCTCAGTACTGACCCTCTGCCAGTGCAGCATTCCCTCAGTACTGACCCTCCGACAGTGCAGCATTCCCTCAGTCCTGACCCTCCGAAGGTGCAGCACTCATCAGTACTGACCATCCGACAGTACAGCAACTCCTCAGTACTGACCATCCGACAGTACGACGCTCCCTCAGTACTGACCCTCAGACATTGCGGCGCTCCCTCAGTACTGTCCATCTAACAGTACGGTGCTCCCTCAGTACTGACCCTCCGAAGTGCAGCACTGCTTCAGTACTGACCCTCTGACAGTACGGCGCTCCCTCAGTACTGACCCTCCGACAGTGCGGTGCTCCCTCAGTACTGACCCGCCAACAGTGCCGCACTCCATCAGTACTGACCCTCCAAGAGTGCGGCACTCCCTCAGTACTGACCCTCCAACAGTGCGGCACTCCCTCAGTACTGACCCTCCAACAGTGCGGCGCTCCCCAGTACTGACCCTCTGACAGTGCAGCACTCCATCAGTACTGACCCTCCGACAGTGCGGCGCTCCCTCAGTACTGACCCTCCGACAGTAAGGCGCTCCCTCAGTACTGACCCTCCGACAGTGCGGCCCTCCCTCAATACGGACCCTGCGACAGTGCAGCGCTCCCTCAGTACTGACCTTCTGATAGTGCGGCACTCCCTCAGTACTGACCTTCTGATAGTGCGGCGCTCCCTCAGTACTGACCCTCCGACAGTGCGGTGCTCCCTCAGTACTGACCCTCCGGCAGTGCAGCACTCCCTCAGTACTGACCTTCTGATAGTGCGGCGCTCCCTCAGTACTGACCCTCTGACAGAGCAGCACTACCTCAGTACTGACCCTCTGACAGTGCGGCAATCCCTCAGTACTGACCCTCTGACAGTGCAGCACTCCCTCAGTACTGACCCTCTGACAGTGCGGCAATCCCTCAGTACTGACCCTCTGACAGTGCAGCATTCCCTCAGTCCTGACCCTCCGAAGGTGCAGCACTCATCAGTACTGACCATCCGACAGTACAGCAACTCCTCAGTACTGACCATCCGACAGTACGACGCTCCCTCAGTACTGACCCTCAGACATTGCGGCGCTCCCTCAGTACTGTCCATCTGACAGTACGGTGCTCCCTCAGTACTGACCCTCCGAAGTGCAGCACTGCTTCAGTACTGACCCTCTGACAGTGCGGCGCTCCCTCAGTACTGACCCTCCGACAGTGCGGTGCTCCCTCAGTACTGACCCGCCAACAGTGCCGCACTCCATCAGTACTGACCCTCCAACAGTGCGGCACTCCCTCAGTACTGACCCTCCAACATTGCGGCACTCCCTCAGTACTGACCCTCCAACAGTGCGGCGCTCCGCAGTACTGACCCTCTGACAGTGCAGCACTCCCTCAGTACTGACCCTCCGACAGTGCGGCGCTCCCTCAGTACTGACCCTCCGACAGTACGGCGCTCCCTAAGTACTGACCCTCCGACAGTGCGGCCCTCCCTCAATACGGACCCTGCGACAGTGCAGCGCTCCCTCAGTACTGACCTTCTGATAGTGCGGCACTCCATCAGTACTGACCCTCCGACAGTGCGGTGCTCCCTCAGTACTGACCCTCCGGCAGTGCAGCACTCCTTCAGTACTGACTCTCTGACAGTGCCGCACTCCCTCAGTACTGAACCTCCGACAGTGCGGCACTCCCTCAGCACTGACCCCCCGACAGTGCGGCGCTCCCTCAGTACTGACCCTCTGACAGACCCGCACTCCCTCAGTACTCACCCTCCAACAGTGCGGCACTCCGTCAGTACTGACCCGCCGACAGTGCCGCACTCCCTCAGTACTGACCCTCCAACAGTGCGGCACTCCCTCAGTACTGACCCTCCAACAGTGCGGCGCTCCCTCACTACTGACCTTCTGATAGTGCGGCACTCCCTCAGTACTGACCCTCAGACAGTGCAGCAATCCCTCTTTACTGACCCTCTGACAGTGCAGCACTCCCTCAGTCCTGACCCTCCGAAGGTGCAGCACTCCCTCAGTACTGACCCTCCGACAGTGCAGCATTCTCTCAGTACTGACCCTCCGAAGGTGCAGCACTCCATCAGTACTGACCCTCCGACAGTACAGCAACTCCTCAGTACTGACCATCCGACAGTACGACACTCCCTCAGTACTGACCCTCTGACACTGTGGCGCTCCCTCAGTACTGACCCTCTGACAGTGCAGTGCTCCCTCAGTACTGACCATCCGACAGTGCAGCACTCCCTCAGTACTGACCCTCTGACAGTGCAGCACTCCCTCAGTACTGATTCTCCGGCAGTGCAGCAACCCCTCAGTACTGACCCTCCGACAGTGCGACGCTCCCTCTGTACTGACCCTCCGACAGTGTGGCGCTCCCTCTGCACAGACCCTCCGACAGTGGGGCGCTCCCTCAGTACTGTCCAACAGAGAGTGCTGCACTCCCTCAGTACTGACGCTCCTACAGTGCGGCAATTCCGCAGCACTGACCCTCTGACAGTGCAGCATTCCCTCAGTTCTGACCCTCCAACAGTGCAGCATTCCCTCAGTACAGACCATCCGACAGTACAGCAACCCCTCAGTACTGACCCTCCGACAGTGCCACGCTCCCTCAGTACTGACCCTCCGACATTGTGGCGCTCCCTCAGTACTGACACTCTGACAGTGCGGCACTCCCTCAATACAGACCCTCCGACAGTACAGCAACCCCTCAGTACTGACCCTGCTACAGTGCAGCACTCCCTCAGTACTGACACTCCGACAGTGCGGTGCTCCCTCAGTACTGACCCTGCTACAGTGCGGCGCTCCCTCAGTACTGACCCTCCGACAGTGCAGCACTCCCTCAGTGCTGACACTCCGACAGTGCGGTGCTCCCTCAGTACTGACCCTCCGACAGTGCCGCACTCCTTCAGTACTGACCCGCCGACAGTGCCGCACTCCCTCAGTACTGACCCTCTGAAAGTGCAGCACTCCCTCAGTACTGACCCTCTGACAGTGCACCGCTCCCTCAGTACTGACCCTCCGACAGTGCAGCACTCACTCAGTACTGAACCTCCGACAGTGTGGCGCTCCCTCAGTACTGACCCTCCAAAAGTGCGGCGCTGCCTCAGTACTGACCCTCTGACAGTGTGGCACTCCCTCAGTACTGACCCTCCGACAGTGCAGCTCTCCCTCAGTACTGACCCTCTGACAGTGCAGCACTCCCTCAGTACTGACCCTCCAACAGTGCGGCACTCCTTCAGTACTGACCCTCCAACAGTGCAGCACTCCCTCAGTATTGAACCTCCAACAGTGCGGCACTCCCTCAGTACTGACCCTCTGACAGTGCAGCAATCCATCAGTACTGACCCTCCGACAGTACAGCAACTCCTCAGTACTGACCCTCTGACACTGTGGCGCTCCCTCAGTACTGACCCTCTGACAGTGCGGCGCTCCCACAATACGGACTCTCCGACAGTGCGGCGCTCCCTCAGTACTGACTCTCTGACACTGTGGCGCTCCCTCAGTACTGACTGACACTGTGGCGCTCCCTCAGTACTGACCCTCTGACAGTGCGGCGCTCCCTCAGTACTGACTGACACTGTGGCGCTCCCTCAGTACTGAACGTCTGACAGTGCAGCGCTCCCTCAGTACTGACCCTCTGACAGTGCGGCGCTCCCTCAGTACTGACCCTCTGACAGTGCGGCGCTCCCTCAGTACTGACCCTCTGACAGTGCAGCACTCCCTCAGTACTGACCCTCTGATAGTGCGGCGCTCCCTCAATACGGACTCTCCGACAGTGCGGCGCTCCCTCAGTACTGACCCTCCGACAGTACAGCAACTCCTTAGTACTGACCATCCGACAGTACGACGCTCCCTCAGTACTGACCCTCTGACACTGTGGCGCTCCCTCAGTACTGACCCTCTGACAGTGTGGCGCTCCCTCAATACGGACTCTCCGACAGTGCGGCGCTCCCTCAGTACTGAGTCTCTGACACTGTGGCGCTCCCTCAGTACTGACCCTCTGACAGTGCGGCGCTCCCTCAATACGGACTCTCCGACAGTGTGGCGCTCCCTCAGTACTGACCCTCCGACAGCACGGCGCTCCCTCAGTACTGACCTTACGACAGTACGGCACTCCATCAGTACTGACCTTACGACATTGCGGCGCTGCCTCAGTACTGAACCTCCGACAGTGCGGCGCTGCCTCAGTACTGAACCTCCAACAGTGCGGCACTCCCTCAGTAGTGACCCTCCGACAGTGCGGCGCTCCCTCAGTACTGACGCTCCTAAAGTGCAGCAATTCCTCAGTACTGACCCTCTGCCAGTGCAGCATTCCCTCAGTACTGACCCTCCGACAGTGCAGCATTCCCTCAGTCCTGACCCTCCGACAGTGCGGCCCTCCCTCAATACGGACCCAGCGACAGTGCAGCGCTCCCTCAGTACTGACCTTCTGATAGTGCGGCACTCCCTCAGTACTGACCTTCTGATAGTGCGGCGCTCCCTCAGTACTGACCCTCCGACAGTGCGGTGCTCCCTCAGTACTGACCCTCCGGCAGTGCAGCAGTCCCTCAGTACTGACCTTCTGATAGTGCGGCGCTCCCTCAGTACTGACCCTCTGACAGAGCAGCACTACCTCAGTACTGACCCTCTGACAGTGCGGCAATCCCTCAGTACTGACCCTCTGACAGTGCAGCACTCCCTCAGTACTGACCCTCTGACAGTGCGGCAATCCCTCAGTACTTTGCCTCTGACAGTGCAGCATTCCCTCAGTCCTGACCCTCCGAAGGTGCAGCGCGCATCAGTACTGACCATCCGACAGTACAGCAACTCCTCAGTACTGACCATCCGACAGTACGACGCTCCCTCAGTACTGACCCTCAGACATTGCGGCGCTCCCTCAGTACTGTCCATCTGACAGTACGGTGCTCCCTCAGTACTGACCCTCCGAAGTGCAGCACTGCTTCAGTACTGACCCTCTGACAGTGCGGCGCTCCCTCAGTACTGACCCTCCGACAGTGCGGTGCTCCCTCAGTACTGACCCGCCAACAGTGCCGCACTCCATCAGTACTGACCCTCCAACAGTGCGGCACTCCCTCAGTACTGACCCTCCAACAGTGCGGCACTCCCTCAGTACTGACCCCCCAACAGTGCGGCGCTCCCCAGTACTGACCCTCTGACAGTGCAGCACTCCCTCAGTACTGACCCTCCGACAGTGCGGCGCTCCCTCAGTACTGACCCTCCGACAGTACGGCGCTCCCTCAGTACTGACCCTCCGACAGTGCGGCCCTCCCTCAATACGGACCCTGCGACAGTGCAGCGCTCCCTCAGTACTGACCTTCTGATAGTGCGGCACTCCCTCAGTACTGACCTTCTGATAGTGCGGCGCTCCCTCAGTACTGACCCTCCGACAGTGCGGTGCTCCCTCAATACTGACCCTCCGGCAGTGCAGCACTCCCTCAGTACTGACCTTCTGATAGTGCGGCGCTCCCTCAGTACTGACCCTCTGACAGAGCAGCACTACCTCAGTACTGACCCTCTGACAGTGCGGCAATCCCTCAGTACTGACCCTCTGACAGTGCAGCACTCCCTCAGTACTGACCCTCTGACAGTGCGGCAATCCCTCAGTACTGACCCTCTGACAGTGCAGCATTCCCTTAGTCCGGAACCTCCGAAGGTGCAGCACTCCATCAGTACTGACCCTCCGACAGTACAGCAACTCCTCAGTACTGACCCTCCGACAGTACGGAGCTCCCTCAGTACTGACCCTCTGACACTGTGGTGCTCCCTCAGTACTGACCCTCCGACAGTGCGGCGGTGCCTCAGTACTGAACCTCCGACAGTGTGGCACTCCATCAGTACTGACCCTCCGACAGTGCGGCGCTCTCTCAGTACTGACCCTCTGACAGTGCGGCACTCCATCAGTTCTGACCCTCTGACAGTGCGGCACTCCATCAGTACTGTCCCTCTGACAGTGCAGCAATCCCTCTTTACTGACCCTCTGACAGTGCAGCACTCCCTCAGTCCTGACCCTCCGAAGGTGCAGCACTCCCTCAGTACTGACCCTCCGACAGTGCAGCATTCCCTCAGTCCTGACCCTCCGAAGGTGCAGCACTCCATCAGTACTGACCCTCCGACAGTACAGCAACTCCTCAGTACTGACCATCCGACAGTACGACACTCCCTCAGTACTGACCCTCTGACACTGTGGCGCTCCCTCAGTACTGACCCTCTGACAGTGCAGTGCTCCCTCAGTACTGACCATCCGACAGTGCAGCACTCCCTCAGTACTGACCCTCTGACAGTGCAGCACTCCCTCAGTACTGATTCTCCGGCAGTGCAGCAACCCCTCAGTACTGACCCTCCGACAGTGCGACGCTCCCTCTGTACTGACCCTCCGACAGTGTGGCGCTCCCTCTGCACAGACCCTCCGACAGTGGGGCGCTCCCTCAGTACTGTCCAACAGAGAGTGCTGCACTCCCTCAGTACTGACGCTCCTACAGTGCGGCAATTCCGCAGCACTGACCCTCTGACAGTGCAGCATTCCCTCAGTTCTGACCCTCCAACAGTGCAGCATTCCCTCAGTACAGACCATCCGACAGTACAGCAACCCCTCAGTACTGACCCTCCGACAGTGCCACGCTCCCTCAGTACTGACCCTCCGACATTGTGGCGCTCCCTCAGTACTGACACTCTGACAGTGCGGCACTCCCTCAATACAGACCCTCCGACAGTACAGCAACCCCTCAGTACTGACCCTGCTACAGTGCAGCACTCCCTCAGTACTGACACTCCGACAGTGCGGTGCTCCCTCAGTACTGACCCTGCTACAGTGCGGCGCTCCCTCAGTACTGACCCTCCGACAGTGCAGCACTCCCTCAGTGCTGACACTCCGACAGTGCGGTGCTCCCTCAGTACTGACCCTCCGACAGTGCCGCACTCCTTCAGTACTGACCCGCCGACAGTGCCGCACTCCCTCAGTACTGACCCTCTGAAAGTGCAGCACTCCCTCAGTACTGACCCTCTGACAGTGCACCGCTCCCTCAGTACTGACCCTCCGACAGTGCAGCACTCACTCAGTACTGAACCTCCGACAGTGTGGCGCTCCCTCAGTACTGACCCTCCAAAAGTGCGGCGCTGCCTCAGTACTGACCCTCTGACAGTGTGGCACTCCCTCAGTACTGACCCTCCGACAGTGCAGCTCTCCCTCAGTACTGACCCTCTGACAGTGCAGCACTCCCTCAGTACTGACCCTCCAACAGTGCGGCACTCCTTCAGTACTGACCCTCCAACAGTGCAGCACTCCCTCAGTATTGAACCTCCAACAGTGCGGCACTCCCTCAGTACTGACCCTCTGACAGTGCAGCAATCCATCAGTACTGACCCTCCGACAGTACAGCAACTCCTCAGTACTGACCCTCTGACACTGTGGCGCTCCCTCAGTACTGACCCTCTGACAGTGCGGCGCTCCCACAATACGGACTCTCCGACAGTGCGGCGCTCCCTCAGTACTGACTCTCTGACACTGTGGCGCTCCCTCAGTACTGACTGACACTGTGGCGCTCCCTCAGTACTGACCCTCTGACAGTGCGGCGCTCCCTCAGTACTGACTGACACTGTGGCGCTCCCTCAGTACTGAACGTCTGACAGTGCAGCGCTCCCTCAGTACTGACCCTCTGACAGTGCGGCGCTCCCTCAGTACTGACCCTCTGACAGTGCGGCGCTCCCTCAGTACTGACCCTCTGACAGTGCAGCACTCCCTCAGTACTGACCCTCTGATAGTGCGGCGCTCCCTCAATACGGACTCTCCGACAGTGCGGCGCTCCCTCAGTACTGACCCTCCGACAGTACAGCAACTCCTCAGTACTGACCATCCGACAGTACGACGCTCCCTCAGTACTGACCCTCTGACACTGTGGCGCTCCCTCAGTACTGACCCTCTGACAGTGTGGCGCTCCCTCAATACGGACTCTCCGACAGTGCGGCGCTCCCTCAGTACTGAGTCTCTGACACTGTGGCGCTCCCTCAGTACTGACCCTCTGACAGTGCGGCGCTCCCTCAATACGGACTCTCCGACAGTGTGGCGCTCCCTCAGTACTGACCCTCCGACAGCACGGCGCTCCCTCAGTACTGACCTTACGACAGTACGGCACTCCATCAGTACTGACCTTACGACATTGCGGCGCTGCCTCAGTACTGAACCTCCGACAGTGCGGCGCTGCCTCAGTACTGAACCTCCAACAGTGCGGCACTCCCTCAGTAGTGACCCTCCGACAGTGCGGCGCTCCCTCAGTACTGACGCTCCTAAAGTGCAGCAATTCCTCAGTACTGACCCTCTGCCAGTGCAGCATTCCCTCAGTACTGACCCTCCGACAGTGCAGCATTCCCTCAGTCCTGACCCTCCGACAGTGCGGCCCTCCCTCAATACGGACCCTGCGACAGTGCAGCGCTCCCTCAGTACTGACCTTCTGATAGTGCGGCGCTCCCTCAGTACTGACCCTCCGACAGTGCGGTGCTCCCTCAGTACTGACCCTCCGGCAGTGCAGCACTCCCTCAGTACTGACCTTCTGATAGTGCGGCGCTCCCTCAGTACTGACCCTCTGACAGAGCAGCACTACCTCAGTACTGACCCTCTGACAGTGCGGCAATCCCTCAGTACTGACCCTCTGACAGTGCAGCACTCCCTCAGTACTGACCCTCTGACAGTGCGGCAATCCCTCAGTACTGACCCTCTGACAGTGCAGCATTCCCTCAGTCCTGACCCTCCGAAGGTGCAGCGCGCATCAGTACTGACCATCCGACAGTACAGCAACTCCTCAGTACTGACCATCCGACAGTACGACGCTCCCTCAGTACTGACCCTCAGACATTGCGGCGCTCCCTCAGTACTGTCCATCTGACAGTACGGTGCTCCCTCAGTACTGACCCTCCGAAGTGCAGCACTGCTTCAGTACTGACCCTCTGACAGTGCGGCGCTCCCTCAGTACTGACCCTCCGACAGTGCGGTGCTCCCTCAGTACTGACCCGCCAACAGTGCCGCACTCCATCAGTACTGACCCTCCAACAGTGCGGCACTCCCTCAGTACTGACCCTCCAACAGTGCGGCACTCCCTCAGTACTGACCCCCCAACAGTGCGGCGCTCCCCAGTACTGACCCTCTGACAGTGCAGCACTCCCTCAGTACTGACCCTCCGACAGTGCGGCGCTCCCTCAGTACTGACCCTCCGACAGTACGGCGCTCCCTCAGTACTGACCCTCCGACAGTGCGGCCCTCCCTCAATACGGACCCTGCGACAGTGCAGCGCTCCCTCAGTACTGACCTTCTGATAGTGCGGCACTCCCTCAGTACTGACCTTCTGATAGTGCGGCGCTCCCTCAGTACTGACACTCCGACAGTGCGGTGCTCCCTCAATACTGACCCTCCGGCAGTGCAGCACTCCCTCAGTACTGACCTTCTGATAGTGCGGCGCTCCCTCAGTACTGACCCTCTGACAGAGCAGCACTACCTCAGTACTGACCCTCTGACAGTGCGGCAATCCCTCAGTACTGACCCTCTGACAGTGCAGCACTCCCTCAGTACTGACCCTCTGACAGTGCGGCAATCCCTCAGTACTGACCCTCTGACAGTGCAGCATTCCCTTAGTCCGGAACCTCCGAAGGTGCAGCACTCCATCAGTACTGACCCTCCGACAGTACAGCAACTCCTCAGTACTGACCCTCCGACAGTACGGAGCTCCCTCAGTACTGACCCTCTGACACTGTGGTGCTCCCTCAGTACTGACCCTCCGACAGTGCGGCGCTGCCTCAGTACTGAACCTCCGACAGTGTGGCACTCCATCAGTACTGACCCTCCGACAGTGCGGCGCTCTCTCAGTACTGACCCTCTGACAGTGCGGCACTCCATCAGTTCTGACCCTCTGACAGTGCGGCACTCCATCAGTACTGTCCCTCTGACAGTGCGGCACACCCTCAGTATTGACCCTCCGACAGTGCAGCACTCACTCAGTACTGACCCTCTGACAGTGCGGCACTCCATCAGTACTGACCCTCCGAAGGTGCAGCACTCCATCAGTACTGACCATCCCACAGTACAGCAACTCCTCAGTATTGACCATCCGACAGTACGACGCTCCCTCAGTAATGACCCTCTGACACTGTGGCGCTCCCTCAGTACTGACCCTCTGACAGTGCGGCGCTCCCTCAATACGGACTCTCCGACAGTGCGGTGCTCCCTCAGTACTGATTCTCTGACAGTGCAGTGCTCCCTCAATACTGACAGTCCGACAGTGCGGCGCTCCCTCAGTACTGACCCTCCGACAGTACGGCGCTCCCTCAGTACTGACCCTCCGACAGTGCGGAGCTCCCTCAATATGGACCCTGCGACAGTGCAGCATTCCCTCAGTACTGACCCTCCGACAGTGCAGCGCTGCCTCAGTACTGACCCTCTGACAGTGCGGCAATCCCTCAGTACTGACCCTCTGACAGTGCAGCATTCCCTCAGTCCTGACCCTCCGAAGGTGCAGCACTCATCAGTACTGACCATCCGACAGTACAGCAACTCCTCAGTACTGACCATCCGACAGTACGACGCTCCCTCAGTACTGACCTTCTGATAGTGCGGCACTCCCTCAGTACTGACCCTCTGACAGTGCGGCGCTCCCTCAGTACTGACCCTCTGACAGTGCAGCACTCCCTCAGTACTGACCCTCTGACAGTGCGGCGCTCCCTCAGTAATGACCCTCTGACAGTGCGGCGCTCCCTCAGTACTGACCCTCTGACAGTGCGGCGCTCCCTCAGTACTGACCCTCTGACAGTGCGGCGCTCCCTCAGTACTGACCCTCCGACAGTGCAGCGCTGCCTCAGTACTGAACCTCCGACATTGCGGCTCTCCCTCAGTACTGTCCATCTGACAGTACGGTGCTCCCTCAGCACTGACCCTCCGAAGTGCAGCACTCCTTCAGTACTGACCCCCCGACAGTGCAGCACTCCTTCAGTACTGACCCGCCGACAGTGCCGCACTCCCTCAGTACTGACCCTCCAACAGTGCAGCACTCCCTCAGTACTGACCCTCCAACAGTGCAGCACTCCCTCAGTATTGACCCTCCGACAGTGCAGCGCTCCCTCACTACTGACCCTCTGACAGTGCAGCAATCCCTCAGTACTGACCCTCTGACAGTGCAGCACTCCCTCAGTACTGACCCTCCGAAGGTGCAGCACTCCCTCAGTACTGACCCTCCGACAGTACAGCAACTCCTCAGTACTGACCATCCGACAGTGCGGCGCTCCCTCAGTACTGATTCTCTGACACTGTGGCGCTCCCTCAGTACTGACCCTCTGACAGTGCGGCGCTCCCTCAATACGGACTCTCCGACAGTGCGGCGCTCCCTCAGTACTGACCCTCCAACAGTACGGCGCTCCCTCAGTACTGACCGTGCGACAGTGCGGCGCTGCCTCAGTACTGAACCTCCGACAGTGTGGCACTCCCTCAGTACTGACCCCCCAACAGTGCGGCGCTCCCCAGTACTGACCCTCTGACAGTGCAGCACTCCCTCAGTACTGACCCTCCGACAGTGCAGCACTCCCTCAGTACTGACCTTCTGATAGTGCGGCGCTCCCTCAGTACTGACCCTCTGACAGAGCAGCACTACCTCAGTACTGACCCTCTGACAGTGCGGCAATCCCTCAGTACTGACCCTCTGACAGTGCAGCACTCCCTCAGTACTGACCCTCTGACAGTGCGGCAATCCCTCAGTACTGACCCTCTGACAGTGCAGCATTCCCTCAGTCCTGACCCTCAGACATTGCGGCGCTCCCTCAGTACTGTCCATCTGACAGTACGGTGCTCCCTCAGTACTGACCCTCCGAAGTGCAGCACTGCTTCAGTACTGACCCTCTGACAGTGCGGCACTCCCTCAGTACTGACCCTCCAACATTGCGGCACTCCCTCAGTACTGACCCTCCAACAGTGCGGCGCTCCGCAGTACTGACCCTCTGACAGTGCAGCACTCCCTCAGTACTGACCCTCCGACAGTGCGGCGCTCCCTCAGTACTGACCCTCCGACAGTACGGCGCTCCCTAAGTACTGACCCTCCGACAGTGCGGCCCTCCCTCAATACGGACCCTGCGACAGTGCAGCGCTCCCTCAGTACTGACCTTCTGATAGTGCGGCACTCCATCAGTACTGACCCTCCGACAGTGCGGTGCTCCCTCAGTACTGACCCTCCGGCAGTGCAGCACTCCTTCAGTACTGACTCTCTGACAGTGCCGCACTCCCTCAGTACTGAACCTCCGACAGTGCGGCACTCCCTCAGCACTGACCCCCCGACAGTGCGGCGCTCCCTCAGTACTGACCCTCTGACAGACCCGCACTCCCTCAGTACTCACCCTCCAACAGTGCGGCACTCCGTCAGTACTGACCCGCCGACAGTGCCGCACTCCCTCAGTACTGACCCTCCAACAGTGCGGCACTCCCTCAGTACTGACCCTCCAACAGTGCGGCGCTCCCTCACTACTGACCTTCTAATAGTGCGGCACTCCCTCAGTACTGACCCTCAGACAGTGCAGCAATCCCTCTTTACTGACCCTCTGACAGTGCAGCACTCCCTCAGTCCTGACCCTCCGAAGGTGCAGCACTCCCTCAGTACTGACCCTCCGACAGTGCAGCATTCCCTCAGTCCTGACCCTCCGAAGGTGCAGCACTCCATCAGTACTGACCCTCCGACAGTACAGCAACTCCTCAGTACTGACCATCCGACAGTACGACACTCCCTCAGTACTGACCCTCTGACACTGTGGCGCTCCCTCAGTACTGACCCTCTGACAGTGCAGTGCTCCCTCAGTACTGACCATCCGACAGTGCAGCACTCCCTCAGTACTGACCCTCTGACAGTGCAGCACTCCCTCAGTACTGATTCTCCGGCAGTGCAGCAACCCCTCAGTACTGACCCTCCGACAGTGCGACGCTCCCTCTGTACTGACCCTCCGACAGTGTGGCGCTCCCTCTGCACAGACCCTCCGACAGTGGGGCGCTCCCTCAGTACTGTCCAACAGAGAGTGCTGCACTCCCTCAGTACTGACGCTCCTACAGTGCGGCAATTCCGCAGCACTGACCCTCTGACAGTGCAGCATTCCCTCAGTTCTGACCCTCCAACAGTGCAGCATTCCATCAGTACAGACCATCCGACAGTACAGCAACCCCTCAGTACTGACCCTCCGACAGTGCCACGCTCCCTCAGTACTGACCCTCCGACATTGTGGCGCTCCCTCAGTACTGACACTCTGACAGTGCGGCACTCCCTCAATACAGACCCTCCGACAGTACAGCAACCCCTCAGTACTGACCCTGCTACAGTGCAGCACTCCCTCAGTACTGACACTCCGACAGTGCGGTGCTCCCTCAGTACTGACCCTGCTACAGTGCGGCGCTCCCTCAGTACTGACCCTCCGACAGTGCAGCACTCCCTCAGTGCTGACACTCCGACAGTGCGGTGCTCCCTCAGTACTGACCCTGCTACAGTGCCGCACTCCTTCAGTACTGACCCGCCGACAGTGCCGCACTCCCTCAGTACTGACCCTCTGAAAGTGCAGCACTCCCTCAGTACTGACCCTCTGACAGTGCACCGCTCCCTCAGTACTGACCCTCCGACAGTGCAGCACTCACTCAGTACTGAACCTCCGACAGTGTGGCGCTCCCTCAGTACTGACCCTCCAAAAGTGCGGCGCTGCCTCAGTACTGACCCTCTGACAGTGTGGCACTCCCTCAGTACTGACCCTCCGACAGTGCAGCTCTCCCTCAGTACTGACCCTCTGACAGTGCAGCACTCCCTCAGTACTGACCCTCCAACAGTGCGGCACTCCTTCAGTACTGACCCTCCAACAGTGCAGCACTCCCTCAGTATTGAACCTCCAACAGTGCGGCACTCCCTCAGTACTGACCCTCTGACAGTGCAGCAATCCATCAGTACTGACCCTCCGACAGTACAGCAACTCCTCAGTACTGACCCTCTGACACTGTGGCGCTCCCTCAGTACTGACCCTCTGACAGTGCGGCGCTCCCACAATACGGACTCTCCGACAGTGCGGCGCTCCCTCAGTACTGACTCTCTGACACTGTGGCGCTCCCTCAGTACTGACTGACACTGTGGCGCTCCCTCAGTACTGACCCTCTGACAGTGCGGCGCTCCCTCAGTACTGACTGACACTGTGGCGCTCCCTCAGTACTGAACGTCTGACAGTGCAGCGCTCCCTCAGTACTGACCCTCTGACAGTGCGGCGCTCCCTCAGTACTGACCCTCTGACAGTGCGGCGCTCCCTCAGTACTGACCCTCTGATAGTGCGGCGCTCCCTCAATACGGACTCTCCGACAGTGCGGCGCTCCCTCAGTACTGACCCTCCGACAGTACAGCAACTCCTCAGTACTGACCATCCGACAGTACGACGCTCCCTCAGTACTGACCCTCTGACACTGTGGCGCTCCCTCAGTACTGACCCTCTGACAGTGTGGCGCTCCCTCAATACGGACTCTCCGACAGTGCGGCGCTCCCTCAGTACTGAGTCTCTGACACTGTGGCGCTCCCTCAGTACTGACCCTCTGACAGTGCGGCGCTCCCTCAATACGGACTCTCCGACAGTGTGGCGCTCCCTCAGTACTGACCCTCCGACAGCACGGCGCTCCCTCAGTACTGACCTTACGACAGTACGGCACTCCATCAGTACTGACCTTACGACATTGCGGCGCTGCCTCAGTACTGAACCTCCGACAGTGCGGCGCTGCCTCAGTACTGAACCTCCAACAGTGCGGCACTCCCTCAGTAGTGACCCTCCGACAGTGCGGCGCTCCCTCAGTACTGACGCTCCTAAAGTGCAGCAATTCCTCAGTACTGACCCTCTGCCAGTGCAGCATTCCCTCAGTACTGACCCTCCGACAGTGCAGCATTCCCTCAGTCCTGACCCTCCGACAGTGCGGCCCTCCCTCAATACGGACCCTGCGACAGTGCAGCGCTCCCTCAGTACTGACCTTCTGATAGTGCGGCACTCCCTCAGTACTGACCTTCTGATAGTGCGGCGCTCCCTCAGTACTGACCCTCCGACAGTGCGGTGCTCCCTCAGTACTGACCCTCCGGCAGTGCAGCACTCCCTCAGTACTGACCTTCTGATAGTGCGGCGCTCCATCAGTACTGACCCTCTGACAGAGCAGCACTACCTCAGTACTGACCCTCTGACAGTGCGGCAATCCCTCAGTACTGACCCTCTGACAGTGCAGCACTCCCTCAGTACTGACCCTCTGACAGTGCGGCAATCCCTCAGTACTGACCCTCTGACAGTGCAGCATTCCCTCAGTCCTGACCCTCCGAAGGTGCAGCGCGCATCAGTACTGACCATCCGACAGTACAGCAACTCCTCAGTACTGACCATCCGACAGTACGACGCTCCCTCAGTACTGACCCTCAGACATTGCGGCGCTCCCTCAGTACTGTCCATCTGACAGTACGGTGCTCCCTCAGTACTGACCTCCGAAGTGCAGCACTGCTTCAGTACTGACCCTCTGACAGTGCGGCGCTCCCTCAGTACTGACCCTCCGACAGTGCGGTGCTCCCTCAGTACTGACCCGCCAACAGTGCCGCACTCCATCAGTACTGACCCTCCAACAGTGCGGCACTCCCTCAGTACTGACCCTCCAACAGTGCGGCACTCCCTCAGTACTGACCCCCCAACAGTGCGGCGCTCCCCAGTACTGACCCTCTGACAGTGCAGCACTCCCTCAGTACTGACCCTCCGACAGTGCGGCGCTCCCTCAGTACTGACCCTCCGACAGTACGGCGCTCCCTCAGTACTGACCCTCCGACAGTGCGGCCCTCCCTCAATACGGACCCTGCGACAGTGCAGCGCTCCCTCAGTACTGACCTTCTGATAGTGCGGCACTCCCTCAGTACTGACCTTCTGATAGTGCGGCGCTCCCTCAGTACTGACCCTCCGACAGTGCGGTGCTCCCTCAATACTGACCCTCCGGCAGTGCAGCACTCCCTCAGTACTGACCTTCTGATAGTGCGGCGCTCCCTCAGTACTGACCCTCTGACAGAGCAGCACTACCTCAGTACTGACCCTCTGACAGTGCGGCAATCCCTCAGTACTGACCCTCTGACAGTGCAGCACTCCCTCAGTACTGACCCTCTGACAGTGCGGCAATCCCTCAGTACTGACCCTCTGACAGTGCAGCATTCCCTTAGTCCGGAACCTCCGAAGGTGCAGCACTCCATCAGTACTGACCCTCCGACAGTACAGCAACTCCTCAGTACTGACCCTCCGACAGTACGGAGCTCCCTCAGTACTGACCCTCTGACACTGTGGTGCTCCCTCAGTACTGACCCTCCGACAGTGCGGCGCTGCCTCAGTACTGAACCTCCGACAGTGTGGCACTCCATCAGTACTGACCCTCCGACAGTGCGGCGCTCTCTCAGTACTGACCCTCTGACAGTGCGGCACTCCATCAGTTCTGACCCTCTGACAGTGCGGCACTCCATCAGTACTGTCCCTCTGACAGTGCAGCAATCCCTCTTTACTGACCCTCTGACAGTGCAGCACTCCCTCAGTCCTGACCCTCCGAAGGTGCAGCACTCCCTCAGTACTGACCCTCCGACAGTGCAGCATTCCCTCAGTCCTGACCCTCCGAAGGTGCAGCACTCCATCAGTACTGACCCTCCGACAGTACAGCAACTCCTCAGTACTGACCATCCGACAGTACGACACTCCCTCAGTACTGACCCTCTGACACTGTGGCGCTCCCTCAGTACTGACCCTCTGACAGTGCAGTGCTCCCTCAGTACTGACCATCCGACAGTGCAGCACTCCCTCAGTACTGACCCTCTGACAGTGCAGCACTCCCTCAGTACTGATTCTCCGGCAGTGCAGCAACCCCTCAGTACTGACCCTCCGACAGTGCGACGCTCCCTCTGTACTGACCCTCCGACAGTGTGGCGCTCCCTCTGCACAGACCCTCCGACAGTGGGGCGCTCCCTCAGTACTGTCCAACAGAGAGTGCTGCACTCCCTCAGTACTGACGCTCCTACAGTGCGGCAATTCCGCAGCACTGACCCTCTGACAGTGCAGCATTCCCTCAGTTCTGACCCTCCAACAGTGCAGCATTCCCTCAGTACAGACCATCCGACAGTACAGCAACCCCTCAGTACTGACCCTCCGACAGTGCCACGCTCCCTCAGTACTGACCCTCCGACATTGTGGCGCTCCCTCAGTATTGACACTCTGACAGTGCGGCACTCCCTCAATACAGACCCTCCGACAGTACAGCAACCCCTCAGTACTGACCCTGCTACAGTGCAGCACTCCCTCAGTACTGACACTCCGACAGTGCGGTGCTCCCTCAGTACTGACCCTGCTACAGTGCGGCGCTCCCTCAGTACTGACCCTCCGACAGTGCAGCACTCCCTCAGTGCTGACACTCCGACAGTGCGGTGCTCCCTCAGTACTGACCCTCCGACAGTGCCGCACTCCTTCAGTACTGACCCGCCGACAGTGCCGCACTCCCTCAGTACTGACCCTCTGAAAGTGCAGCACTCCCTCAGTACTGACCCTCTGACAGTGCACCGCTCCCTCAGTACTGACCCTCCGACAGTGCAGCACTCACTCAGTACTGAACCTCCGACAGTGTGGCGCTCCCTCAGTACTGACCCTCCAAAAGTGCGGCGCTGCCTCAGTACTGACCCTCTGACAGTGTGGCACTCCCTCAGTACTGACCCTCCGACAGTGCAGCTCTCCCTCAGTACTGACCCTCTGACAGTGCAGCACTCCCTCAGTACTGACCCTCCAACAGTGCGGCACTCCTTCAGTACTGACCCTCCAACAGTGCAGCACTCCCTCAGTATTGAACCTCCAACAGTGCGGCACTCCCTCAGTACTGACCCTCTGACAGTGCAGCAATCCATCAGTACTGACCCTCCGACAGTACAGCAACTCCTCAGTACTGACCCTCTGACACTGTGGCGCTCCCTCAGTACTGACCCTCTGACAGTGCGGCGCTCCCACAATACGGACTCTCCGACAGTGCGGCGCTCCCTCAGTACTGACTCTCTGACACTGTGGCGCTCCCTCAGTACTGACTGACACTGTGGCGCTCCCTCAGTACTGACCCTCTGACAGTGCGGCGCTCCCTCAGTACTGACTGACACTGTGGCGCTCCCTCAGTACTGAACGTCTGACAGTGCAGCGCTCCCTCAGTACTGACCCTCTGACAGTGCGGCGCTCCCTCAGTACTGACCCTCTGACAGTGCGGCGCTCCCTCAGTACTGACCCTCTGACAGTGCAGCACTCCCTCAGTACTGACCCTCTGATAGTGCGGCGCTCCCTCAATACGGACTCTCCGACAGTGCGGCGCTCCCTCAGTACTGACCCTCCGACAGTACAGCAACTCCTCAGTACTGACCATCCGACAGTACGACGCTCCCTCAGTACTGACCCTCTGACACTGTGGCGCTCCCTCAGTACTGACCCTCTGACAGTGTGGCGCTCCCTCAATACGGACTCTCCGACAGTGCGGCGCTCCCTCAGTACTGAGTCTCTGACACTGTGGCGCTCCCTCAGTACTGACCCTCTGACAGTGCGGCGCTCCCTCAATACGGACTCTCCGACAGTGTGGCGCTCCCTCAGTACTGACCCTCCGACAGCACGGCGCTCCCTCAGTACTGACCTTACGACAGTACGGCACTCCATCAGTACTGACCTTACGACATTGCGGCGCTGCCTCAGTACTGAACCTCCGACAGTGCGGCGCTGCCTCAGTACTGAACCTCCAACAGTGCGGCACTCCCTCAGTAGTGACCCTCCGACAGTGCGGCGCTCCCTCAGTACTGACGCTCCTAAAGTGCAGCAATTCCTCAGTACTGACCCTCTGCCAGTGCAGCATTCCCTCAGTACTGACCCTCCGACAGTGCAGCATTCCCTCAGTCCTGACCCTCCGACAGTGCGGCCCTCCCTCAATACGGACCCTGCGACAGTGCAGCGCTCCCTCAGTACTGACCTTCTGATAGTGCGGCACTCCCTCAGTACTGACCTTCTGATAGTGCGGCGCTCCCTCAGTACTGACCCTCCGACAGTGCGGTGCTCCCTCAGTACTGACCCTCCGGCAGTGCAGCACTCCCTCAGTACTGACCTTCTGATAGTGCGGCGCTCCCTCAGTACTGACCCTCTGACAGAGCAGCACTACCTCAGTACTGACCCTCTGACAGTGCGGCAATCCCTCAGTACTGACCCTCTGACAGTGCAGCACTCCCTCAGTACTGACCCTCTGACAGTGCGGCAATCCCTCAGTACTGACCCTCTGACAGTGCAGCATTCCCTCAGTCCTGACCCTCCGAAGGTGCAGCGCGCATCAGTACTGACCATCCGACAGTACAGCAACTCCTCAGTACTGACCATCCGACAGTACGACGCTCCCTCAGTACTGACCCTCAGACATTGCGGCGCTCCCTCAGTACTGTCCATCTGACAGTACGGTGCTCCCTCAGTACTGACCCTCCGAAGTGCAGCACTGCTTCAGTACTGACCCTCTGACAGTGCGGCGCTCCCTCAGTACTGACCCTCCGACAGTGCGGTGCTCCCTCAGTACTGACCCGCCAACAGTGCCGCACTCCATCAGTACTGACCCTCCAACAGTGCGGCACTCCCTCAGTACTGACCCTCCAACAGTGCGGCACTCCCTCAGTACTGACCCCCCAACAGTGCGGCGCTCCCCAGTACTGACCCTCTGACAGTGCAGCACTCCCTCAGTACTGACCCTCCGACAGTGCGGCGCTCCCTCAGTACTGACCCTCCGACAGTACGGCGCTCCCTCAGTACTGACCCTCCGACAGTTCGGCCCTCCCTCAATACGGACCCTGCGACAGTGCAGCGCTCCCTCAGTACTGACCTTCTGATAGTGCGGCACTCCCTCAGTACTGACCTTCTGATAGTGCGGCGCTCCCTCAGTACTGACCCTCCGACAGTGAGGTGCTCCCTCAATACTGACCCTCCGGCAGTGCAGCACTCCCTCACTACTGACCCTCTGACAGTGCAGCAATCCCTCAGTACTGACCCTCTGACAGTGCAGCACTCCCTCAGTACTGACCCTCCGAAGGTGCAGCACTCCCTCAGTACTGACCCTCCGACAGTACAGCAACTCCTCAGTACTGACCATCCGACAGTGCGGCGCTCCCTCAGTACTGATTCTCTGACACTGTGGCGCTCCCTCAGTACTGACCCTCTGACAGTGCGGCGCTCCCTCAATACGGACTCTCCGACAGTGCGGCGCTCCCTCAGTACTGACCCTCCAACAGTACGGCGCTCCCTCAGTACTGACCGTGCGACAGTGCGGCGCTGCCTCAGTACTGAACCTCCGACAGTGTGGCACTCCCTCAGTACTGACCCCCCAACAGTGCGGCGCTCCCCAGTACTGACCCTCTGACAGTGCAGCACTCCCTCAGTACTGACCCTCCGACAGTGCGGCGCTCCCTCAGTACTGACCCTCCGACAGTACGGCGCTCCCTCAGTACTGACCCTCCGACAGTGCGGCCCTCCCTCAATACGGACCCTGCGACAGTGCAGCGCTCCCTCAGTACTGACCTTCTGATAGTGCGGCACTCCCTCAGTACTGACCTTCTGATAGTGCGGCGCTCCCTCAGTACTGACCCTCCGACAGTGCGGTGCTCCCTCAATACTGACCCTCCGGCAGTGCAGCACTCCCTCAGTACTGACCTTCTGATAGTGCGGCGCTCCCTCAGTACTGACCCTCTGACAGAGCAGCACTACCTCAGTACTGACCCTCTGACAGTGCGGCAATCCCTCAGTACTGACCCTCTGACAGTGCAGCACTCCCTCAGTACTGACCCTCTGACAGTGCGGCAATCCCTCAGTACTGACCCTCTGACAGTGCAGCATTCCCTTAGTCCGGAACCTCCGAAGGTGCAGCACTCCATCAGTACTGACCCTCCGACAGTACAGCAACTCCTCAGTACTGACCCTCCGACAGTACGGAGCTCCCTCAGTACTGACCCTCTGACACTGTGGTGCTCCCTCAGTACTGACCCTCCGACAGTGCGGCGCTGCCTCAGTACTGAACCTCCGACAGTGTGGCACTCCATCAGTACTGACCCTCCGACAGTGCGGCGCTCTCTCAGTACTGACCCTCTGACAGTGCGGCACTCCATCAGTTCTGACCCTCTGACAGTGCGGCACTCCATCAGTACTGTCCCTCTGACAGTGCGGCACACCCTCAGTATTGACCCTCCGACAGTGCAGCACTCACTCAGTACTGACCCTCTGACAGTGCGGCACTCCATCAGTACTGACCCTCCGAAGGTGCAGCACTCCATCAGTACTGACCATCCCACAGTACAGCAACTCCTCAGTATTGACCATCCGACAGTACGACGCTCCCTCAGTAATGACCCTCTGACACTGTGGCGCTCCCTCAGTACTGACCCTCTGACAGTGCGGCGCTCCCTCAATACGGACTCTCCGACAGTGCGGTGCTCCCTCAGTACTGATTCTCTGACAGTGCAGTGCTCCCTCAATACTGACAGTCCGACAGTGCGGCGCTCCCTCAGTACTGACCCTCCGACAGTACGGCGCTCCCTCAGTACTGACCCTCCGACAGTGCGGAGCTCCCTCAATATGGACCCTGCGACAGTGCAGCATTCCCTCAGTACTGACCCTCCGACAGTGCAGCGCTGCCTCAGTACTGACCCTCTGACAGTGCGGCAATCCCTCAGTACTGACCCTCTGACAGTGCAGCATTCCCTCAGTCCTGACCCTCCGAAGGTGCAGCACTCATCAGTACTGACCATCCGACAGTACAGCAACTCCTCAGTACTGACCATCCGACAGTACGACGATCCCTCAGTACTGACCCCCAGACATTGCGGCGCTCCCTCAGTACTGTCCATCTGACAGTACGGTGCTCCCTCAGTACTGACCCTCCGAAGTGCAGCACTGCTTCAGTACTGACCCTCTGACAGTGCAGCACTCCCTCAGTACTGACCCTCCGACAGTGCGGCGCTCCCTCAGTACTGACCCTCTGACAGTACGGCGCTCCCTAAGTACTGACCCTCCGACAGTGCGGCCCTCCCTCAATACGGACCCTGCGACAGTGCAGCGCTCCCTCAGTACTGACCTTCTGATAGTGCGGCACTCCCTCAGTACTGACCCTCTGACAGTGCGGCGCTCCCTCAGTACTGACCCTCTGACAGTGCAGCACTCCCTCAGTACTGACCCTCTGACAGTGCGGCGCTCCCTCAGTACTGACCCTCTGACAGTGCGGCGCTCCCTCAGTACTGACCCTCTGACAGTGCGGCGCTCCCTCAGTACTGACCCTCTGACAGTGCGGCGCTCCCTCAGTACTGACCCTCCGACAGTGCAGCGCTGCCTCAGTACTGAACCTCCGACATTGCGGCTCTCCCTCAGTACTGTCCATCTGACAGTACGGTGCTCCCTCAGCACTGACCCTCCGAAGTGCAGCACTCCTTCAGTACTGACCCCCCGACAGTGCAGCACTCCTTCAGTACTGACCCGCCGACAGTGCCGCACTCCCTCAGTACTGACCCTCCAACAGTGCAGCACTCCCTCAGTACTGACCCTCCAACAGTGCAGCACTCCCTCAGTATTGACCCTCCGACAGTGCAGCGCTCCCTCACTACTGACCCTCTGACAGTGCAGCAATCCCTCAGTACTGACCCTCTGACAGTGCAGCACTCCCTCAGTACTGACCCTCCGAAGGTGCAGCACTCCCTCAGTACTGACCCTCCGACAGTACAGCAACTCCTCAGTACTGACCATCCGACAGTGCGGCGCTCCCTCAGTACTGATTCTCTGACACTGTGGCGCTCCCTCAGTACTGACCCTCTGACAGTGCGGCGCTCCCTCAATACGGACTCTCCGACAGTGCGGCGCTCCCTCAGTACTGACCCTCCAACAGTACGGCGCTCCCTCAGTACTGACCGTGCGACAGTGCGGCGCTGCCTCAGTACTGAACCTCCGACAGTGTGGCACTCCCTCAGTACTGACCCTCTGACAGTGCGGCAATCCCTCAGTACTGACCCTCTGACAGTGCAGCACTCCCTCAGTCCTGACCCTCCGAAGGTGCAGCACTCCATCTGTACTGACCCTCCGACAGTACAGCAACTCCTCAGCACTGACCCTCTGACACTGTGGCGCTCCCTCAGTACTGACCCTCTGACAGTGCGGCGCTCCCTCAATACGGACTCTCCGACAGTACGACGCTCCCTCAGTACTGACTCTCTGACACTGTGGCGCTCCCTCAGTACTGACCCTCTGACAGTGCGGCGCTCCCTCAAAACAGACTCTCCGACAGTGCTGCGCTCCCTCAATACTGACCCTCCAACAGTACGGCGCTGCCTCAGTACTGACCCTCCGACAGTGCGGCGCTGCCTCAGTACTGAACCTCCGACAGTGTGGCACTCCCTCAGTACTGACCCTCCGACAGTGCGGCGCTCCCTCAGTACTGACCCTCCGACAGTGCGGCGCTCCCTCAATACGGACTCTCTGACAGTGCGGCGCTCCCTCAGTACTGTCCATCTGACAGTACGGTGCTCCCTCTGTACTGACCCTCCGACAGTGCAGCACTCCCTCAGTACTGACCCTCTGACAGTGCGGCACTCCAGCATTACTGACCCTCTGACAGTGCAGCACTCCATCAGTACTGACCCTCTGACAGTGCAGCACTCCATCAGTACTGACCCTCCGACAGTACAGCAACTCCTCAGTACTGACCATCCGACAGTACGACGCTCCCACAGTACTTACCCTCTGACACTGTGGCGCTCTCTCAGTACTGACCCTCTGACAGTGCGGCGCTCCCTCAATACGGACTCTCCGACAGTGCGGCGCTCCCTCAGTACTGACTGACACTGTGGCGCTCCCTCAGTACTGACCCTCTGACAGTGCGGCGCTCCCTCAGTACTGACTGACACTGTGGCGCTCCCTCAGTACTGAACCTCTGACAGTGCAGCGCTCCCTCAGTACTGACCCTCTGACAGTGCGGCGCTCCCTCAGTACTGACCCTCTGACAGTGCGGCGCTCCCTCAGTACTGACCCTCTGACAGTGCAGCACTCCCTCAGTACTGACCCTCTGATAGTGCGGCGCTCCCTCAATACGGACTCTCCGACAGTGCGGCGCTCCCTCAGTACTGACCCTCCGACAGTACAGCAACTCCTCAGTACTGACAATCCGACAGTACGATGCTCCCTCAGTACTGACCCTCTGACACTGTGGCGCTCCCTCAGTATTGACCCTCTGACAGTGTGGCGCTCCCTCAATACGGACTCTCCGACAGTGCGGCGCTCCCTCAGTACTGAGTCTCTGACACTGTGGCGCTCCCTCAGTACTGACCCTCTGACAGTGCGGCGCTCCCTCAATACGGACTCTCCGACAGTGCGGCGCTCCCTCAGTACTGCCCCTCCGACAGCACGGCGCTCCCTCAGTACTGACCTTACGACAGTACGGCACTCCATCAGTACTGACCTTACGACATTGCGGCGCTGCCTCAGTACTGAACCTCCGACAGTGCGGCGCTGCCTCAGTACTGAACCTCCAACAGTGCGGCACTCCCTCAGTAGTGACCCTCCGACAGTGCGGCGCTCCCTCAGTACTGACGCTCCTAAAGTGCAGCAATTCCTCAGTACTGACCCTCTGCCAGTGCAGCATTCCCTCAGTACTGACCCTCCGACAGTGCAGCATTCCCTCAGTCCTGACCCTCCGAAGGTGCAGCACTCATCAGTACTGACCATCCGACAGTACAGCAACTCCTCAGTACTGACCATCCGACAGTACGACGCTCCCTCAGTACTGACCCTCAGACATTGCGGCGCTCCCTCAGTACTGTCCATCTAACAGTACGGTGCTCCCTCAGTACTGACCCTCCGAAGTGCAGCACTGCTTCAGTACTGACCCTCTGACAGTACGGCGCTCCCTCAGTACTGACCCTCCGACAGTGCGGTGCTCCCTCAGTACTGACCCGCCAACAGTGCCGCACTCCATCAGTACTGACCCTCCAAGAGTGCGGCACTCCCTCAGTACTGACCCTCCAACAGTGCGGCACTCCCTCAGTACTGACCCTCCAACAGTGCGGCGCTCCCCAGTACTGACCCTCTGACAGTGCAGCACTCCATCAGTACTGACCCTCCGACAGTGCGGCGCTCCCTCAGTACTGACCCTCCGACAGTAAGGCGCTCCCTCAGTACTGACCCTCCGACAGTGCGGCCCTCCCTCAATACGGACCCTGCGACAGTGCAGCGCTCCCTCAGTACTGACCTTCTGATAGTGCGGCACTCCCTCAGTACTGACCTTCTGATAGTGCGGCGCTCCCTCAGTACTGACCCTCCGACAGTGCGGTGCTCCCTCAGTACTGACCCTCCGGCAGTGCAGCACTCCCTCAGTACTGACCTTCTGATAGTGCGGCGCTCCCTCAGTACTGACCCTCTGACAGAGCAGCACTACCTCAGTACTGACCCTCTGACAGTGCGGCAATCCCTCAGTACTGACCCTCTGACAGTGCAGCACTCCCTCAGTACTGACCCTCTGACAGTGCGGCAATCCCTCAGTACTGACCCTCTGACAGTGCAGCATTCCCTCAGTCCTGACCCTCCGAAGGTGCAGCACTCATCAGTACTGACCATCCGACAGTACAGCAACTCCTCAGTACTGACCATCCGACAGTACGACGCTCCCTCAGTACTGACCCTCAGACATTGCGGCGCTCCCTCAGTACTGTCCATCTGACAGTACGGTGCTCCCTCAGTACTGACCCTCCGAAGTGCAGCACTGCTTCAGTACTGACCCTCTGACAGTGCGGCGCTCCCTCAGTACTGACCCTCCGACAGTGCGGTGCTCCCTCAGTACTGACCCGCCAACAGTGCCGCACTCCATCAGTACTGACCCTCCAACAGTGCGGCACTCCCTCAGTACTGACCCTCCAACATTGCGGCACTCCCTCAGTACTGACCCTCCAACAGTGCGGCGCTCCGCAGTACTGACCCTCTGACAGTGCAGCACTCCCTCAGTACTGACCCTCCGACAGTGCGGCGCTCCCTCAGTACTGACCCTCCGACAGTACGGCGCTCCCTAAGTACTGACCCTCCGACAGTGCGGCCCTCCCTCAATACGGACTCTCCGACAGTGCGGTGCTCCCTCAGTACTGATTCTCTGACAGTGCAGCGCTCCCTCAATACTGACAGTCCGACAGTGCGGCGCTCCCTCAGTACTGACCCTCCGACAGTACGGCGCTCCCTCAGTACTGACCCTCCGACAGTGCGGAGCTCCCTCAATATGGACCCTGCGACAGTGCAGCATTCCCTCAGTACTGACCCTCCGACAGTGCAGCGCTGCCTCAGTACTGACCCTCCGACAGTGCGGCGCTCCCTCAGTACTGACCCTCCGACAGTGCAGCGCTGCCTCAGTAGTGAACCTCCGACAGTGCGGCACTCCCTCAGAACTGACCCTCCGACAGTGCGGTGCTCCCTCAGTACTGTCCACCTGACAGTGCAGCACTCCCTCAGTACTGAACGTCTGACAGTGCGGAGCTCCCTCAGTACTGACCCTCTGACAGTGCGGCGCTCCCTCAGTACTGACCCTCTGACAGTGCAGCACTCCCTCAGTACTGACCCTCTGACAGTGCTGCACTCCCTCAGTACTGACCCTCCGACAGTGCGGTGCTCCCTCAGTACTGACCCTCCGACAGTGCAGCACTCCTTCAGTACTGACTCTCTGACAGTGCCGCACTCCCTCAGTACTGAACCTCCGACAGTGCGGCACTCCCTCAGCACTGACCCCCCGACAGTGCGGCGCTCCCTCAGTACTGACCCTCTGACAGTGCCGCACTCCCTCAGTACTCACCCTCCGACAGTGCGGCACTCCGTCAGTACTGACCCGCCGACAGTGCCGCACTCCCTCAGTACTGACCCTCTGACAGTGCCGCAAACCCTCAGTACTGACCCTCCAACAGTGCGGCACTCCCTCAGTACTGACCCTCCAACAGTGCAGCGCTCCCTCACTACTGACCTTCTGATAGTGCGGCACTCCCTCAGTACTGACCCTCAGACAGTGCGGCAATCCCTCAGTACTGACCCTCTGACAGTGCAGCACTCCCTCAGTCCTGACCCTCCGAAGGTGCAGCACTCCCTCAGTACTGACCCTCCGACAGTGCAGCATTCCCTCAGTCCTGACCCTCCGAAGGTGCAGCACTCCATCAGTACTGACCCTCCGACAGTACAGCAACTCCTCAGTACTGACCATCCGACAGTACGACACTCCCTCAGTACTGACCCTCTGACACTGTGGCGCTCCCTCAGTACTGACACTCTGACAGTGCAGTGCTCCCTCAGTACTGACCATCCGACAGTGCAGCACTCCCTCAGTACTGACCCTCTGACAGTGCAGCACTCCCTCAGTACTGATTCTCCGGCAGTGCAGCAACCCCTCAGTACTGACCCTCCGACAGTGCGACGCTCCCTCTTTACTGACCCTCCGACAGTGCGGTGCTCCCTCAGTACTGACCCTCCGGCAGTGCAGCACTCCCTCAGTACTGACCTTCTGATAGTGCGGCGCTCCCTCAGTCCTGACCCTCTGACAGAGCAGCACTACCTCAGTACTGACCCTCTGACAGTGCGGCAATCCCTCAGTACTGACCCTCTGACAGTGCAGCACTCCCTCAGTACTGACCCTCTGACAGTGCGGCAATCCCTCAGTACTGACCCTCTGACAGTGCAGCATTCCCTCAGTCCTGACCCTCCGAAGGTGCAGCACTCATCAGTACTGACCATCCGACAGTACAGCAACTCCTCAGTACTGACCATCCGACAGTACGACGCTCCCTCAGTACTGACCCTCAGACATTGCGGCGCTCCCTCAGTACTGTCCATCTGACAGTACGGTGCTCCCTCAGTACTGACCCTCCGAAGTGCAGCACTGCTTCAGTACTGACCCTCTGACAGTGCGGCGCTCCCTCAGTACTGACCCTCCGACAGTGCGGTGCTCCCTCAGTACTGACCCGCCAACAGTGCCGCACTCCATCAGTACTGACCCTCCAACAGTGCGGCACTCCCTCAGTACTGACCCTCCAACAGTGCGGCACTCCCTCAGTACTGACCCTCCAACAGTGCTGCGCTCCCCAGTACTGACCCTCTGACAGTGCAGCACTCCCTCAGTACTGACCCTCCGACAGTGCGGCACTCCCTCAGTACTGACCTTCTGATAGTGCGGCGCTCCCTCAGTACTGACCCTCCGACAGTGCGGTGCTCCCTCAGTACTGACCCTCCGGCAGTGCAGCACTCCCTCAGTACTGACCTTCTGATAGTGCGGCGCTCCCTCAGTACTGACCCTCTGACAGAGCAGCACTACCTCAATACTGACCCTCTGACAGTGCGGCAATCCCTCAGTACTGACCCTCTGACAGTGCAGCACTCCCTCAGTACTGACCCTCTGACAGTGCGGCAATCCCTCAGTACTGACCCTCTGACAGTGCAGCATTCCCTCAGTCCTGACCCTCCGAAGGTGCAGCACTCATCAGTACTGACCATCCGACAGTACAGCAACTCCTCAGTACTGACCATCCGACAGTACGACGCTCCCTCAGTACTGACCCTCAGACATTGCGGCGCTCCCTCAGTACTGTCCATCTGACAGTACGGTGCTCCCTCAGTACTGACCCTCCGAAGTGCAGCACTGCTTCAGTACTGACCCTCTGACAGTGCGGCGCTCCCTCAGTACTGACCCTCCGACAGTGCGGTGCTCCCTCAGTACTGACCCGCCAACAGTGCCGCACTCCATCAGTACTGACCCTCCAACAGTGCGGCACTCCCTCATTACTGACCCTCCAACAGTGCGGCACTCCCTCAGTACTGACCCTCCAACAGTGCGGCGCTCCCCAGTACTGACCCTCTGACAGTGCAGCACTCCCTCAGTACTGACCCTCCGACAGTGCGGCGCTCCCTCAGTACTGACCCTCCGACAGTACGGCGCTCCCTCAGTACTGACCCTCCGACAGTGCGGCCCTCCCTCCATACGGACCCTGCGACAGTGCAGCGCTCCCTTAGTCCTGACCCTCCGAAGGTGCAGCACTCCATCAGTACTGACAGTCCGACAGTACAGCAACTCCTCAGTACTGACCCTCCGACAGTACGGAGCTCACTCAGTACTGACCCTCTGACACTGTGGTGCTCCCACAGTACTGACCCTCCGACAGTGCGGCGCTGCCTCAGTACTGAACCTCCGACAGTGTGGCACTCCATCAGTACTGACCCTCCGACAGTGCGGCGCTCTCTCAGTACTGACCCTCTGACAGTGCGGCACTCCATCAGTACTGACCCTCTGACAGTGCGGCACTCCATCAGTACTGTCCCTCTGACAGTGCGCCACTCCCTCAGTATTGACCCTCCGACAGTGCAGCACTCACTCAGTACTGACCCTCTGACAGTGCGGCACTCCATCAGTACTGACCCTCCGAAGGTGCAGCACTCCATCAGTACTGACCATCCCACAGTACAGCAACTCCTCAGTATTGACCATCCGACAGTACGACGCTCCCTCAGTAATGACCCTCTGACACTCTGGCGCTCCCTCAGTACTGACCCTCTGACAGTGCGGCGCTCCCTCAATACAGACTCTCCGACAGTGCAGTGCTCCCTCAGTACTGATTCTCTGACAGTGCAGCGCTCCCTCAATACTGACAGTCCGACAGTGCGGCGCTCCCTCAGTACTGACCCTCCAACAGTACGGCGCTCCCTCAGTACTGACCCTCCGACAGTGCGGAGCTCCCTCAATATGGACCCTGCGACAGTGCAGCATTCCCTCAGTACTGACCCTCCGACAGTGCAGCGCTGCCTCAGTACTGACCCTCCGACAGTGCGGCGCTCCCTCAGTACTGACCCTCCGACAGTGCAGCGCTGCCTCAGTAGTGAACCTCCGACAGTGCGGCACTCCCTCAGAACTGACCCTCCGACAGTGCGGTGCTCCCTCAGTACTGTCCATCTGACAGTGCAGCAGTCCCTCAGTACTGACCGTCTGACAGTGCGGTGCTCCCTCAGTACTGACCCTCCGGCAGTGCAGCACTCCCTCAGTACTGACCTTCTGATAGTGCGGCGCTCCCTCAGTCCTGACCCTCTGACAGAGCAGCACTACCTCAGTACTGACCCTCTGACAGTGCGGCAATCCCTCAGTACTGACCCTCTGACAGTGCAGCACTCCCTCAGTACTGACCCTCTGACAGTGCGGCAATCCCTCAGTACTGACCCTCTGACAGTGCAGCATTCCCTCAGTCCTGACCCTCCGAAGGTGCAGCACTCATCAGTACTGACCATCCGACAGTACAGCAACTCCTCAGTACTGACCATCCGACAGTACGACGCTCCCTCAGTACTGACCCTCAGACATTGCGGCGCTCCCTCAGTACTGTCCATCTGACAGTACGGTGCTCCCTCAGTACTGACCCTCCGAAGTGCAGCACTGCTTCAGTACTGACCCTCTGACAGTGCGGCGCTCCCTCAGTACTGACCCTCCGACAGTGCGGTGCTCCCTCAGTACTGACCCGCCAACAGTGCCGCACTCCATCAGTACTGACCCTCCAACAGTGCGGCACTCCCTCAGTACTGACCCTCCAACAGTGCGGCACTCCCTCAGTACTGACCCTCCAACAGTGCGGCGCTCCCCAGTACTGACCCTCTGACAGTGCAGCACTCCCTCAGTACTGACCCTCCGACAGTGCGGCACTCCCTCAGTACTGACCCTCCGACAGTACGGCGCTCCCTAAGTACTGACCCTCCGACAGTGCGGCCCTCCCTCAATACGGACCCTGCGACAGTGCAGCACTCCCTCAGTACTGACCTTCTGATAGTGCGGCACTCCCTCAGTACTGACCTTCTGATAGTGCGGCGCTCCCTCAGTACTGACCCTCCGACAGTGCGGTGCTCCCTCAGTACTGACCCTCCGGCAGTGCAGCACTCCCTCAGTACTGACCTTCTGATAGTACGGCGCTCCCTCAGTACTGACCCTCTGACAGAGCAGCACTACCTCAGTACTGACCCTCTGACAGTGCAGCAATCCCTCAGTACTGACCCTCTGACAGTGCAGCACTCCCTCAGTACTGACCCTCTGACAGTGCGGCAATCCCTCAGTCCTGACCCTCCGAAGGTGCAGCACTCCCTCAGTACTGACCCTCTGACAGTGCAGCAATCCCTCAGTACTGACCCTCTGACAGTGCAGCAATCCCTCAGTACTGACCCTCCAACAGTGCGGCGCTCCCCAGTACTGACCCTCTGACAGTGCAGCACTCCCTCAGTACTGACCCTCCGACAGTGCGGCGCTCCCTCAGTACTGACCCTCCGACAGTACGGCGCTCCCTCAGTACTGACCCTCCGACAGTGCGGCCCTCCCTCCATACGGACCCTGCGACAGTGCAGCGCTCCCTTAGTCCTGACCCTCCGAAGGTGCAGCACTCCATCAGTACTGACAGTCCGACAGTACAGCAACTCCTCAGTACTGACCCTCCGACAGTACGGAGCTCCCTCAGTACTGACCCTCTGACACTGTGGTGCTCCCACAGTACTGACCCTCCGACAGTGCGGCGCTGCCTCAGTACTGAACCTCCGACAGTGTGGCACTCCATCAGTACTGACCCTCCGACAGTGCGGCGCTCTCTCAGTACTGACCCTCTGACAGTGCGGCACTCCATCAGTACTGACCCTCTGACAGTGCGGCACTCCATCAGTACTGTCCCTCTGACAGTGCGCCACTCCCTCAGTATTGACCCTCCGACAGTGCAGCACTCACTCAGTACTGACCCTCTGACAGTGCGGCACTCCATCAGTACTGACCCTCCGAAGGTGCAGCACTCCATCAGTACTGACCATCCCACAGTACAGCAACTCCTCAGTATTGACCATCCGACAGTACGACGCTCCCTCAGTAATGACCCTCTGACACTCTGGCGCTCCCTCAGTACTGACCCTCTGACAGTGCGGCGCCCCTCAATACAGACTCTCCGACAGTGCGGTGCTCCCTCAGTACTGATTCTCTGACAGTGCAGCGCTCCCTCAATACTGACAGTCCGACAGTGCGGCGCTCCCTCAGTACTGACCCTCCGACAGTACGGCGCTCCCTCAGTACTGACCCTCCGACAGTGCGGAGCTCCCTCAATATGGACCCTGCGACAGTGCAGCATTCCCTCAGTACTGACCCTCCGACAGTGCAGCGCTGCCTCAGTACTGACCCTCCGACAGTGCGGCGCTCCCTCAGTACTGACCCTCCGACAGTGCAGCGCTGCGTCAGTAGTGAACCTCCGACAGTGCGGCACTCCCTCAGAACTGACCCTCCGACAGTGCGGTGCTCCCTCAGTACTGTCCATCTGACAGTGCAGCAGTCCCTCAGTACTGACCGTCTGACAGTGCGGCGCTCCCTCAGTACTGACCCTCTGACAGTGCGGCGCTCCCTCAGTACTGACCCTCTGACAGTGCAGCACTCCCTCAGTACTGACCCTCTGACAGTGCTGCACTCCCTCAGTACTGACCCTCCGACAGTGCGGTGCTCCCTCAGTACTGACCCTCCGACAGTGCAGCACTCCTTCAGTACTGACTCTCTGACAGTGCCGCACTCCCTCAGTACTGAACCTCCGACAGTGCGGCACTCCCTCAGCACCGACCCCCCGACAGTGCGGCGCTCCCTCAGTACTGACCCTCTGACAGTGCCGCACTCCCTCAGTACTCACCCTCCGACAGTGCGGCACTCCCTCAGTACTGACCCGCCGACAGTGCCGCACTCCCTCAGTACTGACCCTCCAACAGTGCGGCACTCCCTCAGTACTGACCCTCAGACAGTGCGGCAATCCCTCAGTACTGACCCTCTGACAGTGCAGCACTCCCTCAGTCCTGACCCTCCGAAGGTGCAGCACTCCCTCAGTACTGACCCTCCGACAGTGCAGCATTCCCTCAGTCCTGACCCTCCGAAGGTGCAGCACTCCCTCAGTACTGATTCTCCGGCAGTGCAGCAACCCCTCAGTACTGACCCTCCGACAGTGCGACGCTCCCTCTGTACTGACCCTCCGACAGTGTGGCGCTCCCTCTGCACAGACCCTCCGACAGTGGGGCGCTCCCTCAGTACTGTCCAACAGAGAGTGCTGCACTCCCTCAGTACTGACGCTCCTACAGTGCGGCAATTCCGCAGCACTGACCCTCTGACAGTGCAGCATTCCCTCAGTTCTGACCCTCCAACAGTGCAGCATTCCCTCAGTACAGACCATCCGACAGTACAGCAACCCCTCAGTACTGACCCTCCGACAGTGCCACGCTCCCTCAGTACTGACCCTCCGACATTGTGGCGCTCCCTCAGCACTGACCCTGCTACAGTGCGGCGCTCCCTCAGTACTGACCCTCCGACAGTGCAGCACTCCCTCAGTGCTGACACTCCGACAGTGCGGTGCTCCCTCAGTACTGACCCTGCTACAGTGCCGCACTACTTCAGTACTGACCCGCCGACAGTGCCGCACTCCCTCAGTACTGACCCTCTGAAAGTGCAGCACTCCCTCAGTACTGACCCTCTGACAGTGCACCGCTCCCTCAGTACTGACCCTCCGACAGTGCAGCACTCACTCAGTACTGAACCTCCGACAGTGTGGCGCTCCCTCAGTACTGACCCTCCAAAAGTGCGGCGCTGCCTCAGTACTGACCCTCTGACAGTGTGGCACTCCCTCAGTACTGACCCTCCGACAGTGCAGCTCTCCCTCAGTACTGACCCTCTGACAGTGCAGCACTCCCTCAGTACTGACCCTCCAACAGTGCGGCACTCCTTCAGTACTGACCCTCCAACAGTGCAGCACTCCCTCAGTATTGAACCTCCAACAGTGCGGCACTCGCTCAGTACTGACCCTCTGACAGTGCAGCAATCCATCAGTACTGACCCTCCGACAGAACAGCAACTCCTCAGTACTGACCCTCTGACACTGTGGCGCTCCCTCAGTACTGACCCTCTGACAGTGCGGCGCTCCCACAATACGGACTCTCCGACAGTGCGGCGCTCCCTCAGTACTGACTCTCTGACACTGTGGCGCTCCCTCAGTACTGACCCTCTGACAGTGCGGCGCTCCCTCAATACGGACACTCCAACAGTGCGGCGCTCCCTCAGTACTGACCCTCCGACAATACGGCGCTCCCTCAGTACTGACCCTCCGACCGTGCGGCGCTGCCTCAGTACTGAACCTCCGACAGTGTGGCACTCCCTCAGTACTGACCCTCCGACAGTGCAGCACTCCCTCAGTACTGACCCTCTGACAGTGTGGCACACCCTCAGTACTGACCCTCCGACAGTGCAGCGCTCCCTCAGTACTGACCCTCCGACAGTGCGGCGCTCCCTCAGTACTGACCCTCTGACAGTGCAGCACTCCCTCAGTACTGACCCTCTGACAGTGCTGCACTCCCTCAGTACTGACCCTCCGACAGTGCGGTGCTCCCTCAGTACTGACCCTCCGACAGTGCAGCAACCCTTCAGTACTGACTCTCTGACAGTGCCGCACTCCCTCAGTACTGAACCTCCGACAGTGCGGCACTCCCTCAGCACTAACCCCCCGACAGTGCGGCGCTCCCTCAGTACTGACCCTCTGACAGACCCGCGCTCCCTCACTACTGACCTTCTGATAGTGCGGCACTCCCTCAGTACTGACCCTCAGACAGTGCGGCAATCCCTCAGTACTGACCCTCTGACAGTGCAGCACTCCCAGTCCTGACCCTCCGAAGGTGCAGCACTCCCTCAGTACTGACCCTCCGACAGTGCAGCATTCCCTCAGTCCTGACCCTCAGACAGTGCGGCAATCCCTCAGTACTGACCCTCTGACAGTGCAGCACTCCCAGTCCTGACCCTCCGAAGGTGCAGCACTCCCTCAGTACTGACCCTCCGACAGTGCCGCACTCCCTCAGTACTGACCCTCTGAAAGTGCAGCACTCCCTCAGTACTGACCCTCTGACAGTGCACCGCTCCCTCAGTACTGACCCTCCGACAGTGCAGCACTCACTCAGTACTGTACCTCCGACAGTGTGGCGCTCCCTCAGTACTGACCCTCCAAAAGTGCGGCGCTGCCTCAGTACTGACCCTCTGACAGTGTGGCACTCCCTCAGTACTGACCCTCCGACAGTGCAGCTCTCCCTCAGTACTGACCCTCTGACAGTGCAGCACTCCCTCAGTACTGACCCTCCAACAGTGCGGCACTCCTTCAGTACTGACCCTCCAACAGTGCAGCACTCCCTCAGTATTGAACCTCCAACAGTGCGGCACTCGCTCAGTACTGACCCTCTGACAGTGCAGCAATCCATCAGTACTGACCCTCCGACAGAACAGCAACTCCTCAGTACTGACCCTCTGACACTGTGGCGCTCCCTCAGTACTGACCCTCTGACAGTGCGGCGCTCCCACAATACGGACTCTCCGACAGTGCGGCGCTCCCTCAGTACTGACTCTCTGACACTGTGGCGCTCCCTCAGTACTGACCCTCTGACAGTGCGGCGCTCCCTCAATACGGACACTCCAACAGTGCGGCGCTCCCTCAGTACTGACCCTCCGACAATACGGCGCTCCCTCAGTACTGACCCTCCGACCGTGCGGCGCTGCCTCAGTACTGAACCTCCGACAGTGTGGCACTCCCTCAGTACTCACCCTCCGACAGTGCAGCACTCCCTCAGGACTGACCCTCTGACAGTGTGGCACGCCCTCAGTACTGACCCTCCGACAGTGCAGCGCTCCCTCAGTACTGACCCTCCGACAGTGCGGCGCTCCCTCAGTACTGACCCTCTGACAGTGCAGCACTCCCTCAGTACTGACCCTCTGACAGTGCTGCACTCCCTCAGTACTGACCCTCCGACAGTGCGGTGCTCCCTCAGTACTGACCCTCCGACAGTGCAGCACTCCTTCAGTACTGACTCTCTGACAGTGCCGCACTCCCTCAGTACTGAACCTCCGACAGTGCGGCACTCCCTCAGCACTAACCCCCCGACAGTGCGGCGCTCCCTCAGTACTGACCCTCTGACAGACCCGCACTCCCTCAGTACTCACCCTCCGACAGTGCGGCACTCCGTCAGTACTGACCCGCCGACAGTGCCGCACTCCCTCAGTACTGACCCTCCAACAGTGCGGCACTCCCTCAGTACTGACCCTCCAACAGTGCGGCGCTCCCTCACTACTGACCTTCTGATAGTGCGGCACTCCCTCAGTACTGACCCTCAGACAGTGCGGCAATCCCTCAGTACTGACCCTCTGACAGTGCAGCACTCCCAGTCCTGACCCTCCGAAGGTGCAGCACTCCCTCAGTACTGACCATCCGACGGTGCAGCACTCCCTCAGTACTGACGCTCCTAAAGTGCGGCAATTCCTCAGTACTGACCCTCTGACAGTAGAGCATTCCCTCAGTACTGACCATCCGACAGTGCAGCATTCCCTCAGTCCTGACCCACCGAAGGTGCAGCACTCCATCAGTACTGACCCTCCGACAGTACAGCAACTCCTCAGTTCTGACCATCCGACAGTATGACTCTCCCTCAGTACTGACCCTCTGACACTGTGGCGCTCCCTCAGTACTGACCCTCTGACACTGTGGCGCTCCCTCAGTACTGACCCTCTGACAGTGCGGCGCTCCCTCAGGACAGACTCTCTGACACTGTGGCGCCCCCTCAGTACTGACCCTCTGACAGTGCGGCGCTCCCTCAGTACTGACCCTCCGACAGTACGGCGCTCCCTCAGTACTGACCCTCCAACAGTGCGGCGCTCCCTCAGTACTGACCCTCCGACAGTGCGGCGCTCCCTCAGTACTGTCCAACAGAGAGTGCAGCACTCCCTCAGTACTGACGCTCCTACAGTGCGGCAATTCCTCAGTACTGACCCTCTGACAGGGCAGCATTCCCTCAGTACTGACCCTCCGACAGTGCAGCATTCCCTCAGTACAGACCATCCGACAGTACAGCAACCCCTCAGTACTGACCCTCCGACTGTGCAACGCTCCCTCAGTACTGACCCTCCGACATTGTGGCGCTCCCTCAGTACAGACACTCTGACAGTGCGGCACTCCCTCAATACGGACCCTCCGACAGTGCGGTGCTCCCTCAGTACTGACCCTGCTACAGTGCCGCACTCCCTCAGTACTGACCCTCCGACAGTGCAGCACTCCCTCAGTACTGAACCGCCGACAGTGCCGCACTCCCTCAGTACTGACCAGCCGACCGTACTGCACCCCCTCCGTACTGACCCTCCGAAAGTGCGGAACTCACTCAGTACTGACCCTCTGACAGTGCACCGCTCCCTCAGTACTGACCCTCCGACAGTGCAGCACTCCGTCAGTACTGACCCTCTGACAGTGCGGCGCTCCCTCAGTACTGACCCTCCGACAGTGCGGCACTCACTCAGTACTGAACCTCCGACAGTGCAGCGCTCCCTCAGTACTGTCCATCTGACAGTACGGTGCTCCCTCAGTACTGACCCTCCGACAGTGCAGCACTCCCTCAGTACTGACCCTCTGACAGTGCGGCACTCCCTCAGTACTGATTCTCCGGCAGTGCAGCAACCCCTCAGTACTGACCCTCCGACAGTGCGACGCTCCCTCAGTACTGACCCTGCTACAGTGCCGCACTCCCTCAGTACTGACAAGCCGACCGTACTGCAACTCCTCCGTACTGACCCTCCGAAAGTGCGGAACTCTCTCAGTACTGACCCTCCGACAGTGCAGCCCTCCCTCAGTACTGACCCTCCGACAGTGCACCGCTCCCTCAGTACTGTCCATCTGACAGTGCAGCACTCCCTCAGTACTGACCCTCTGAAAGTGCACCGCTCCCTCAGTACTGACCCGCTGACAGTACACCGCTCCCTCAGTACTGACCGTCTGACAGTGCACCGCTCCCTCAGTACTGACCCTCCAACAGTGCGGCGCTCCCTCAGTACTGACCCTCCAACTGTGCAGCACTCCATCAGTACTGACCCTCCGACAGTGTGGCGCCCCCTCAGTACTGTCCAACAGAGAGTGCAGCACTCCCTCAGTACTGACGCTCCTACTGTGCGGCAATTCCTCAGTACTGTCCATCTGACAGTGCAGCACTCCTTCAGTACTGACCCTCCGACAGTGCAGCACTCCTTCAGTACTGATCCTCTGACACTGGCGCTCCCTCAGTACTGACCCTCTGACAGTGCGGCACTCCCTCCATACGGAATCTCCGACAGTGCGGTGCTCCCTCAGTACTGACTCTCTGACACTGTGGCGCTCCCTCAGTACTGACCCTCTGACAGTGCAGCACTCCCTCAATACGGACACTCCAACAGTGCGGCGCTCCCTCAGTACTGACCCTCCGACAGTACGGCGCTCCCTCAGTACTGACCCTCCGACAGTGCGGCGCTCCCTCAATACGGACCCTGCGACAGTGCGGCACTCCCTCAGTACTGACCCTCCGACAGTGCAGAACTCCTTCAGTACTGACCCTCCGACAGTGCAGCACTCCTTCAGTACTGACCCTCTGACAGTGCGGCGCACCCTCAGTACTGAACCTCCGACAGTGCGGCACTCCCTCAGCACTGACCCCCCGACAGTGCGGCACTCCGTCAGTACTGACCCGCCGACAGTGCCGCACTCCCTCAGTACTGACCCGCCGACAGTGCCGCACTCCCTCAGTACTGACCCTCTGACAGTGCCGCACTCCCTCAGTACTGAACCTCCGACAGTGCGGCACTCCCTCAGTACTGACCCTCTGACAGCGCAGCACTCCCTCAGTACTGACACTCCGACGGTGCGGTGCTCCCTCAGTACTGACTCTCTGACAGTGCAGCACTCCCTCAGTACTGACCCTCTGACAGTGCAGCACTCCCTCAGTACTGACCCTCCGAAAGTGCGGAACTCACTCAGTACTGACCCTCTGACAGTGCACCGCTCCCTCAGTACTGACCCTCCGACAGTGCGGCACTCACTCAGTACTGAACCTCCGACAGTGCAGCGCTCCCTCAGTACTGTCCATCTGACAGTACGGTGCTACCTCAGTACTGACCCTCCGACAGAGCAGCACTCCCTCAGTACTGACCCTCAGACAGTGCGGCACTCCCTCAGTACTGACCCTGCTACAGTGCCGCACTCCCTCAGTACTGACAAGCCGACCGTACTGCAACCCCTCCGTACTGACCCTCAGAAAGTGCGGAACTCTCTCAGTACTGACCCTCCGACAGTGCGGCACTCCCTCAGTACTGACCCTCCGACAGTGCAGCGCTGCCTCAGTACTGAACCCCCGACAGTGCGGCACTCCATCAGTACTGACCCTCCGACAGTGCGGCGCTCTCTCAGTACTGTCCATCTGACAGTGCAGCACTCCTTCAGTACTGACCCTCCGACAGTGCAGCACTCCTTCAGTACTGACCCTCTGACAGTGCGGCGCACCCTCAGTACTGAACCTCCGACAGTGCGGCACTCCCTCAGCACTGACCCCCCGACAGTGCGGCACTCCGTCAGTACTGACCCGCCGACAGTGCCGCACTCCCTCAGTACTGACCCGCCGACAGTGCCGCACTCCCTCAGTACTGACCCTCTGACAGTGCCGCACTCCCTCAGTACTGAACCTCCGACAGTGCGGCACTCCCTCAGTACTGACCCTCTGACAGCGCAGCACTCCCTCAGTACTGACACTCCGACGGTGCGGCGCTCACTCAGTACTGACTCTCTGACAGTGCAGCACTCCCTCAGTACTGACCCTCTGACAGTGCAGCACTCCCTCAGTACTGACCCTCCGAAAGTGCGGAACTCACTCAGTACTGACCCTCTGACAGTGCACCGCTCCCTCAGTACTGACCCTCCGACAGTGCGGCACTCACTCAGTACTGAACCTCCGACAGTGCAGCGCTCCCTCAGTCCTGTCCGTCTGACAGTACGGTGCTACCTCAGTACTGACCCTCCGACAGTGCAGCACTCCCTCAGTACTGACCCTCAGACAGTGCGGCACTCCCTCAGTACTGATTCTCCGGCAGTGCAGCAACCCCTCAGTACTGACCCTCCGACAGTGCGACGCTCCCTCAGTACTGACCCTGCTACAGTGCCGCACTCCCTCAGTACTGACAAGCCGACCGTACTGCAACCCCTCCGTACTGACCCTCCGAAAGTGCGGAACTCTCTCAGTACTGACCCTCCGACAGTGCAGCCCTCCCTCAGTACTGACCCTCCGACAGTGCACCGCTCCCTCAGTACTGTCCATCTGACAGTGCAGCACTCCCTCAGTACTGACCCTCTGAAAGTGCACCGCTCCCTCAGTACTGACCCGCTGACAGTGCACCGCTCCCTCAGTACTGACCCCCCAACAGTGCGGCGCTCCCTCAGTACTGACCCTCCAACTGTGCAGCACTCCATCAGTACTGACCCTCCGACAGTGTGGCGCCCCCTCAGTACTGTCCAACAGAGAGTGCAGCACTCCCTCAGTACTGACGCTCCTACTGGGCGGCAATTCCTCAGTACTGCCCCCTGACAGTGCAGCATTCCCTCAGTACTGACCCTCCGACAGTGCAGCAGTCCCTCAGTACTGACCCTCTGACAGTGCAGCATTCCCTCAGTACTGACCCTCCAAAGGTGCAGCACTCCATCAGTACTGACCCTCCGACAGTACAGCAACTCCTCAGTACTGACCATCCGACAGTACGACGCTCCCTCAGTACTGACCCTCCGACACTGTGGTGCTCCCTCAGTACTGACCCTCTGACAGTGCGGCGCTCCCTCAATACGGACTCTCCGACAGTGCGGCGCTCCCTCAGTACTGACCGTCTGACAGTGCGGCGCTCCCTCAGTACTGACCCTCTGACAGTGCGGCGCTCCCTCAATACGGACTCTCCGACAGTGCGGCGCTCCCTCAGTACTGACCCTCCGACAGTACGGCGCTCCCTCAGTACTGACCCACCGACAGTGCGGCGCTGCCTCAGTACTGAACCTCCGACAGTGTGGCACTCCCTCAGTACTGACCCTCCGACAGTGCGGCGCTCCCTCAGTACTGACACTCCGACAGTGCGGTGCTCCCTCAGTACTGTCCATCTGACAGTACGGTGCTCCCTCAGTACTAACCCTCCGACAGTGCAGCACTCCCTCAGTACTGACCCCCTGACAGTGCGGTACTCCATCAGTACTGACCCTCTGACAGTGCAGCACTCCATCAGTACTGACCCTCCGACAGTACAGCAACTCCTCAGTACTGACCATCCGACAGTACGATGCTCCGTCAGTACTGATCCTCTGACACTGGCTCTCCCTCAGTACTGACCCTCTGACAGTGCGGCGCTCCCTCAATACGGACTCTCCGACAGTGCGGTGCTCCCTCAGTACTGACTCTCTGACACTGTGGCGCTCCCTCAGTACTGACCCTCTGACAGTGCAGCATTCCCTCTGTACTGACCCTCCGACAGTGTGGCGCTCCCTCAGTACTGACCCTCCGACAGTGCAGCATTCCCTCAGTACTGACCCTCCGAAGGTGCAGCACTCCATCAGTACTGACCCTCCGACAGTACAGCAACTCCTCAGTACTGACCATCCGACAGTACGACACTCCCTCAGTACTGACCCTCTGACACTGTGGCGCTCCCTCAGTACTGACCCTCTGACAGTGCAGTGCTCCCTCAGTACTGACCATCCGACAGTGCAGCACTCCCTCAGTACTGACCCTCTGACAGTGCAGCACTCCCTCAGTACTGATTCTCCGGCAGTGCAGCAACCCCTCAGTACTGACCCTCCGACAGTGCGACGCTCCCTCTGTACTGACCCTCCGACAGTGTGGCGCTCCCTCTGCACAGACCCTCCGACAGTGGGGCGCTCCCTCAGTACTGTCCAACAGAGAGTGCTGCACTCCCTCAGTACTGACGCTCCTACAGTGCGGCAATTCCGCAGCACTGACCCTCTGACAGTGCAGCATTCCCTCAGTTCTGACCCTCCAACAGTGCAGCATTCCCTCAGTACAGACCATCCGACAGTACAGCAACCCCTCAGTACTGACCCTCCGACAGTGCCACGCTCCCTCAGTACTGACCCTCCGAAATTGTGGCGCTCCCTCAGTACTGACACTCTGACAGTGCGGCACTCCCTCAATACAGACCCTCCGACAGTACAGCAACCCCTCAGTACTGACCCTGCTACAGTGCAGCACTCCCTCAGTACTGACACTCCGACAGTGCGGTGCTCCCTCAGTACTGACCCTGCTACAGTGCGGCGCTCCCTCAGTACTGACCCTCCGACAGTGCAGCACTCCCTCAGTGCTGACACTCCGACAGTGCGGTGCTCCCTCAGTACTGACCCTGCTACAGTGCCGCACTCCTTCAGTACTGACCCGCCGACAGTGCCGCACTCCCTCAGTACTGACCCTCTGAAAGTGCAGCACTCCCTCAGTACTGACCCTCTGACAGTGCACCGCTCCCTCAGTACTGACCCTCCGACAGTGCAGCACTCACTCAGTACTGAACCTCCGACAGTGTGGCGCTCCCTCAGTACTGACCCTCCAAAAGTGCGGCGCTGCCTCAGTACTGACCCTCTAACAGTGTGGCACTCCCTCAGTACTGACCCTCCGACAGTGCAGCTCTCCCTCAGTACTGACCCTCTGACAGTGCAGCACTCCCTCAGTACTGACCCTCCAACAGTGCGGCACTCCTTCAGTACTGACACTCCAACAGTGCAGCACTCCCTCAGTATTGAACCTCCAACAGTGCGGCACTCCCTCAGTACTGACCCTCTGACAGTGCAGCAATCCATCAGTACTGACCCTCCGACAGTACAGCAACTCCTCAGTACTGACCCTCTGACACTGTGGCGCTCCCTCAGTACTGACCCTCTGACAGTGCGGCGCTCCCACAATACGGACTCTCCGACAGTGCGGCGCTCCCTCAGTACTGACTCTCTGACACTGTGGCGCTCCCTCAGTACTGACCCTCTGACAGTGCGGCGCTCCCTCAATACGGACACTCCAACAGTGCGGCGCTCCCTCAGTACTGACCCTCCGACAATACGGCGCTCCCTCAGTACTGACCCTCCAACCGTGCGGCGCTGCCTCAGTACTGAACCTCCGACAGTGTGGCACTCCCTCAGTACTGACCCTCCGACAGTGCAGCACTCCCTCAGTACTGACCCTCTGACAGTGTGGCATGCCCTCAGTACTGACCCTCCGACAGTGCGGCGCTCCCTCAGTACTGACCCTCCGACAGTGCGGCGCTCCCTCAGTACTGTCCATCTGACAGTACGGTGCTCCCTCAGTACTGACCATCCGACGGTGCAGCACTCCCTCAGTACTGACGCTCCTAAAGTGCGGCAATTCCTCAGTACTGACCCTCTGACAGTAGAGCATTCCCTCAGTACTGACCCTCCGACAGTGCAGCATTCCCTCAGTCCTGACCCACCGAAGGTGCAGCACTCCATCAGTACTGACCCTCCGACAGTACAGCAACTCCTCAGTTCTGACCATCCGACAGTATGACTCTCCCTCAGTACTGACCCTCTGACACTGTGGCGCTCCCTCAGTACTGACCCTCTGACACTGTGGCGCTCCCTCAGTACTGACCCTCTGACAGTGCGGCGCTCCCTCAGGACAGACTCTCTGACACTGTGGCGCCCCCTCAGTACTGACCCTCTGACAGTGCGGCGCTCCCTCAGTACTGACCCTCCGACAGTACGGCGCTCCCTCAGTACTGACCCTCCGACAGTGCGGCGCTCCCTCAGTACTGACCCTCCGACAGTGCGGCGCTCCCTCAGTACTGTCCAACAGAGAGTGCAGCACTCCCTCAGTACTGACGCTCCTACAGTGCGGCAATTCCTCAGTACTGACCCTCTGACAGGGCAGCATTCCCTCAGTACTGACCCTCCGACAGTGCAGCATTCCCTCAGTACAGACCATCCGACAGTACAGCAACCCCTCAGTACTGACCCTCCGACTGTGCAACGCTCCCTCAGTACTGACCCTCCGACATTGTGGCGCTCCCTCAGTACAGACACTCTGACAGTGCGGCACTCCCTCAATACGGACCCTCCGACAGTGCGGTGCTCCCTCAGTACTGACCCTGCTACATTGCCGCACTCCCTCAGTACTGACCCTCCGACAGTGCAGCACTCCCTCAGTACTGAACCGCCGACAGTGCCGCACTCCCTCAGTACTGACCAGCCGACCGTACTGCACCCCCTCCGTACTGACCCTCCGAAAGTGCGGAACTCACTCAGTACTGACCCTCTGACAGTGCACCGCTCCCTCAGTACTGACCCTCCGACAGTGCAGCACTCCGTCAGTACTGACCCTCTGACAGTGCGGCGCTCCCTCAGTACTGACCCTCCGACAGTGCGGCACTCACTCAGTACTGAACCTCCGACAGTGCAGCGCTCCCTCAGTACTGTCCATCTGACAGTACGGTGCTCCCTCAGTACTGACCCTCCGACAGTGCAGCACTCCCTCAGTACTGACCCTCTGACAGTGCGGCACTCCCTCAGTACTGATTCTCCGGCAGTGCAGCAACCCCTCAGTACTGACCCTCCGACTGTGCGACGCTCCCTCAGTACTGACCCTGCTACAGTGCCGCACTCCCTCAGTACTGACAGGCCGACCGTACTGCAACCCCTCCGTACTGACCCTCCGAAAGTGCGGAAGTCTCTCAGTACTGACCCTCCGACAGTGCAGCCCTCCCTCAGTACTGACCCTCCGACAGTGCACCGCTCCCTCAGTACTGTCCATCTGACAGTGCAGCACTCCCTCAGTACTGACCCTCTGAAAGTGCACCGCTCCCTCAGTACTGACCCGCTGACAGTGCACCGCTCCCTCAGTACTGACCGTCTGACAGTGCACCGCTCCCTCAGTACTGACCCTCCAACAGTGCGGCGCTCCCTCAGTACTGACCCTCCAACTGTGCAGCACTCCATCAGTACTGACCCTCCGACAGTGTGGCGCCCCCTCAGTACTGTCCAACAGAGAGTGCAGCACTCCCTCAGTACTGACGCTCCTACTGTGCGGCAATTCCTCAGTACTGCCCCCTGACAGTGCAGCATTCCCTCAGTACTGACCCTCCGACAGTGCAGCATTCCCTCAGTACTGACCCTCCGAAGGTGCAGCACTCCATCAGTACTGACCCTCCGACAGTACAGCAACTCCTCAGTACTGACCATCCGACAGTACGACGCTCCCTCAGTACTGACCCTCCGACACAGTGGTGCTCCCTCAGTACTGACCCTCTGACAGTGCGGCGCTCCCTCAATACGGACTCTCCGACAGTGCGGTGTTCCCTCCGTACTGACTCTCTAACACTGTGGCGCTCCCTCAGTACTGACCCTCTGACAGTGCGGCACTCCCTCAATACGGACCCTCCGACAGTGCGGTGCTCCCTCAGTACTGACCCTGCTACAGTGCCGCACTCCCTCAGTACTGACCCTCCGACAGTGCAGCACTCCCTCAGTACTGAACCGCCGACAGTGCCGCACTCCCTCAGTACTGACAAGCCGACCGTACTGCACCCCCTCCGTACTGACCCTCCGAAAGTGCGGAACTCACTCTGTACTGACCCTCTGACAGTGCACCGCTCCCTCAGTACTGACCCTCCGACAGTGCGGCACTCACTCAGTACTGAACCTCCGACAGTGCAGCGCTCCCTCAGTACTGTCCATCTGACAGTACGGTGCTACCTCAGTACTGACCCTCCGACAGTGCAGCACTCCCTCAGTACTGACCCTCTGACAGTGCGGCACTCCCTCAGTACTGATTCTCCGGCAGTGCAGCAACCCCTCAGTACTGACCCTCCGACAGTGCGACGCTCCCTCAGTACTGACCCTGCTACAGTGCCGCACTCCCTCAGTACTGACAAGCCGACCGTACTGCAACCCCTCCGTACTGACCCTCCGAAAGTGCGGAACTCTCTCAGTACTGACCCGCCGACAGTGCAGCCCTCCCTCAGTACTGACCCTCCGACAGTGCACCGCTCCCTCAGTACTGTCCATCTGACAGTGCAGCACTCCCTCAGTACTGATCCTCTGAAAGTGCACCGCTCCCTCAGTACTGACCCGCTGACAGTGCACCGCTCCCTCAGTACTGACCGTCTGACAGTGCACCGCTCCCTCAGTACTGACCCTCCAACAGTGCGGCGCTCCCTCAGTACTGACCCTCCAACTGTGCAGCACTCCATCAGTACTGACCCTCCGACAGTGTGGCGCCCCCTCAGTACTGTCCAACAGAGAGTGCAGCACTCCCTCAGTACTGACGCTCCTACTGTGCGGCAATTCCTCAGTACTGCCCCCTGACAGTGCAGCATTCCCTCAGTACTGACCCTCCGACAGTGCAGCAGTCCCTCAGTACTGACCCTCCGACAGTGCAGCATTCCCTCAGTACTGACCCTCCGAAGGTGCAGCACTCCATCAGTACTGACCCTCCGACAGTACAGCAACTCCTCAGTACTGACCATCCGACAGTACGACGCTCCCTCAGTACTGACCCTCCGACACTGTGGTGCTCCCTCAGTACTGACCCTCTGACAGTGCGGCGCTCCCTCAATACGGACTCTCCGACAGTGCGGCGCTCCCTCAGTACTGACTCTCTGACACTGTGGCGCTCCCTCAGTACTGACCCTCTGACAGTGCGGCGCTCCCTCAATACGGACTCTCCGACAGCGCGGCGCTCCCTCAGTACTGACCCTCCGACAGTACGGCGCTCCCTCAGTACTGACCCTCCGACAGTGCGGCGCTGCCTCAGTACTGAACCTCCGACAGTGTGGCACTCCCTCAGTACTGACCCTCCGACAGTGCGGCGCTCCCTCAGTACTGACACTCCGACAGTGCGGTGCTCCCTCAGTACTGTCCATCTGACAGTACGGTGCTCCCTCAGTACTAACCCTCCGACAGTGCAGCACTCCCTCAGTACTGACCCCCTGACAGTGCGGTACTCCATCAGTACTGACCCTCTGACAGTGCAGCACTCCATCAGTACTGACCCTCCGACAGTACAGCAACTCCTCAGTACTGACCATCCGACAGTACGATGCTCCGTCAGTACTGATCCTCTGACACTGGCGCTCCCTCAGTACTGACCCTCTGACAGTGCGGCGCTCCCTCAATACGGACTCTCCGACAGTGCGGTGCTCCCTCAGTACTGACTCTCTGACATTGTGGCGCTCCCTCAGTACTGACCCTCTGACAGTGCAGCACTCCCTCAATACGGACACTCCAACAGTGCGGCGCTCCCTCAGTACTGACCCTCCGACAGTACGGCGCTCCCTCAGTACTGACCCTCCGACAGTGCGGCGCTCCCTCAATACGGACCCTGCGACAGTGCGGCACTCCCTCAGTACTGACCCTCTGACAGTGCAGCGCTGCCTCAGTACTGAACCCCCGACAGTGCGGCACTCCATCAGTACTGACCCTCCGACAGTGCGGCGCTCTCTCAGTACTGTCCATCTGACAGTGCAGCACTCCTTCAGTACTGACCCTCCGACAGTGCAGCACTCCTTCAGTACTGATCCTCTGACACTGGCGCTCCCTCAGTACTGACCCTCTGACAGTGCGGCACTCCCTCAATACGGACTCTCCGACAGTGCGGTGCTCCCTCAGTACTGACTCTCTGACACTGTGGCGCTCCCTCAGTACTGACCCTCTGACAGTGCAGCACTCCCTCAATACGGACACTCCAACAGTGCGGCGCTCCCTCAGTACTGACCCTCCGACAGTACGGCGCTCCCTCAGTACTGACCCTCCGACAGTGCGGCGCTCCCTCAATACGGACCCTGCGACAGTGCGGCACTCCCTCAGTACTGACCCTCCGACAGTGCAGCGCTGCCTCAGTACTGAACCCCCGACAGTGCGGCACTCCATCAGTACTGACCCTCCGACAGTGCGGCGCTCTCTCAGTACTGTCCATCTGACAGTGCAGCACTCCTTCAGTACTGACCCTCCGACAGTGCAGCACTCCTTCAGTACTGACCCTCTGACAGTGCGGCGCACCCTCAGTACTGAACCTCCGACAGTGCGGCACTCCCTCAGCACTGAGCCCCGACAGTGCGGCACTCCGTCAGTACTGACCCGCCGACAGTGCCGCACTCCCTCAGTACTGACCCGCCGACAGTGCCGCACTCCCACAGTACTGACCCTCTGACAGTGCCGCACTCCCTCAGTACTGACCCTCCGACAGTGCGGCACTCCCTCAGTACTGACCCTCTGACAGCGCAGCACTCCCTCAGTACTGACACTCCGACGGTGCGGCGCTCCCTCAGTACTGACTCTCTGACAGTGCAGCACTCCCTCAGTACTGACCCTCTGACAGTGCAGCACTCCCTCAGTACTGACCCTCCGAAAGTGCGGAACTCACTCAGTACTGACCCTCTGACAGTGCACCGCTCCCTCAGTACTGACCCTCCGACAGTGCGGCACTCACTCAGTACTGAACCTCCGACAGTGCAGCGCTCCCTCAGTACTGTCCATCTGACAGTACGGTGCTACCTCAGTACTGACCCTCCGACAGTGCAGCACTCCCTCAGTACTGACCCTCAGACAGTGCGGCACTCCCTCAGTACTGATTCTCCGGCAGTGCAGCAACCCCTCAGTACTGACCCTCCGACAGTGCGACGCTCCCTCAGTACTGACCCTGCTACAGTGCCGCACTCCCTCAGTACTGACAAGCCGACCGTACTGCAACCCCTCCGTACTGACCCTCCGAAAGTGCGGAACTCTCTCAGTACTGACCCTCCGACAGTGCGGCACTCCCTCAGTACTGACCCTCCGACAGTGCAGCGCTGCCTCAGTACTGAACCCCCGACAGTGCGGCACTCCATCAGTACTGACCCTCCGACAGTGCGGCGCTCTCTCAGTACTGTCCATCTGACAGTGCAGCACTCCTTCAGTACTGACCCTCCGACAGTGCAGCACTCCTTCAGTACTGACCCTCTGACAGTGCGGCGCACCCTCAGTACTGAACCTCCGACAGTGCGGCACTCCCTCAGCACTGACCCCCCGACAGTGCGGCACTCCGTCAGTACTGACCCGCCGACAGTGCCGCACTCCCTCAGTACTGACCCGCCGACAGTGCCGCACTCCCTCAGTACTGACCCTCTGACAGTGCCGCACTCCCACAGTACTGAACCTCCGACAGTGCGGCACTCCCTCAGTACTGACCCTCTGACAGCGCAGCACTCCCTCAGTACTGACCCTCCGACGGTGCGGCGCTCCCTCAGTACTGACTCTCTGACAGTGCAGCACTCCCTCAGTACTGACCCTCTGACAGTGCAGCACTCCCTCAGTACTGACCCTCCGAAAGTGCAGAAATCACTCAGTACTGACCCTCTGACAGTGCACCGCTCCCTCAGTACTGACCCTCCGACAGTGCGGCACTCACTCAGTACTGAACCTCCGACAGTGCAGCGCTCCCTCAGTACTGTCCATCTGACAGTACGGTGCTACCTCAGTACTGACCCTCCGACAGTGCAGCACTCCCTCAGTACTGACCCTCAGACAGTGCGGCACTCCCTCAGTACTGATTCTCCGGCAGTGCAGCAACCCCTCAGTACTGACCCTCCGACAGTGCGACGCTCCCTCAGTACTGACCCTGCTACAGTGCCGCACTCCCTCAGTACTGACAAGCCGACCGTACTGCAACCCCTCCGTACTGACCCTCCGAAAGTGCGGAACTCTCTCAGTACTGACCCTCCGACAGTGCAGCCCTCCCTCAGTACTGACCCTCCGACAGTGCACCGCTCCCTCAGTACTGTCCATCTGACAGTGCAGCACTCCCTCAGTACTGACCCTCTGAAAGTGCACCGCTCCCTCAGTACTGACCCGCTGACAGTGCACCGCTCCCTCAGTACTGACCCCCCAACAGTGCGGCGCTCCCTCAGTACTGACCCTCCAACTGTGCAGCACTCCATCAGTACTGACCCTCCGACAGTGTGGCGCCCCCTCAGTACTGTCCAACAGAGAGTGCAGCACTCCCTCAGTACTGACGCTCCTACTGTGCGGCAATTCCTCAGTACTGCCCCCTGACAGTGCAGCATTCCCTCAGTACTGACCCTCCGACAGTGCAGCAGTCCCTCAGTACTGACCCTCTGACAGTGCAGCATTCCCTCAGTACTGACCCTCCGAAGGTGCAGCACTCCATCAGTACTGACCCTCCGACAGTACAGCAACTCCTCAGTACTGACCATCCGACAGTACGACGCTCCCTCAGTACTGACCCTCCGACACTGTGGTGCTCCCTCAGTACTGACCCTCTGACAGTGCGGCGCTCCCTCAATACGGACTCTCCGACAGTGCGGCGCTCCCTCAGTACTGACCGTCTGACAGTGCGGCGCTCCCTCAGTACTGACCCTCTGACAGTGCGGCGCTCCCTCAATACGGACTCTCCGACAGTGCGGCGCTCCCTCAGTACTGACCCTCCGACAGTACGGCGCTCCCTCAGTACTGACCCACCGACAGTGCGGCGCTGCCTCAGTACTGAACCTCCGACAGTGTGGCACTCCCTCAGTACTGACCCTCCGACAGTGCGGCGCTCCCTCAGTACTGACACTCCGACAGTGCGGTGCTCCCTCAGTACTGTCCATCTGACAGTACGGTGCTCCCTCAGTACTAACCCTCCGACAGTGCAGCACTCCCTCAGTACTGACCCCCTGACAGTGCGGTACTCCATCAGTACTGACCCTCTGACAGTGCAGCACTCCATCAGTACTGACCCTCCGACAGTACAGCAACTCCTCAGTACTGACCATCCGACAGTACGATGCTCCGTCAGTACTGATCCTCTGACACTGGCGCTCCCTCAGTACTGACCCTCTGACAGTGCGGCGCTCCCTCAATACGGACTCTCCGACAGTGCGGTGCTCCCTCAGTACTGACTCTCTGACACTGTGGCGCTCCCTCAGTACTGAGCATCTGACAGTGCAGCACTCCCTCAATACGGACACTCCAACAGTGCGGCGCTCCCTCAGTACTGAACCTCCGACAGTACGGCGCTCCCTCAGTACTGACCCTCCGACAGTGCGGCGCTCCTTCAATACGGACCCTGCGACAGTGCGGCACTCCCTCAGTACTGACCCTCCGACAGTGCAGCGCTGCCTCAGTACTGAACCCCCGACAGTGCGGCACTCCATCAGTACTGACCCTCCGACAGTGCGGCGCTCCCTCAGTAACGTCCATCTGACAGTGCGGCGCTCCCTCAATACGGACTCTCCGACAGTGCGGTGCTCCCTCAGTACTGACTCTCTGACACTGTGGCGCTCCCTCAGTACTGACCCTCCGACAGTGCGGCGCTCCCTCAGTACTGACCCTCCGACAGTGCGGCGCTGCCTCAGTACTGAACCTCCGACAGTGTGGCACTCCCTCAGTACTGACCCTCCGACAGTGTGGCACTCCCTCAGTACTGACCCTCCGACAGTGCACCTCTCCCTCAGTACTGACCCTCTGACAGTGCAGCACTCCATCAGTACTGACCCTCCGACAGTGCAGCACTCCCTCTGTACTGACCATCCAACAGTACGACGCTCACTCAGTACTGACCCTCTGACACTGTGGCGCTCCCTCAGTACTGACCCTCTGACACTGTGGCGCTCCCTCAGTACTGACCCTCTGACAGTGCGGCGCTCCCTCAATACGGACTCTCCGACAGTGCGGCGCTCCCTCAGTACCGAACCTCCAACAGTACGGCGCTCCCTCAGTACTGACCCTCCGACAGTGCGGCGCTCCCTCAGTACTGACCCTCCGACAGTGCGGCGCTGCCTCAGTACTGAACCTCCGACAGTGTGGCACTCCCTCAGTACTGACCCTCCGACAGTGTGGCACTCCCTCAGTACTGACCCTCCGACAGTGCGGCGCTCCCTCAGAACTGACCCTCTGACAGTGCGGCACTCCCTCAGTACTGACCCTCTGACAGTGCGGCACTCCATCATTACTGACCCTCTGACAGTGCAGCATTCCATCAGTACTGACCCTCCGACAGTGTGGCGCTCCCTCAGTACTGACCCTCCGACAGTGCGGCGCTCCCTTAGTACTGTCCAACAGAGAGTGCAGCACTCCCTCAGTACTGACGCTCCTACAGTGCGGCAATTCCGCAGTACTGACCCTCTGACAGTGCAGCATTCCCTCTGTACTGACCCTCCGACAGTGTGGCGCTCCCTCAGTACTGTCCAACAGAGAGTGCAGCACTCCCTCAGTACTGACGCTCCTAAAGTGCGGCAATTCCTCAGTGCTGACCCTCTGCCAGTGCAGCATTGCCTCAGTACTGACCCTCTGCCAGTGCAGCATTCCCTCAATACTGACCCTCCGACAGTGCAGCACTCCCTCAGTGCTGACCCTCCGACAGTGCAGCATTCCCTCAGTACTGACCCTCCGACAGTGCAGCACACCCTCAGTACTGACCCTCCGACAGTACAGCAACTCCTCAGTACTGACCATCCGACAGTACGACCCTCCCTCAGTACTGACCCTCAGACATTGCAGCGCTCCCTCAGTACTGTCCATCTGACAGTGCGGCGCTCCCTCAATACGTACTCTCCGACAGTGTGGCGCTCCCTCAGTACTGACTCTCTGACACTGTGGCGCTCCCTCAGTACTGACCCTCTGACAGTGCGGCGCTCCCTCAGTACTGACCCTCTGACAGTGCAGCAGTCCCTCAGTACTGACCCTCTGACAGTGCAGCATTCCCTCAGTACTGACCCTCCGAAGGTGCAGCACTCCATCAGTACTGACCCTCCGACAGTACAGCAACTCCTCAGTACTGACCATCCGACAGTACGACGCTCCCTCAGTACTGACCCTCCGACACTGTGGTGCTCCCTCAGTACTGACCCTCTGACAGTGCGGCGCTCCCTCAATACGGACTCTCCGACAGTGCGGCGCTCCCTCAGTACTGACCGTCTGACAGTGCGGCGCTCCCTCAGTACTGACCCTCTGACAGTGCGGCGCTCCCTCAATACGGACTCTCCGACAGTGCGGCGCTCCCTCAGTACTGACCCTCCGACAGTACGGCGCTCCCTCAGTACTGACCCACCGACAGTGCGGCGCTGCCTCAGTACTGAACCTCCGACAGTGTGGCACTCCCTCAGTACTGACCCTCCGACAGTGCGGCGCTCCCTCAGTACTGACACTCCGACAGTGCGGTGCTCCCTCAGTACTGTCCATCTGACAGTACGGTGCTCCCTCAGTACTAACCCTCCGACAGTGCAGCACTCCCTCAGTACTGACCCCCTGACAGTGCGGTACTCCATCAGTACTGACCCTCTGACAGTGCAGCACTCCATCAGTACTGACCCTCCGACAGTACAGCAACTCCTCAGTACTGACCATCCGACAGTACGATGCTCCGTCAGTACTGATCCTCTGACACTGGCGCTCCCTCAGTACTGACCCTCTGACAGTGCGGCGCTCCCTCAATACGGACTCTCCGACAGTGCGGTGCTCCCTCAGTACTGACTCTCTGACACTGTGGCGCTCCCTCAGTACTGAGCATCTGACAGTGCAGCACTCCCTCAATACGGACACTCCAACAGTGCGGCGCTCCCTCAGTACTGAACCTCCGACAGTACGGCGCTCCCTCAGTACTGACCCTCCGACAGTGCGGCGCTCCTTCAATACGGACCCTGCGACAGTGCGGCACTCCCTCAGTACTGACCCTCCGACAGTGCAGCGCTGCCTCAGTACTGAACCCCCGACAGTGCGGCACTCCATCAGTACTGACCCTCCGACAGTGCGGCGCTCCCTCAGTAACGTCCATCTGACAGTGCGGCGCTCCCTCAATACGGACTCTCCGACAGTGCGGTGCTCCCTCAGTACTGACTCTCTGACACTGTGGCGCTCCCTCAGTACTGACCCTCCGACAGTGCGGCGCTCCCTCAGTACTGACCCTCCGACAGTGCGGCGCTGCCTCAGTACTGAACCTCCGACAGTGTGGCACTCCCTCAGTACTGACCCTCCGACAGTGTGGCACTCCCTCAGTACTGACCCTCCGACAGTGCACCTCTCCCTCAGTACTGACCCTCTGACAGTGCAGCACTCCATCAGTACTGACCCTCCGACAGTGCAGCACTCCCTCTGTACTGACCATCCAACAGTACGACGCTCACTCAGTACTGACCCTCTGACACTGTGGCGCTCCCTCAGTACTGACCCTCTGACACTGTGGCGCTCCCTCAGTACTGACCCTCTGACAGTGCGGCGCTCCCTCAATACGGACTCTCCGACAGTGCGGCGCTCCCTCAGTACCGAACCTCCAACAGTACGGCGCTCCCTCAGTACTGACCCTCCGACAGTGCGGCGCTCCCTCAGTACTGACCCTCCGACAGTGCGGCGCTGCCTCAGTACTGAACCTCCGACAGTGTGGCACTCCCTCAGTACTGACCCTCCGACAGTGTGGCACTCCCTCAGTACTGACCCTCCGACAGTGCGGCGCTCCCTCAGAACTGATCCTCTGACAGTGCGGCACTCCCTCAGTACTGACCCTCTGACAGTGCGGCACTCCATCATTACTGACCCTCTGACAGTGCAGCATTCCATCAGTACTGACCCTCCGACAGTGTGGCGCTCCCTCAGTACTGACCCTCCGACAGTGCGGCGCTCCCTTAGTACTGTCCAACAGAGAGTGCAGCACTCCCTCAGTACTGACGCTCCTACAGTGCGGCAATTCCGCAGTACTGACCCTCTGACAGTGCAGCATTCCCTCTGTACTGACCCTCCGACAGTGTGGCGCTCCCTCAGTACTGTCCAACAGAGAGTGCAGCACTCCCTCAGTACTGACGCTCCTAAAGTGCGGCAATTCCTCAGTGCTGACCCTCTGCCAGTGCAGCATTGCCTCAGTACTGACCCTCTGCCAGTGCAGCATTCCCTCAATACTGACCCTCCGACAGTGCAGCACTCCCTCAGTGCTGACCCTCCGACAGTGCAGCATTCCCTCAGTACTGACCCTCCGACAGTGCAGCACACCCTCAGTACTGACCCTCCGACAGTACAGCAACTCCTCAGTACTGACCATCCGACAGTACGACCCTCCCTCAGTACTGACCCTCAGACATTGCAGCGCTCCCTCAGTACTGTCCATCTGACAGTGCGGCGCTCCCTCAATACGTACTCTCCGACAGTGTGGCGCTCCCTCAGTACTGACTCTCTGACACTGTGGCGCTCCCTCAGTACTGACCCTCTGACAGTGCGGCGCTCCCTCAGTACTGACCCTCTGACAGTGCGGCACTCCATCATTACTGACGCTACGACAGTGCAGCACTCCATTCAGTACTACACCCTCCGAAGTGCAGCACTGCTTCAGTACTGACCCTCTGACAGTGCGGCGCTCCCTCAGTACTGAACCTCCGACAGTGCGGCACTCCCTCAGCACTGACCCCCCGAGAGTGCGGCACTCCGTCAGTACTGACCCTCTGACAGTGCCGCACTGCCTCAGTTCTGACCCTCCGACAGTGCGGCGCTCCCTCAGTTCTGACCCTCCGACAGTGCGGCACTCCCTCAGTACTGACCCTCCGACAGTGCCGCACTCCCTCAGTTCTGACCCTCCGACAGTGCGGCGATCCCTCAGCACTGAACCTCCGACAGTGCCGCACACCCTCAGCACTGACCCCCCGACAGTGCGGCACTCCGTCAGTACTTACCCACCGACAGTGCCGCACTCCCTCAGTACTGACACTCCGACAGTGCCGCACTCCCTCAGTACTGACCCTCCGACAGTACGGCGCTCCCTCAGTACTGACCCTCCGACAGTGCGGCCCTCCCTCAATACGGACCCTGCGACAGTGCGGCAATCCCTCAGTACTGACCCTCTAACAGTGCAGCACTCCCTCAGTACTGACCCTCCGACAGTGCAGCATTCCCTCAGTCCTGACCCTCCGAAGGTGCAGCACTCCCTCAGTACTGACCCTCCGACAGTACAGCAACTCCTCAGTACTGACGCTCCGACAGTGCGGCGTTGCCTCAGTACTGAACCTCCGACAGTGTGGCACTCCCTCAGTACTGACCCTCTGACAGTGCTGCACTCCCTCAGTACTGACCCTCTGACAGTGCAGCACCCCCTCAGTACTGACCCTCTGACAGTGCGGCGCTCCCTCAGTACTGACCCTCCGACAGTGCAGCACTCCCTCAGTACTGACCCTCTGACAGTGCAGCACTCCATCAGTACTGACCCTCCGACAGGGCAGCACTCCCTCAGTACTGACCCTCCGACAGTACAGCAACTCCTCAGTATTGACCATCCGACAGTGCGGCACTCCCTCAGTACTGACCCTCTGACAGTGCAGCGCTCCCTCAGTACTGACCCTCTGACAGTGCAGCACTTCCTCAGTACTGACCCTCCGACAGTGCAGCACTCCCTCAGTCCAGACCCTCCGAAGGTGCAGCACTCCATCAGTACTGACCCTCTGACAGTACAGCAACTCCTCAGTACTGACCATCCGACAGTACGACACTCCCTCAGTAATGACCCTCTGACAGTGCGGCGCTCCCTCAATACGGACTGTCCGACAGTGCGGCGCTCCCTCAGTACTGACCCTCTGACAGTGCAGTGCTCCCTCAGTACAGACCCTCCGACAGTGCAGCACTCCCTCAGTACTGACCCTCTGACAGTGCAGTGCTCCCTCAGTACTGACCCTCCGACAGTGCAGCACTCCCTCAGTACTGACCCTCTGACCGTGCGACGCTCCCTCTGTACTGACCCTCCGACAGTGTGGCACTCCCTCAGTACTGTCCAACAGAGAGTGCTGCACTCCCTCAGTACTGACGCTCCTACAGTGCGGCAATTCCGCAGTACTGCCCCCTGACAGTGCAGCAACCCCTCAGTACTGACCCTCCGACAGTGCCGCACTCCCTCAGTACTGACCCTCCGACATTGTGGCGCTCCCTCAGTACTGACCCTCTGACAGTGCGGCACTCCCTCAATATGGACCCTCCGACAGTGCAGCACTCCCTCAGTACTGACACTCCGACAGTGCGGTGCTCCCTCAGTACTGACCCTCCGACATTGTGGCGCTCCCTCAGTACTGACCCTCTGACAGTGCGGCACTCCCTCAATACGGACCCTCCGACAGTGCAGCACTCCCTCAGTACTGACACTCCGACAGTGCGGTGCTCCCTCAGTACTGACCCTCTGACAGTGCCGCACTCCTTCAGTACTGACCCTCTGACAGCGAGGCACTCCCTCAATATGGACCCTCCGACAGTGCCGCACTCCCACAGTACTGACCCTCTGAAAGTGCACCGCTCCCTCAGTACTGACCCTCCGACAGTGCAGCATTCACTCAGAAACTGACCCTCTGACAGTGCACCGCTCCCTCAGTACTGACCCTCCGACAGTGTGGCACTCCCTCAGTACTGACCCTCTGACAGTGCTGCACTCCCTCAGTACTGACCCTCTGACAGTGCAGCACCCCCTCAGTACTGACCCTCTGACAGTGCGGCGCTCCCTCAGTACTGACCCTCCGACAGTGCAGCACTCCCTCAGTACTGACCCTCTGACAGTGCAGCACTCCATCAGTACTGACCCTCCGACAGGGCAGCACTCCCTCAGTACTGACCCTCCGACAGTACAGCAACTCCTCAGTATTGACCATCCGACAGTGCGGCACTCCCTCAGTACTGACCCTCTGACAGTGCAGCGCTCCCTCAGTACTGACCCTCTGACAGTGCAGCACTTCCTCAGTACTGACCCTCCGACAGTGCAGCACTCCCTCAGTCCAGACCCTCCGAAGGTGCAGCACTCCATCAGTACTGACCCTCTGACAGTACAGCAACTCCTCAGTACTGACCATCCGACAGTACGACACTCCCTCAGTAATGACCCTCTGACAGTGCGGCGCTCCCTCAATACGGACTGTCCGACAGTGCGGCGCTCCCTCAGTACTGACCCTCTGACAGTGCAGTGCTCCCTCAGTACAGACCCTCCGACAGTGCAGCACTCCCTCAGTACTGACCCTCTGACAGTGCAGTGCTCCCTCAGTACTGACCCTCCGACAGTGCAGCACTCCCTCAGTACTGACCCTCTGACAGTGCAGCACTCCCTCAGTACTGATTCTCCGGCAGTGCAGCAACCCCTCAGTACTGACCCTCCGACCGTGCGACGCTCCCTCTGTACTGACCCTCCGACAGTGTGGCACTCCCTCAGTACTGTCCAACAGAGAGTGCTGCACTCCCTCAGTACTGACGCTCCTACAGTGCGGCAATTCCGCAGTACTGCCCCCTGACAGTGCAGCAACCCCTCAGTACTGACCCTCCGACAGTGCCGCACTCCCTCAGTACTGACCCTCCGACATTGTGGCGCTCCCTCAGTACTGACCCTCTGACAGTGCGGCACTCCCTCAATATGGACCCTCCGACAGTGCAGCACTCCCTCAGTACTGACACTCCGACAGTGCGGTGCTCCCTCAGTACTGACCCTCCGACATTGTGGCGCTCCCTCAGTACTGACCCTCTGACAGTGCGGCACTCCCTCAATACGGACCCTCCGACAGTGCAGCACTCCCTCAGTACTGACACTCCGACAGTGCGGTGCTCCCTCAGTACTGACCCTCTGACAGTGCCGCACTCCTTCAGTACTGACCCTCTGACAGCGAGGCACTCCCTCAATATGGACCCTCCGACAGTGCCGCACTCCCACAGTACTGACCCTCTGAAAGTGCACCGCTCCCTCAGTACTGACCCTCCGACAGTGCAGCATTCACTCAGAAACTGACCCTCTGACAGTGCAGCACTCCCTCAGTACTGATTCTCCGGCAGTGCAGCAACCCCTCAGTACTGACCCTCCGACCGTGCGACGCTCCCTCTGTACTGACCCTCCGACAGTGTGGCACTCCCTCAGTACTGTCCAACAGAGAGTGCTGCACTCCCTCAGTACAGACGCTCCTACAGTGCGGCAATTCCGCAGTACTGCCCCCTGACAGTGCAGCAACCCCTCAGTACTGACCCTCCGACAGTGCCGCACTCCCTCAGTACTGACCCTCCGACATTGTGGCGCTCCCTCAGTACTGACCCTCTGACAGTGCGGCACTCCCTCAATATGGACCCTCCGACAGTGCAGCACTCCCTCAGTACTGACACTCCGACAGTGCGGTGCTCCCTCAGTACTGACCCTCCGACATTGTGGCGCTCCCTCAGTACTGACCCTCTGACAGTGCGGCACTCCCTCAATACGGACCCTCCGACAGTGCAGCACTCCCTCAGTACTGACACTCCGACAGTGCGGTGCTCCCTCAGTACTGACCCTCTGACAGTGCCGCACTCCTTCAGTACTGACCCTCTGACAGCGAGGCACTCCCTCAATATGGACCCTCCGACAGTGCCGCACTCCCACAGTACTGACCCTCTGAAAGTGCACCGCTCCCTCAGTACTGACCCTCCGACAGTGCAGCATTCACTCAGAAACTGACCCTCTGACAGTGCACCGCTCCCTCAGTACTGACCCTCCGACAGTGCGGCACTCACTCAGTACTGAACCTCCGACAGTGCGGCGCTCCCTCAGTACTGACCCTCCAAAAGTGCGGCGCTGCCTCAGTACTGACCCTCCGACAGTGTGGCACTCCCTCATTACTGACCCTCCGACAGTGCAGCACTCCCTCAGTACTGACCCTCTGACAGTGCACCGCTCCCTCAGTACTGACCCTCCGACAGTGCAGCACTCCCTCAGTACTGACCCTCCGACAGTGCAGCACTCCCTCAGTACTGACCCTCTGACAGTGCAGCACTCCCTCAGTACTGACCCTCTGACAGTGCGGCGCTCCCACAGTACTGACCCTCTGACAGTGCAGCACTCCCTCAGTACAGACCCTCCGGCAGTGCAGCACTCCCTCAGTACTGACCCTCCGACAGTATGGCGCTCCCTCAGTACTGACCCTCCGGCAGTGCAGCACTCCCTCAGTACTGACCCTCCGACAGTACGGTGCTCCCTCAGTACTGACCCTCCGGCAGTGCAGCACTCCCTCAGTACTGACCCTCTGACAGTGCGGCGCTCCCTCAGTACAGAGCTTCCGGCAGTGCATCACTCCCTCAGTACTGACCCTCCGACAGTACGGCACTCCCTCAGTACTGACCCTCCGACAGTGCGGCGCTCCCTCAGTACTGTCCATCTGATAGTACGGTGATCCCTCAGTACTGTCCATCTGACAGTACGGTGATCCCTCAGTACTGACCGTCCGACAGTGCAGCACTCCCTCAGTACTGACCCTCTGACAGTGCGGCGCTCCCTCAGTACTGATTCTCCGGCAGTGCAGCAACCCCTCAGTACTGACCCTCCGACAATGCGACGCTCCCTCTGTACTGACCCTCCGACATTGTGGCGCTCCCTCAGTACTGATGCTCCGACAGTACGACGCTCCCTCAGTACTGACCAAAATGCAGCACTCCCTCAGTACTGACCCTAAGAAAGAGTGGCGCTCCCTCAGTACTGACCCTCTGACAGTGCAGCGCTCCCTCAGTACTGACCCTCCGACAGTGCAGCACTCCCTCAGTATTGACCCTCTGACAGTGCAGCAATCCCTCAGTACCTACCCTCCGACAGTGTGGCGCTCCCTCAGTACTGTCCAACAGAGAGTGGAGCACTCCCTCAGTACTGTCCCTCTGACAGTGCACCGCTCCCTCAGTACTGACCCTCCGACAGTGCGACACTCCCTCAGTCCTGAACCTCCGACAGTGTGGCGCTCCCTCAGTACTGACCCTCCAAAAGTGCGGCGCTGCCTCAGTACTGACCCTCCGGCAGTGCAGCACTCCCTCAGTACTGACCCTCCGGCAGTGCAGCACTCCCTCAGTACTGACCCTCTGACAGTGCAGCACTCCCTCAGTACTGACCCTCTGACAGTGCACCGCTCCCTCAGTACTGACCCTCCGACAGTGCAGCACTCCCTCAGTACTGACCCTCCGACAGTGCAGCACTCCCTCAGTACTGACCCTCTGACAGTGCAGCACTCCCTCAGTACTGACCCTCTGACAGTGCAGCACTCCCTCAGTACTGACCCTCTGACAGTGCGGCGCTCCCTCAGTACTGACCCTCTGACAGTGCAGCACTCCCTCAGTACAGACCCTCCGGCAGTGCAGCACTCCCTCAGTACTGACCCTCCGACAGTACGGCGCTCCCTCAGTACTGACCCTCCGGCAGTGCAGCACTCCCTCAGTACTGACCCTCCGACAGTACGGTGCTCCCTCAGTACTGACCCTCCGGCAGTGCAGCACTCCCTCAGTACTGACCCTCTGACAGTGCGGCGCTCCCTCAGTACAGACCCTCCGGCAGTGCATCACTCCCTCAGTACTGACCCTCCGACAGTACGGCGCTCCCTCAGTACTGACCCTCCGACAGTGCGGCGCTCCCTCAGTACTGTCCATCTGACAGTACGGTGATCCCTCAGTACTGTCCATCTGACAGTACGGTGATCCCTCAGTACTGACCCACCGACAGTGCAGCACTCCCTCAGTACTGACCCTCTGACAGTGCGGCGCTCCCTCAGTACTGATTCTCCGGCAGTGCAGCAACCCCTCAGTACTGACCCTCCGACAATGCGACGCTCCCTCTGTACTGACCCTCCGACATTGTGGCGCTCCCTCAGTACTGATGCTCCGACAGTACGACGCTCCCTCAGTACTGACCAAAATGCAGCACTCCCTCAGTACTGACCCTAAGAAAGAGTGGCGCTCCCTCAGTACTGACCCTCTGACAGTGCAGCGCGCCCTCAGTACTGACCCTCCGACAGTGCAGCACTCCCTCAGTATTGACCCTCTGACAGTGCAGCAATCCCTCAGTACCTACCCTCCGACAGTGTGGCGCCCCCTCAGTACTGTCCAACAGAGAGTGGAGCACTCCCTCAGTACTGTCCCTCTGACAGTGCACCGCTCCCTCAGTACTGACCCTCCGACAGTGCGACACTCCCTCAGTCCTGAACCTCCGACAGTGTGGCGCTCCCTCAGTACTGACCCTCCAAAAGTGCGGCGCTGCCTCAGTACTGACCCTCCGGCAGTGCAGCACTCCCTCAGTACTGACCCTCCGGCAGTGCAGCACTCCCTCAGTACTGACCCTCTGACAGTGCAGCACTCCCTCAGTACTGACCCTCTGACAGTGCACCGCTCCCTCAGTACTGACCCTCCGACAGTGCAGCACTCCCTCAGTACTGACCCTCCGACAGTGCAGCACTCCCTCAGTACTGACCCTCTGACAGTGCAGCACTCCCTCAGTACTGACCCTCTGACAGTGCGGCGCTACCTCAGTACTGACCCTCTGACAGTGCAGCACTCCCTCAGTACAGACCCTCCGGCAGTGCAGCACTCCCTCAGTACTGACCCTCCGACAGTACGGCGCTCCCTCAGTACTGACCCTCCGGCAGTGCAGCACTCCCTCAGTACTGACCCTCCGAAGGTTCAGCACTCCCTCATTACTGACCCTCCGACAGTGCAGCACTCCCTCAGTACTGATCCTCTGACAGTGCACCGCTCCCTCAGTACTGACCCTCCGACAGTGCAGCACTCCCTCAGTACTGACCCTCCGACAGTGCAGCACTCCCTCAGTACTGACCCTCCGACAATGCGACGCTCCCTCTGTACTGACCCTCCGACATTGTGGCGCTCCCTCAGTACTGATGCTCCGACAGTACGACGCTCCCTCAGTACTGACCAAAATGCAGCACTCCCTCAGTACTGACCCTAAGAAAGAATGGCGCTCCCTCAGTACTGACCCTCTGACAGTGCAGCGCTCCCTCAGTACTGACCCTCCGACAGTGCAGCACTCCCTCAGTATTGACCCTCTGACAGTGCAGCAATCCCTCAGTACCTACCCTCCGACAGTGTGGCGCTCCCTCAGTACTGTCCAACAGAGAGTGGAGCACTCCCTCAGTACTGTCCCTCTGACAGTGCACCGCTCCCTCAGTACTGACCCTCCGACAGTGCGACACTCCCTCAGTCCTGAACCTCCGACAGTGTGGCGCTCCCTCAGTACTGACCATCCAAAAGTGCGGCGCTGCCTCAGTACTGACCCTCCGACAGTGCAGCACTCCCTCAGTACTGACCCTCCGGCAGTGCAGCACTCCCTCAGTACGAACCCTCCGGCAGTGCTGCACTCCCTCAGTACTGACCCTCTGACAGTGCTGCACTCCCTCAGTACTGACCCTCTGACAGTGCAGCGCTCCCTCAGTACTGACCCTCTGACAGTGCAGCACTCCCTCAGTACTGACCCTCTGACAGTGCAGCACTCCCTCAGTACTGACCCTCCGGCAGTGCAGCACTCCCTCAGTACTGACCCTCCGGCAGTGCAGCACTCCCTCAGTACTGACCCTCTGACAGTGCTGCACTCCCTCAGTACTGACCCTCTGACAGTGCAGCGCTCCCTCAGTACTGACCCTCTGACAGTGCAGCACTCCCTCAGTACTGACCCTCTGACAGTGCAGCACTCCCTCAGTACTGACCCTCTGACAGTGCAGCACTCCCTCAGTACTGACCCTCTGACAGTGCTGCACTCCCTCAGTACTGACCCTCTGACAGTGCGGCACTCCCTCAGTACTGACCCTCTGACAGTGCAGCACTCCCTCAGTACTGACCCTCTGACAGTGCAGCACTCCCTCAGTACTGACCCTCCGGCAGTGCAGCACTCCCTCAGTACTGACCCTCTGACAGTGCAGCACTCCCTCAGTACTGACCCTCTGACAGTGCACCGCTCCCTCAGTACTGACCCACCGACAGTGCAGCACTCCCTCAGTACTGACCCTCCGACAGTGCAGCACTCCCTCAGTACTGACCCTCTGACAGTGCAGCACTCCCTCAGTACTGACCCTCTGACAGTGCGGCGCTCCCTCAGTACTGACCCTCTGACAGTGCGGCACTCCCTCAGTACTGACCCTCTGACAGTGCAGCACTCCCTCAGTACTGACCCTCTGACAGTGCAGCACTCCCTCAGTACTGACCCTCTGACAGTGCGGCGCTCCCTCAGTACTGACCCTCTGACAGTGCAGCACTCCCTCAGTACAGACCCTCCGGCAGTGCAGCACTCCCTCAGTACTGACCCTCCGACAGTACGGCGCTCCCTCAGTACTGACCCTCCGGCAGTGCAGCACTCCCTCAGTACTGACCCTCCGACAGTACGGTGCTCCCTCAGTACTGACCCTCCGGCAGTGCAGCACTCCCTCAGTACTGACCCTCTGACAGTGCGGCGCTCCCTCAGTACAGACCCTCCGGCAGTGCATCACTCCCTCAGTACTGACCCTCCGACAGTACGGCGCTCCCTCAGTACTGACCCTCCGACAGTGCGGCGCTCCCTCAGTACTGTCCATCTGACAGTACGGTGATCCCTCAGTACTGTCCATCTGACAGTACGGTGATCCCTCAGTACTGACCCACCGACAGTGCAGCACTCCCTCAGTACTGACCCTCTGACAGTGCGGCGCTCCCTCAGTACTGATTCTCCGGCAGTGCAGCAACCCCTCAGTACTGACCCTCCGACAATGCGACGCTCCCTCTGTACTGACCCTCCGACATTGTGGCGCTCCCTCAGTACTGATGCTCCGACAGTACGACGCTCCCTCAGTACTGACCAAAATGCAGCACTCCCTCAGTACTGACCCTAAGAAAGAGTGGCGCTCCCTCAGTACTGACCCTCTGACAGTGCAGCGCGCCCTCAGTACTGACCCTCCGACAGTGCAGCACTCCCTCAGTATTGACCCTCTGACAGTGCAGCAATCCCTCAGTACCTACCCTCCGACAGTGTGGCGCCCCCTCAGTACTGTCCAACAGAGAGTGGAGCACTCCCTCAGTACTGTCCCTCTGACAGTGCACCGCTCCCTCAGTACTGACCCTCCGACAGTGCGACACTCCCTCAGTCCTGAACCTCCGACAGTGTGGCGCTCCCTCAGTACTGACCCTCCAAAAGTGCGGCGCTGCCTCAGTACTGACCCTCCGGCAGTGCAGCACTCCCTCAGTACTGACCCTCCGGCAGTGCAGCACTCCCTCAGTACTGACCCTCTGACAGTGCAGCACTCCCTCAGTACTGACCCTCTGACAGTGCACCGCTCCCTCAGTACTGACCCTCCGACAGTGCAGCACTCCCTCAGTACTGACCCTCCGACAGTGCAGCACTCCCTCAGTACTGACCCTCTGACAGTGCAGCACTCCCTCAGTACTGACCCTCTGACAGTGCGGCGCTACCTCAGTACTGACCCTCTGACAGTGCAGCACTCCCTCAGTACAGACCCTCCGGCAGTGCAGCACTCCCTCAGTACTGACCCTCCGACAGTACGGCGCTCCCTCAGTACTGACCCTCCGGCAGTGCAGCACTCCCTCAGTACTGACCCTCCGAAGGTTCAGCACTCCCTCATTACTGACCCTCCGACAGTGCAGCACTCCCTCAGTACTGATCCTCTGACAGTGCACCGCTCCCTCAGTACTGACCCTCCGACAGTGCAGCACTCCCTCAGTACTGACCCTCCGACAGTGCAGCACTCCCTCAGTACTGACCCTCCGACAATGCGACGCTCCCTCTGTACTGACCCTCCGACATTGTGGCGCTCCCTCAGTACTGATGCTCCGACAGTACGACGCTCCCTCAGTACTGACCAAAATGCAGCACTCCCTCAGTACTGACCCTAAGAAAGAATGGCGCTCCCTCAGTACTGACCCTCTGACAGTGCAGCGCTCCCTCAGTACTGACCCTCCGACAGTGCAGCACTCCCTCAGTATTGACCCTCTGACAGTGCAGCAATCCCTCAGTACCTACCCTCCGACAGTGTGGCGCTCCCTCAGTACTGTCCAACAGAGAGTGGAGCACTCCCTCAGTACTGTCCCTCTGACAGTGCACCGCTCCCTCAGTACTGACCCTCCGACAGTGCGACACTCCCTCAGTCCTGAACCTCCGACAGTGTGGCGCTCCCTCAGTACTGACCATCCAAAAGTGCGGCGCTGCCTCAGTACTGACCCTCCGACAGTGCAGCACTCCCTCAGTACTGACCCTCCGGCAGTGCAGCACTCCCTCAGTACTGACCCTCCGGCAGTGCTGCACTCCCTCAGTACTGACCCTCTGACAGTGCTGCACTCCCTCAGTACTGACCCTCTGACAGTGCAGCGCTCCCTCAGTACTGACCCTCTGACAGTGCAGCACTCCCTCAGTACTGACCCTCTGACAGTGCAGCACTCCCTCAGTACTGACCCTCCGGCAGTGCAGCACTCCCTCAGTACTGACCCTCCGGCAGTGCTGCACTCCCTCAGTACTGACCCTCTGACAGTGCTGCACTCCCTCAGTACTGACCCTCTGACAGTGCAGCGCTCCCTCAGTACTGACCCTCTGACAGTGCAGCACTCCCTCAGTACTGACCCTCTGACAGTGCAGCACTCCCTCAGTACTGACCCTCTGACAGTGCAGCACTCCCTCAGTACTGACCCTCTGACAGTGCTGCACTCCCTCAGTACTGACCCTCTGACAGTGCGGCACTCCCTCAGTACTGACCCTCTGACAGTGCAGCACTCCCTCAGTACTGACCCTCTGACAGTGCAGCACTCCCTCAGTACTGACCCTCCGGCAGTGCAGCACTCCCTCAGTACTGACCCTCTGACAGTGCAGCACTCCCTCAGTACTGACCCTCTGACAGTGCACCGCTCCCTCAGTACTGACCCACCAACAGTGCAGCACTCCCTCAGTACTGACCCTCCGACAGTGCAGCACTCCCTCAGTACTGACCCTCTGACAGTGCAGCACTCCCTCAGTACTGACCCTCTGACAGTGCGGCGCTCCCTCAGTACTGACCCTCTGACAGTGCAGCACTCCCTCAGTACAGACCCTCCGGCAGTGCAGCACTCCCTCAGTACTGACCCTCCGACAGTACGGCGCTCCCTCAGTACTGACCCTCCGGCAGTGCAGCACTCCCTCAGTACTGACCCTCCGACAGTACGGTGCTCCCTCAGTACTGACCCTCCGGCAGTGCAGCACTCCCTCAGTACTGACCCTCTGACAGTGCGGCGCTCCCTCAGTACAGACCCTCCGGCAGTGCATCACTCCCTCAGTACTGACCCTCCGACAGTACGGCGCTCCCTCAGTACTGACCCTCCGACAGTGCGGCGCTCCCTCAGTACTGTCCATCTGACAGTACGGTGATCCCTCAGTACTGTCCATCTGACAGTACGGTGATCCCTCAGTACTGACCCTCCGACAGTGCAGCACTCCCTCAGTACTGACCCTCTGACAGTGCGGCGCTCCCTCAGTACTGATTCTCCGGCAGTGCAGCAACCCCTCAGTACTGACCCTCCGACAATGCGACGCTCCCTCTGTACTGACCCTCCGACATTGTGGCGCTCCCTCAGTACTGATGCTCCGACAGTACGACGCTCCCTCAGTACTGACCAAAATGCAGCACTCCCTCAGTACTGACCCTAAGAAAGAGTGGCGCTCCCTCAGTACTGACCCTCTGACAGTGCAGCGCGCCCTCAGTACTGACCCTCCGACAGTGCAGCACTCCCTCAGTATTGACCCTCTGACAGTGCAGCAATCCCTCAGTACCTACCCTCCGACAGTGTGGCGCTCCCTCAGTACTGTCCAACAGAGAGTGGAGCACTCCCTCAGTACTGTCCCTCTGACAGTGCACCGCTCCCTCAGTACTGACCCTCCGACAGTGCGACACTCCCTCAGTCCTGAACCTCCGACAGTGTGGCGCTCCCTCAGTACTGACCCTCCAAAAGTGCGGCGCTGCCTCAGTACTGACCCTCCGGCAGTGCAGCACTCCCTCAGTACTGACCCTCCGGCAGTGCAGCACTCCCTCAGTACTGACCCTCTGACAGTGCAGCACTCCCTCAGTACTGACCCTCTGACAGTGCACCGCTCCCTCAGTACTGACCCTCCGACAGTGCAGCACTCCCTCAGTACTGACCCTCTGACAGTGCAGCACTCCCTCAGTACTGACCCTCTGACAGTGCAGCACTCCCTCAGTACTGACCCTCTGACAGTGCGGCGCTCCCTCAGTACTGACCCTCTGACAGTGCAGCACTCCCTCAGTACAGACCCTCCGGCAGTGCAGCACTCCCTCAGTACTGACCCTCCGACAGTACGGCGCTCCCTCAGTACTGACCCTCCGGCAGTGCAGCACTCCCTCAGTACTGACCCTCCGAAGGTTCAGCACTCCCTCATTACTGACCCTCCGACAGTGCAGCACTCCCTCAGTACTGTCCCTCTGACAGTGCACCGCTCCCTCAGTACTGACCCTCTGACAGTGCAGCACTCCCTCAGTACTGACCCTCCGACAGTGCAGCACTCCCTCAGTACTGACCCTCCGACAATGCAACGCTCCCTCTGTACTGACCCTCCGACATTGTGGCGCTCCCTCAGTACTGATGCTCCGACAGTACGACGCTCCCTCAGTACTGACCAAAATGCAGCACTCCCTCAGTACTGACCCTAAGAAAGAGTGGCGCTGCCTCAGTACTGACCCTCTGACAGTGTAGCGCTCCCTCAGTACTGACCCTCCGACAGTGCAGCACTCCCTCAGTATTGACCCTCTGACAGTGCAGCAATCCCTCAGTACCTACCCTCCGACAGTGTGGCGCTCCCTCAGTACTGTCCAACAGAGAGTGGAGCACTCCCTCAGTACTGACCCTCTGACAGTGCACCGCTCCCTCAGTACTGACCCTCCGACAGTGCGACACTCCCTCAGTCCTGAACCTCCGACAGTGTGGCGCTCCCTCAGTACTGACCATCCAAAAGTGCGGCGCTGCCTCAGTACTGACCCTCCGACAGTGCAGCACTCCCTCAGTACTGACCCTCCGGCAGCGCAGCACTCCCTCAGTACTGACCCTCTGGCAGTGCTGCACTCCCTCAGTACTGACCCTCTGACAGTGCTGCACTCCCTCAGTACTGACCCTCTGACAGTGCAGCGCTCCCTCAGTACTGACCCTCTGACAGTGCAGCACTCCCTCAGTACTGACCCTCTGACAGTGCAGCACTCCCTCAGTACTGACCCTCCGGCAGTGCAGCACTCCCTCAGTACTGACCCTCCGGCAGTGCTGCACTCCCTCAGTACTGACCCTCTGACAGTGCTGCACTCCCTCAGTACTGACCCTCTGACAGTGCAGCGCTCCCTCAGTACTGACCCTCTGACAGTGCAGCACTCCCTCAGTACTGACCCTCTGACAGTGCAGCACTCCCTCAGTACTGACCCTCTGACAGTGCAGCACTCCCTCAGTACTGACCCTCTGACAGTGCTGCACTCCCTCAGTACTGACCCTCTGACAGTGCGGCACTCCCTCAGTACTGACCCTCTGACAGTGCAGCACTCCCTCAGTACTGACCCTCTGACAGTGCAGCACTCCCTCAGTACTGACCCTCCGACAGTGCAGCACTCCCTCAGTACTGACCCTCTGACAGTGCAGCACTCCCTCAGTACTGACCCTCTGACAGTGCAGCAATCCCTCAGTACTGACCCTGTGACTGTGCAGCACTCCCTCAGTACTGACCCTCTGACAGTGCAGTACTCCCTCAGTACTGACCCTCCGGCAGTGCAGTGCTGCCTCAGTACTGACCCTCTGACAGTGCAGCACTCCCTCAGTACTGACCCTCTGCCAGTGCAGCACTCCCTCAGTACTGACCCTCCGACTGTGCTGCGCCCTCTCAGCAGCAGCACTGGGGAAGTGTCTGTCTGGGTTAGGAAGCTGAAGTCTCTGGATTTGGGCCTCAGATCCACACCCTTTGGACTCAGATGAAAGAAAGGAGCAGCCACTAAGCCACAGCTAACATCACTCCTCTTTCTCTCGCCCCTTTCACAAACACAGGGCATCTCAAAGCCTCTGCCAGACTGTGAATCTCTTTCAGTGTGCCGACCCTGTTGTAACATAGGGAGACACATGTGGCCATGTACAGTAAGATCTCTCAACAGCAGCAGGATAAATAAGCATCAGTATAGCTTCAGAAAGCAGTGGTGCGAGGAGGAGATTGCGCTGATTTCATAAAGCTGTTTTCACCTCACCTGATGTGATTGCATCATTGAAGACTCAGGCCTCCCAACCGTCTGGAAAAGAAATCACCAGAATGTGTGTGTTAGCTGTGTCAATGTGGCTAGGCAAAGAAGTTGATCAATAGCAGCAGATGCTGCGGATACTGTGGTGCAGCTTAGAAACAGTGTGTTTATTTTTCCCAAAGATTAAATGGCATTTTCCTGGTGAGCAGGACCTCAACTTCATTCAAAAGGTCGATGATATTAGCCAGCAAGGAGCTGGTTCCGATTTCAAAAAAATGGTAAAGCTCAGTGCTAGGAAAGGGTCTTATTATCGGGGAGTTAAAGTCCAAAGACATAATGAAACAACTTGCATTTAAAGAGGAAGATATGGTATAAAGCAGAGAAGACTGTTTATAAGGGAAGGCATTTTAAGATCTTAAGATTTTAAGAAGTGTGGAAAAGCCTTCAGCATCGATGCCTCAAGCTGCTCAAAGGACTGAAGTGAGGAAACTCACTTGGGATTTGACCTGTTCAGAGTCTCATGTTTCTTTGCCTGGGTCTTTTAAATTCTATGTGTCTATCTGTTGCTTTAATGAAAGGGTAACTGGGAGTTAGATTGATTAGGGGATTTAGAAGTTATCATAGTAATAATTTGTAGATCTATATATGTGTTTAAAATCATTTCTCCTTTTAATAAATGTTGAATCTAGCTTGTGAAAACCTATCAGACTTGGCAGTCTTATTACTACTGAATTCAAAGCCCGCATCTCGAAATTTAGACAAATTGAAAATTAGTTGTGACAGTTGTTTCATTTCCCTCTGGCATTTGAACAGCTCAGCATTTATCATCAGCTGTGTCACTGCAAAAAATTAAAGCTTTACTCCCCTGTACTAAAAACAACAATGGATGGTAAGTCGACACTGTCAGGCCAGTTAAGGCGGATGGAAGGGCCAGACCAGGTGTAAAATTGGTTGTCGTGGAGAAGATCATTTTTAAGGTACATGATAGCTTCAGGCTGCAATAAGAAAACAGAGGCTGAACAAGTAAATATACAACTGTAGTCAGAGGGCCCAACAGCCAAGGACATAATTGCCTGGCAAGGAATAAATGAATCTTCCGACAATTTTGAAAAACTCATGAAGTCATTTCACACCAACTTTCATCTGAGAAGCAATAAGCCCATAGAAACTGTAGACCCTTTCACAAAGGAGTGATACAGGTTGGCTGAAGACTGTGACTATGGTGACCTTAAGTTGGAGCTCACAAGTAACTGAACAGTAGTGGGAGTCGCTGATGATACACTCTCAGACTTTCCCTATCGTAAAGAAAGTCTGACGTTGGAACAAGCCATCCAAACTGTCAGACAATCTGAAGTCCGCCAGCAGAATAGATCCATTTTGTATAACGGAGTTAAATCACAGTACACAACAACACCAACAGTCCAGCTCATAAAGCAATAAAAGAGTGAGGAGACACCACACAGATAGTGGCAGACCATGTCAGCGCTGTGGCATCAAAAAACCTCACAGGCATGAGCAGTGCCCAGGATTCACCGTGCAGTGCTTCCACGGTAACCAGCAAGTCCAAAACCACGAGATGCGCAGAGGATCCCAAAAGAGTCCACAACATTGTTGAGCCACACCAAGGGGTCCAGCAACACTTTGTGGGTGAAATTAAGGATCCCAGATTCACACTTTGGAATGAGAACATCTCAGTAAATGGTCACCTCACAAATTTCAAGTTAGATACAGGAGCCATTGTGATGGTCCTGCCCGATAAGGAACTGTGGCTAGTGAAACAATGTCTGATGCCACCTACAACATAGTTGTGCGGACCAGCGGGCATCAAGCTCCAGGTCAAAGGTACGTTGCAAACAACGCACCAATGTAAAAAACAAATGAATATGGGAGATTCTATATGTGCTCCACAACCAAGCATTTTCCTGGTGATCAGGACCTCAACTTCATTCAAAAGGTCAATGAGATTAGCCAGCAAAGATCTATAATTTCCAAGGCTTTTCACTGGGCTCGGGCGACTGAAGGCAGCATACAGCATAACACCGAGAAACAATGCCAAACCTGTGTGTGCCTGTTTACACCACAGAAAATACAGCACCTGCTTATGAAGCGAGTACAACGGCAACTTGATGAGCTGGCCAAGATGGGGTCATCTTCCCCATCACTCAGCCAACAGAATGGTATCCAGCATGGTCCCAGTTCCAAAATCAAACAGGTCCATTCGCATCTGTGTTAACCTGATACAACTCAACAATGCAGTGGCAAAGGAAATGCACCCGATGTCCTTGGTGGATGACGGCTTGGTCAAACTCTCCGAGAGCACGGTGTTCTCTAAACTTGATGCCAACAGCAGCTCCTGGTAAATTCCGATAGACATAAGAACATAAGAAATAGGAGCAGGAGTAGGCCATTTGGCCACTCGAGCCTGCTCCACCATTCAATAAGATCGTGGCTGAGCTGCTTGTGTTTCAAACTCCACATTCCCATCTACCCCCGATAACCTTTGATTCCCTTGCCTGACAAGAATCTATCTACCTCTGCCTTAAAAATATTCAGTGACCCCACCTCCACTGCCTTCTGAGGCAGAGAGTTCCAAAGTCACACAACCCTCAGACAGAAAACCTTTCTCCTCATCTCTGTCCTAAAAGGGCGACCCCTGATTTTAAAACAGTGCCCCCTAGTTCTGGACTCACTCACAAGAGGAAACGTCCTTTCCACGTCCACCTTGTTGACACCGTTCAGGATCTTATATCCTTCAATCAAATCACGATCTACCTGAACGGTGGAGCAGGCTCCAGGGACAGAATTGCCTACTCCTGTTCCTATGTTCCTATCATAGCACCTCTCTCCTAGGAACCCATCTTGTGAACATTCACTGCACTGCCTCCAAGGCAATGCAGCCAATCCTTCAGCAAGACAACATTTTACTGAAAGGAAGCCGACAGTAAGGGTCAAGTGAATGCACCGTAAATTTACTGTCATCAAAATTGGCCAAGTTTCATCTCACAAGAACCAAGTGGTCTTGGTACTTTAACCTTTAACACAAGCTGGGAGCTGGAACGAAATTAAGAAAACAGAGACACAGGCATGGTGGATTGACTTCATCAATATGTGAACCAAGAAACCTCTGGCGCTATCAGGCCGCTCAATGCTACGTGCTTGTCCAGATTGTCGAGTGAATCCATTGTGGCCAAGCTGCTAGCTGGACTTCCAAAATAACCACCAAGGTACCTGCATGGCCCCCACTGCCACCACTCACCCCCAGGCCCACCGCCACAACCCCACCCCTCCTCCCAAAACACACACAATTCATGCAAATGTTCATCTCAAAACTGTTAACCCGCGGTAAAGCTCCTTCAGAAATCTGATCATGCTGACAAGACTAGAATTATCTCATCAAAACACCTTTGTGTATTAATAGGCTATTCACAAACACAGGATGCAGAGTAGATACAATATTGAAGTTGTTACAGGGATTGGGAGGGGGGGAAATTGCATTCTTCATGGCCGTGAGTGTGCTGTTTTTTTTACATTCAGTTGTGTGCATTTAGGGACAGAGGCAGCAACTTGCAAGGATAACCGCGGATGGGAGTGATCACCCACACAGATGGCAATAGACCTCCCTGAATGATGCACAGGGTGAGTTCTGTTTGGAATTAAGCGGAGTTAAGGGAATAGCACATGTGGGTACTGACTGAAACATGAAGGGAGCGGTGCACTGACGTCTGCATGTAATCCGGCTAACAGTGGACTCTCACCACCACAAGACGATCCAAAGAGCTCCATGCGCTTTGAATCCCTTTCAGCATGCAGTCACTGTTGTGATGTGGGGAAACACAGTGGGCGGCGCATAGCAAGGCCGCACAGACAGCAGCAGGATAAGCGTCTGTATAGCTTCAGAAAGCAGCAGTGTGAGGGAGTGGCAGGGGGTGTGGGGGACTGTTCTGACTTAGTAAAGCTGTTTTCATCTCACCTGCTCCATGTGCTTCAAAGAAGATGCAGACCCTGGATGCAACTGGAAATAAAGCACCACAACATTTGTGCGTTAGCTGTGTCGATGTTACTGGGCACAGAAACAGATTCAGGACGAGCAGATGCTGACGATACAGTGGTTCAGGACACAGTGAAGCTACAATGCTGCCTATTGGCCACAGCCAGTAACCACAGCGTGACGTGTTTACATGAGAAATTCCCATTATCACACTGCTCACCTTGGTATTTGTGACGGTTACAGAATCATGGACTTACAGCATGGGAGGAAGCCATTCAGCCCATCGACTCTGTGCTGGCTTTTAGATGAAGCTCCAAATTAGGCTACACTTGCATTGGAGTGGGTCGAGCAAAGGCTCACTCGCTTGGTCCCTGCGGAGAGAGGGAAGTCCTGTGATGGGAGGCTGAGTATGTTGTGTCAATATTCTCTGCAGTTTAGAAGAATGAGGGGCGATCTCATTCAAACCTTCAAGATTCTGAAGGGACTTGACAGGGTAGACGCGGAGAGACTGTCCCCCCTGGTCGGACAATCTAAAACACGGGGCACAGTCTCAGGATAAGGGACCAGTCATTTAGGACTGAGGTGAGGAGAATTTCTTCACTCGGAGGGTTGTGAATCCTTGTGGATAGTCCATCATTCAATACATTTAAGGTCGGGATGAACAGATTTTCGATCTCTCAGGAAATCAAGGGATATGAGGAGCATGCAGGAAAGTGCATTTATTCTCTTGACTCTTTCCTGAATATCAACATCACTGACAGGGCCAGCATTTGTTGCCCATCCCGAATTGCCCTTAAACATTCTCAACTGGAAAACGTTAGGGATTGCAGATGCCAATTTGTGGACAGCAAGGCACCCAAAACATCGACGAATGAAGATAACCAGAGATTATCAGTTCTATTATTGTTGATGCTTAAGGGGGGAATAGTGGGCCCAGCGTACAGAGGAGAAATGAGGCCCTGATCTTCTTCCAATTGTGGGCAATCCCCGAGTACTGGCCCATCGACAGTGCAGCGCTCCCTCAGTACTGACCCTCTGACAGTGCGGCACTCTCTCAGTACTGACCCTCCGACAGTGCGGCGCTCCCTCAATACGGCCCCTGCGACAGTGCAGCACTCCCTCAGTACTGATCCTCTGACAGTGCGGCACTCCCTCAGTACTGACCCTCCGACAGTGCAGCACTCCCTCAGTACTGATCCTCTGACAGTGCGGCACTCCCTCAGTACTGACCCTCCGACAGTGCAGCACTCCCTCAGTACTGATCCTCTGACAGTGCAGCACTCCCTCAGTACTGATCCTCTGACAGTGCGGCACTCCCTCAGTACTGACCCTCCGACAGTGCAGCACTCCCTCAGTACTGATCCTCTGACAGTGCAGCACTCTCTCAGTACTGATCCTCTGACAGTGCGGCACTCCCTCAGTACTGACCCTCCGACAGTGCAGCACTCCCTCAGTACTGATCCTCTGACAGTGCAGCACTCTCTCAGTACTGACCCTCCGACAGTGCGGCGCTCCCTCAGTACTGATCCTCTGACAGTGCAGCATTCCCTCAGTACTGACCCTCCAACAGTGCACCACTCCCTCAGTACTGACCCTCTGACAGTGCAGCACTCCCTCAGTACTGTCCCCCCGACAGTGCAGCACTCCCTAAGTACTGACCCTCTGACAGTGCAGCTCTCCCTCAGCACTGACCCCCGGACAGTGCAGCACTCCCTCAGCACTGACCCCCGGACAGTGCAGCACTCCCTAAGTACTGACCCTCCAACAGTGCAGTGCTCCCTCAGCACTGACCCCCGGACAGTGCGGCGCTCCCTCAGTACTGACCCTCTGACACTGTGGTGCTCCCTCAGTACTGACCCTCTGACAGTGGGGCGCTCCCTCAATACGGACTCTCCGACAGTGCCGCACTCCCTCAGTACTGACCCTCTGACAGTGCGGCACTCCCTCAGTACTGACCCTCTGACAGTGCGGCGCTCCCTCAGTACTGACCCTCTGACAGTGCAGCACTCCCTCAGTACTGACCCTCTGACAGTGCGGCGCTCCCTCAGTACTGACCCTCTGACAGTGCGGCGCTCCCTCAGTACTGACCTTCTGACAGTGCGGCGCTCCCTCAGTACTGACCCTCTGACAGTGCGGCGCTCCCTCAGTACTGACCCTCCGACAGTGCAGCGCTGCCTCAGTACTGAACCTCCGACATTGCGGCTCTCCCTCAGTACTGTCCATCTGACAGTACGGTGCTCCCTCAGTACTGACCCTCCGAAGTGCAGCACTCCTTCAGTACTGACCCCCCGACAGTGCAGCACTCCTTCAGTACTGACCCGCCGACAGTGCCGCACTCCCTCAGTACTGACCCTCCAACAGTGCAGCACTCCCTCAGTACTGACCCTTCAACAGTGCAGCACTCCCTCATTATTGACCCTCCGACAGTGCAGCGCTCCCTCACTACTGACCCTCTGACAGTGCGGCAATCCCTCAGTACTGACCCTCTGACAGTGCAGCACTCCCTCAGTACTGACCCTCCGAAGGTGCAGCACTCCCTCAGTACTGACCCTCCGACAGTACAGCAACTCCTCAGTACTGACCATCCGACAGTGCGGCGCTCCCTCAGTACTGATTCTCTGACAATGTGGCGCTCCCTCAGTACTGACCCTCTGACAGTGCGGCGCTCCCTCAATACGGACTCTCCGACAGTGCGGCGCTCCCTCAGTACTGACCCTCCAACAGTACGGCGCTCCCTCAGTACTGACCGTGCGACAGTGCGGCGCTGCCTCAGTACTGAACCTCCGACAGTGTGGCACTCCCTCAGTACTGACCCTCTGACAGTGCGGCAATCCCTCAGTACTGACCCTCTGACAGTGCAGCACTCCCTCAGTCCTGACCCTCCGAAGGTGCAGCACTCCATCAGTACTGACCCTCCGACAGTACAGCAACTCCTCAGTACTGACCATCTGACAGTGCGGCGCTCCCTCAATACGGACTCTCCGACAGTACGACGCTCCCTCAGTACTGACTCTCTGACACTGTGGCGCTCCCTCAGTACTGACCCTCTGACAGTGCGGCGCTCCCTCAATACGGACTCTCCGACAGTACGACGCTCCCTCAGTACTGACTCTCTGACACTGTGGCGCTCCCTCAGTACTGACCCTCTGACAGTGCGGCGCTCCCTCAATACAGACTCTCCGACAGTGCGGCGCTCCCTCAATACTGACCCTCCAACAGTACGGCGCTGCCTCAGTACTGACCCTCCGACAGTGCGGCGCTGCCTCAGTACTGAACCTCCGACAGTGTGGCACTCCCTCAGTACTGACCCTCCAACAGTGCGGCGCTCCCTCAGTACTGACCCTCCGACAGTGCGGCGCTCCCTCAATACGGACTCTCTGACAGTGCGGCGCTCCCTCAGTACTGTCCATCTGACAGTACGGTGCTCCCTCTGTACTGACCCTCCGACAGTGCAGCACTCCCTCAGTACTGACCCTCTGACAGTGCGGCACTCCATCATTACTGACCCTCTGACAGTGCAGCACTCCATCAGTACTGAGCCTCTGACAGTGCAGCACTCCATCAGTACTGACCCTCTGACAGTGCGGCACTCCCTCAGTACTGACCCTCTGACAGTGCGGCGCTCCCTCAGTACTGACCCTCTGACAGTGCAGCACTCCCTCAGTACTGACCCTCCGACAGTGCGGCGCTCCCTCAGTACTGACCCTCCGACAGTGCAGCGCTGCCTCAGTACTGAACCTCCGACATTGCGGCTCTCCCTCAGTACTGTCCATCTGACAGTACGGTGCTCCCTCAGTACTGACCCTCCGAAGTGCAGCACTCCTTCAGTACTGACCCCCCGACAGTGCAGCACTCCTTCAGTACTGACCCGCCGACAGTGCCGCACTCCCTCAGTACTGACCCTCCAACAGTGCAGCACTCCCTCAGTACTGACCCTTCAACAGTGCAGCACTCCCTCATTATTGACCCTCCGACAGTGCAGCGCTCCCTCACTACTGACCCTCTGACAGTGCGGCAATCCCTCAGTACTGACCCTCTGACAGTGCAGCACTCCCTCAGTACTGACCCTCCGAAGGTGCAGCACTCCCTCAGTACTGACCCTCCGACAGTACAGCAACTCCTCAGTACTGACCATCCGACAGTGCGGCGCTCCCTCAGTACTGATTCTCTGACAATGTGGCGCTCCCTCAGTACTGACCCTCTGACAGTGCGGCGCTCCCTCAATACGGACTCTCCGACAGTGCGGCGCTCCCTCAGTACTGACCCTCCAACAGTACGGCGCTCCCTCAGTACTGACCGTGCGACAGTGCGGCGCTGCCTCAGTACTGAACCTCCGACAGTGTGGCACTCCCTCAGTACTGACCCTCTGACAGTGCGGCAATCCCTCAGTACTGACCCTCTGACAGTGCAGCACTCCCTCAGTCCTGACCCTCCGAAGTTGCAGCACTCCATCAGTACTGACCCTCCGACAGTACAGCAACTCCTCAGTACTGACCATCTGACACTGTGGCGCTCCCTCAGTACTGACCCTCTGACAGTGCGGCGCTCCCTCAATACGGACTCTCCGACAGTACGACGCTCCCTCAGTACTGACTCTCTGACACTGTGGCGCTCCCTCAGTACTGACCCTCTGACAGTGCGGCGCTCCCTCAATACAGACTCTCCGACAGTGCGGCGCTCCCTCAATACTGACCCTCCAACAGTACGGCGCTGCCTCAGTACTGACCCTCCGACAGTGCGGCGCTGCCTCAGTACTGAACCTCCGACAGTGTGGCACTCCCTCAGTACTGACCCTCCGACAGTGCGGCGCTCCCTCAGTACTGACCCTCCGACAGTGCGGCGCTCCCTCAATACGGACTCTCTGACAGTGCGGCGCTCCCTCAGTACTGTCCATCTGACAGTACGGTGCTCCCTCTGTACTGACCCTCCGACAGTGCAGCACTCCCTCAGTACTGACCCTCTGACAGTGCGGCACTCCATCATTACTGACCCTCTGACAGTGCAGCACTCCATCAGTACTGAGCCTCTGACAGTGCAGCACTCCATCAGTACTGACCCTCCGACAGTACAGCAACTCCTCAGTACTGACCATCCGACAGTACGACTCTCCCTCAGTACTGACCCTCTGACACTGTGGCGCTCCCTCAGTACTGACCCTCTGACAGTGCGGCGCTCCCTCAATACGGACTCTCCGACAGTGCGGCGCTCCCTCAGTACTGACTGACACTGTGGCGCTCCCTCAGTACTGACCCTCTGACAGTGCGGCGCTCCCTCAGTACTGACTGACACTGTGGCGCTCCCTCAGTACTGAACCTCTGACAGTGCAGCGCTCCCTCAGTACTGACCCTCTGACAGTGCGGCGCTCGCTCAGTACTGACCCTCTGACAGTGCGGCGCTCCCTCAGTACTGACCCTCTGACAGTGCAGCACTCCCTCAGTACTGACCCTCTGATAGTGCGGCGCTCCCTCAATACGGACTCTCCGACAGTGCGGTGCTCCCTCAGTACTGACCCTCCGACAGTACAGCAACTCCTCAGTACTGACCATCCGACAGTACGACGCTCCCTCAGTACTGACCCTCTGACACTGTGGCGCTCCCTCAGTACTGACCCTCTGACAGTGTGGCGCTCCCTCAATACGGACTCTCCGACAGTGCGGCGCTCCCTCAGTACTGAGTCTCTGACACTGTGGCGCTCCCTCAGTACTGACCCTCTGACAGTGCGGTGCTCCCTCAATACGGACTCTCCGACAGTGCGGCGCTCCCTCAGTACTGACCCTCCGACAGCACGGCGCTCCCTCAGTACTGACCTTACGACAGTACGGCACTCCATCAGTACTGACCTTACGACATTGCGGCGCTGCCTCAGTACTGAACCTCCGACAGTGCGGCGCTGCCTCAGTACTGAACCTCCAACAGTGCGGCACTCCCTCAGTAGTGACCCTCCGACAGTGCGGCGCTCCCTCAGTACTGACGCTCCTAAAGTGCAGCACTCCCTCAGTACTGACCCTCTGACAGTGCAGCATTCCCTCAGTCCTGACCCTCTGAAGGTGCAGCACTCCCTCAGTACTGACCCTCCGACAGTACAGCAACTCCTCAGTACTGACCCTCCGACAGTGCGGCGTTGCCTCAGTACTGAACCTCCGACAGTGTGGCACTCCCTCAGTACTGACCCTCTGACAGTGCTGCACTCCCTCAGTACTGACCCTCTGACAGTGCAGCACTCCCTCAGTACTGACCCTCTGACAGTGCGGCGCTCCCTCAGTACTGACCCTCTGACAGTGCAGCAGTTCCTCAGTACTGACCCTCCGACAGTGCAGCACTCCCTCAGTCCTGACCCTCCGAAGGTGCAGCACTCCATCAGTACTGACCCTCTGACAGTACAGCAACTCCTCAGTACTGACCATCCGACAGTACGACACTCCCTCAGTACTGACCCTCTGACAGTGCGGCGCTCCCTCAATACGGACTGTCCGACAGTGCGGCGCTCCCTCAGTACTGACCCTCTGACAGTGCAGTGCTCCCTCAGTACAGACCCTCCGACAGTGCAGCACTCCCTCAGTACTGACCCTCTGACAGTGCAGTGCTCCCTCAGTACTGACCCTCCGACAGTGCAGCACTCCCTCAGTACTGACCCTCTGACAGTGCAGCACTCCCTCAGTACTGATTCTCCGGCAGTGCAGCAACCCCTCAGTACTGACCCTCCGACCGTGCGACGCTCCCTCTGTACTGACCCTCCGACAGAGTGGCACTCCCTCAGTACTGTCCAACAGAGAGTGCTGCACTCCCTCAGTACTGACGCTCCTACAGTGCGGCAATTCCGCAGTACTGCCCCCTGACAGTGCAGCAACCCCTCAGTACTGACCCTCCGACAGTGCCGCACTCCCTCAGTACTGACCCTCCGACATTGTGGCGCTCCCACAGTACTGACCCTCTGACAGTGCGGCACTCCCTCAATATGGACCCTCCGACAGTGCAGCACTCCCTCAGTACTGACACTCCGACAGTGCGGTGCTCCCTCAGTACTGACCCTCCGACATTGTGGCGCTCCCTCAGTACTGACCCTCTGACAGTGCGGCACTCCCTCAATACGGACCCTCCGACAGTGCAGCACTCCCTCAGTACTGACACTCCGACAGTGCGGTGCTCCCTCAGTACTGACCCTCTGACAGTGCCGCACTCCTTCAGTACTGACCCTCTGACAGCGAGGCACTCCCTCAATACGGACCCTCCGACAGTGCCGCACTCCCTCAGTACTGACCCTCTGAAAGTGCACCGCTCCCTCAGTACTGACCCTCCGACAGTGCAGCATTCACTCAGTACTGACCCTCTGACAGTGCACCGCTCCCTCAGTACTGACCCTCCGACAGTGCGGCACTCACTCAGTACTGAACCTCCGACAGTGTGGCGCTCCCTCAGTACTGACCCTCCAAAAGTGCGGCGCTGCCTCAGTACTGACCCTCCGACAGTGTGGCACTCCCTCACTACTGACCCTCCGACATTGCGGCGCTCCCTCAGTACTGACCCTCTGACAGTGCGGCGCTCCATCAGCACTGACCCTCCGAAGGTTCAGCACTCCCTCAGTACTGACCCTCCGACAGTGCAGCACTCCCTCAGTACTGACCCTCCGACAGTGCAGCACTCCCTCAGTACTGACCCTCTGACAGTGCAGCACTCCCTCAGTACTGACCCTCTGACAGTGCGGCGCTCCCTCAGTACTGACCCTCTGACAGTGCAGCACTCCCTCAGTACAGACCCTCCGGTAGTGCAGCACTCCCTCAGTACTGACCCTCCGACAGTACGGCGCTCCCTCAGTACTGACCCTCCGGCAGTGCAGCACTCCCTCAGTACTGACCCTCCGACAGTACGGTGCTCCCTCAGTACTGACCCTCCGGCAGTGCAGCACTCCCTCAGTACTGACCCTCTGACAGTGCGGCGCTCCCTCAGTACAGACCCTCCGGCAGTGCATCACTCCCTCAGTACTGACCCTCCGACAGTACGGCGCTCCCTCAGTACTGACCCTCCGACAGTGCGGCGCTCCCTCAGTACTGTCCATCTGACAGTACGGTGATCCCTCAGTCTGTCCATCTGACAGTACGGTGATCCCTCAGTACTGACCCTCCGACAGTGCAGCACTCCCTCAGTGCTGACCCTCTGACAGTGCGGCGCTCCCTCAGTACTGATTCTCCGGCAGTGCAGCAACCCCTCAGTACTGACCCTCCGACAATGCGACGCTCCCTCTGTACTGACCCTCCGACATTGTGGCGCTCCCTCAGTACTGATGCTCCGACAGTACGACGCTCCCTCAGTACTGACCAAAATGCAGCACTCCCTCAGTACTGACCCTAAGAAAGAGTGGCGCTCCCTCAGTACTGACCCTCTGACAGTGCAGCGCTCCCTCAGTACTGACCCTCCGACAGTGCAGCACTCCCTCAGTATTGACCCTCTGACAGTGCAGCAATCCCTCAGTACCTACCCTCCGACAGTGTGGCGCTCCCTCAGAACTGTCCAACAGAGAGTGGAGCACTCCCTCAGTACTGTCCCTCTGACAGTGCACCGCTCCCTCAGTACTGACCCTCCAAAAGTGCGACACTCCCTCAGTCCTGAACCTCCGACAGTGTGGCGCTCCCTCAGTACTGACCTTCCAAAAGTGCGGCGCTGCCTCAGTACTGACCCTCCGGCAGTGCAGCACTCCCTCAGTACTGACCCTCCGGCAGTGCAGCACTCCCTCAGTACTGACCCTCCGGCAGTACTCCCTCAGTACTGAACCTCCGGCAGTGCAGCACTCCCTCAGTACTGACCCTCTGACAGTGCAGCATTCCCTCAGTACTGACCCTCTGACAGTGCAGCACTCCCTCAGTACTGTCCCTCTGACAGTGCAGCACTCCCTCAGTACTGACCCTCCGGCAGTGCAGCATTTCCTCAGTACTGACCCTCTGACAGTGCAGCACTCCCTCAGTACTGTCCCTCTGACAGTGCAGCACTCCCTCAGTACTGACCCTCCGGCAGTGCAGCACTCCCTCAGTACTGACCCTCTGACAGTGCAGCACTCCCTCAGTACTGACCCTCTGACAGTGCAGCACTCCCTCAGTAGTGACCCTCTGACAGTACAGCAACTCCTCAGTACTGACCATCCGACAGTACGACACTCCCTCAGTACTGACCCTCTGACAGTGCGGCGCTCCCTCAATACGGACTGTCCGACAGTGCGGCGCTCCCTCAGTACTGACCCTCTGACAGTGCAGTGCTCCCTCAGTACAGACCCTCCGACAGTGCAGCACTCCCTCAGTACTGACCCTCTGACAGTGCAGTGCTCCCTCAGTACTGACCCTCCGACAGTGCAGCACTCCCTCAGTACTGACCCTCTGACAGTGCAGCACTCCCTCAGTACTGATTCTCCGGCAGTGCAGCAACCCCTCAGTACTGACCCTCCGACCGTGCGACGCTCCCTCTGTACTGACCCTCCGACAGAGTGGCACTCCCTCAGTACTGTCCAACAGAGAGTGCTGCACTCCCTCAGTACTGACGCTCCTACAGTGCGGCAATTCCGCAGTACTGCCCCCTGACAGTGCAGCAACCCCTCAGTACTGACCCTCCGACAGTGCCGCACTCCCTCAGTACTGACCCTCCGACATTGTGGCGCTCCCACAGTACTGACCCTCTGACAGTGCGGCACTCCCTCAATATGGACCCTCCGACAGTGCAGCACTCCCTCAGTACTGACACTCCGACAGTGCGGTGCTCCCTCAGTACTGACCCTCCGACATTGTGGCGCTCCCTCAGTACTGACCCTCTGACAGTGCGGCACTCCCTCAATACGGACCCTCCGACAGTGCAGCACTCCCTCAGTACTGACACTCCGACAGTGCGGTGCTCCCTCAGTACTGACCCTCTGACAGTGCCGCACTCCTTCAGTACTGACCCTCTGACAGCGAGGCACTCCCTCAATACGGACCCTCCGACAGTGCCGCACTCCCTCAGTACTGACCCTCTGAAAGTGCACCGCTCCCTCAGTACTGACCCTCCGACAGTGCAGCATTCACTCAGTACTGACCCTCTGACAGTGCACCGCTCCCTCAGTACTGACCCTCCGACAGTGCGGCACTCACTCAGTACTGAACCTCCGACAGTGTGGCGCTCCCTCAGTACTGACCCTCCAAAAGTGCGGCGCTGCCTCAGTACTGACCCTCCGACAGTGTGGCACTCCCTCACTACTGACCCTCCGACATTGCGGCGCTCCCTCAGTACTGACCCTCTGACAGTGCGGCGCTCCATCAGCACTGACCCTCCGAAGGTTCAGCACTCCCTCAGTACTGACCCTCCGACAGTGCAGCACTCCCTCAGTACTGACCCTCCGACAGTGCAGCACTCCCTCAGTACTGACCCTCTGACAGTGCAGCACTCCCTCAGTACTGACCCTCTGACAGTGCGGCGCTCCCTCAGTACTGACCCTCTGACAGTGCAGCACTCCCTCAGTACAGACCCTCCGGTAGTGCAGCACTCCCTCAGTACTGACCCTCCGACAGTACGGCGCTCCCTCAGTACTGACCCTCCGGCAGTGCAGCACTCCCTCAGTACTGACCCTCCGACAGTACGGTGCTCCCTCAGTACTGACCCTCCGGCAGTGCAGCACTCCCTCAGTACTGACCCTCTGACAGTGCGGCGCTCCCTCAGTACAGACCCTCCGGCAGTGCATCACTCCCTCAGTACTGACCCTCCGACAGTACGGCGCTCCCTCAGTACTGACCCTCCGACAGTGCGGCGCTCCCTCAGTACTGTCCATCTGACAGTACGGTGATCCCTCAGTCTGTCCATCTGACAGTACGGTGATCCCTCAGTACTGACCCTCCGACAGTGCAGCACTCCCTCAGTGCTGACCCTCTGACAGTGCGGCGCTCCCTCAGTACTGATTCTCCGGCAGTGCAGCAACCCCTCAGTACTGACCCTCCGACAATGCGACGCTCCCTCTGTACTGACCCTCCGACATTGTGGCGCTCCCTCAGTACTGATGCTCCGACAGTACGACGCTCCCTCAGTACTGACCAAAATGCAGCACTCCCTCAGTACTGACCCTAAGAAAGAGTGGCGCTCCCTCAGTACTGACCCTCTGACAGTGCAGCGCTCCCTCAGTACTGACCCTCCGACAGTGCAGCACTCCCTCAGTATTGACCCTCTGACAGTGCAGCAATCCCTCAGTACCTACCCTCCGACAGTGTGGCGCTCCCTCAGAACTGTCCAACAGAGAGTGGAGCACTCCCTCAGTACTGTCCCTCTGACAGTGCACCGCTCCCTCAGTACTGACCCTCCAAAAGTGCGACACTCCCTCAGTCCTGAACCTCCGACAGTGTGGCGCTCCCTCAGTACTGACCTTCCAAAAGTGCGGCGCTGCCTCAGTACTGACCCTCCGGCAGTGCAGCACTCCCTCAGTACTGACCCTCCGGCAGTGCAGCACTCCCTCAGTACTGACCCTCCGGCAGTACTCCCTCAGTACTGAACCTCCGGCAGTGCAGCACTCCCTCAGTACTGACCCTCTGACAGTGCAGCATTCCCTCAGTACTGACCCTCTGACAGTGCAGCACTCCCTCAGTACTGTCCCTCTGACAGTGCAGCACTCCCTCAGTACTGACCCTCCGGCAGTGCAGCATTTCCTCAGTACTGACCCTCTGACAGTGCAGCACTCCCTCAGTACTGTCCCTCTGACAGTGCAGCACTCCCTCAGTACTGACCCTCCGGCAGTGCAGCACTCCCTCAGTACTGACCCTCTGACAGTGCAGCACTCCCTCAGTACTGACCCTCTGACAGTGCAGCACTCCCTCAGTAGTGACCCTCTGACAGTGCAGCACTCCCTCAGTACTGACCCTCTGACAGTGCAGTACTCCCTCAGTACTGACCCTCCGGCAGTGCAGTGCTGCCTCAGTACTGACCCTCTGACAGTGCAGCACTCCCTCAGTACTGACCCTCTGCCAGTGCAGCACTCCCTCAGTACTGACCCTCCGACTGTGCTGCGCCCTCTCAGCAGCAGCACTGGGGAAGTGTCTGTCTGGGTTAGGAAGCTGAAGTCTCTGGATTTGGGCCTCAGACCCACACCCTTTGGACTCAGATGAAAGAAAGGAGCAGCCACTAAGCCACAGCTAACATCACTCCTCTTTCTCTCGCCCCTTTCACAAACACAGGGCATCTCAAAGCCTCTGCCAGACTGTGAATCTCTTTCAGTGTGCCGACCCTGTTGTAACATAGGGAGACACATGTGGCCATGTACAGTAAGATCTCTCAACAGCAGCAGGATAAATAAGCATCAGTATAGCTTCAGAAAGCAGTGGTGCGAGGAGGAGATTGCGCTGATTTCATAAAGCTGTTTTCACCTCACCTGATGTGATTGCATCATTGAAGACTCAGGCCTCCCAACCGTCTGGAAAAGAAATCACCAGAATGTGTGTGTTAGCTGTGTCAATGTGGCTAGGCAAAGAAGTTGATCAATAGCAGCAGATGCTGCGGATACTGTGGTGCAGCTTAGAAACAGTGTGTTTATTTTTCCCAAAGATTAAATGGCATTTTCCTGGTGAGCAGGACCTTAACTTCATTCAAAAGGTCGATGATATTAGCCAGCAAGGATCTGGTTCCGATTTCAAAAAAATGGTAAAGCTTAGTGCTAGGATAGGGTCGTATTACCGGGGAGTTAAAGTCCAAAGACATAATGAAACAACTTGCATTTAAAGAGGAAGATATGGTATAAAGCAGAGAAGACTGTTTATAAGGGAAGGCATTTTAAGATCTTAAGATTTTAAGAAGTGTGGAAAAGCCTTCAGCATCGATGCCTCAAGCTGCTCAAAGGACTGAAGTGAGGAAACTCACTTGGGATTTGACCTGTTCAGAGTCTCATGTTTCTTTGCCTGGGTCTTTTAAATTCTATGTGTCTATCTGTTGCTTTAATGAAAGGGTAACTGGGAGTTAGATTGATTAGGGGATTTAGAAGTTATCATAGTAATAATTTGTAGATCTATATATGTGTTTAAAATCATTTCTCCTTTTAATAAATGTTGAATCTAGCTTGTGAAAACCTATCAGACTTGGCAGTCTTATTACTACTGAATTCAAAGCCCGCATCTCGAAATTTAGACAAATTGAAAATTAGTTGTGACAGTTGTTTCATTTCCCTCTGGCATTTGAACAGCTCAGCATTTATCATCAGCTGTGTCACTGCAAAAAATTAAAGCTTTCCTCCCCTGTACTAAAAACAACAATGGATGGTAAGTCGACACTGTCAGGCCAGTTAAGGCGGATGGAAGGGCCAGACCAGGTGTAAAATTGGTTGTCGTGGAGAAGATCATTTTTAAGGTACATGATAGCTTCAGGCTGCAATAAGAAAACAGAGGCTGAACAAGTAAATATACAACTGTAGTCAGAGGGCCCAACAGCCAAGGACATAATTGCCTGGCAAGGAATAAATGAATCTTCCGACAATTTTGAAAAAATCATGAAGTCATTTGACACCAACTTTCATCTGAGAAGCAATAAGCCCATAGAAACTGTAGACCCTTTCACAAAGGAGTGATACAGGTTGGCTGAAGACTGTGACTATGGTGACCTTAAGTTGGAGCTCACAAGTAACTGAACAGTAGTGGGAGTCGCTGATGATACACTCTCAGACTTTCCCTATCGTAAAGAAAGTCTGACGTTGGAACAAGCCATCCAAACTGTCAGACAATCTGAAGTCCGCCAGCAGAATAGATCCATTTTGTATAACGGAATTAAATCACAGTACACAACAACACCAACAGTCCAGCTCACAAAGCAATAAAAGAGTGAGGAGACACCACCCAGATAGTGGCAGACCATGTCAGCGCTGTGGCATCAAAAGACGTCACAGGCATGAGCAGTGCCCAGGATTCACCGTGCAGTGCTTCCACGGTAACCAGCTGGGGCACTCTGGTAAGGTGTGCAAGTCCAAAACCACGAGATGCGCAGAGGATCCCAAAAGAGTCCACAACATTGTTGAGCCACACCAAGGTGTCCAGCAACACTTTGTGGGTGAAATTAAGGATCCCAGATTCTCACTTTGGAATGAGAACATCTCAGTAAATGGTCACCTCACAAATTTCAAGTTAGATACAGGAGCCATTGTGATGGTCCTGCCCGATAAGGAACTGTGGCTAGTGAAACAATGTCTGATGCCACCTACAACATAGTTGTGCGGACCAGCGGGCATCAAGCTCCAGGTCAAAGGTACGTTGCAAACAACGCTCCAATGTAAAAAACAAATGAATATGGGAGATTCTATATGTGCTCCACAACCAAGCATTTTCCTGGTGATCAGGACCTCAACTTCATTCAAAAGGTCAATGAGATTAGCCAGCAAAGATCTATAATTTCCAAGGCTTTTCACTGGGCTCGGGCAACTGAAGGCAGCACACAGCATAACACCGAGAAACAATGCCAAACCTGTGTGTGCCTGTTTACACCACAGAAAATACAGCACCTGCTTATGAAGCGAGTACAACGGCAACTTGATGAGCTGGCCAAGATGGGGTCATCTTCCCCATCACTCAGCCAACAGAATGGTATCCAGCATGGTCCCAGTTCCAAAATCAAACAGGTCCATTCGCATCTGTGTTAACCTGATACAACTCAACAATGCGGTGGCAAAGGAAATGCACCCGATGTCCTTGGTGGATGACGGCTTGGTCAATCTCTCCGAGAGCATGGTGTTCTCTAAACTTGATGCCAACAGCAGCTCCTGGTAAATTCCGATTGACATAAGAACATAAGAAATAGGAGCAGGAGTAGGCCATTTGGCCACTCGAGCCTGCTCCACCATTCAATAAGATCGTGGCTGAGCTGCTTGTGTTTCAAACTCCACATTCCCATCTACCCCCGATAACCTTTGATTCCCTTGCCTGACAAGAATCTATCTACCTCTGCCTTAAAAATATTCAGTGACCCCACCTCCACTGCCTTCTGAGGCAGAGAGTTCCAAAGTCACACAACCCTCAGACAGAAAACCTTTCTCCTCATCTCTGTCCTAAAAGGGCGACCCCTGATTTTTAAAACAGTGCCCCCTAGTTCTGGACTCACTCACAAGAGGAAACGTCCTTTCCACGTCCACCTTGTTGACACCGTTCAGGATCTTATATCCTTCAATCAAATCACGATCTACCTGAACGGTGGAGCAGGCTCCAGGGACAGAATTGCCTACTCCTGTTCCTATGTTCCTATCATAGCACCTCTCTCCTAGGAACCCATCTTGTGAACATTCACTGCACTGCCTCCAAGGCAATGCAGCCAATCCTTCAGCAAGACAACATTTTACTGAAAGGAAGTCGACAGTAAGGGTCAAGTGAATGCACCGTAAATTTACTGTCATCAAAATTGGCCAAGTTTCATCTCACAAGAACCAAGTGGTCTTGGTACTTTAATCTTTAACACAAGCTGGGAGCTGGAACGAAATTAAGAAAACAGAGACACAGGCATGGTGGATTGACTTCATCAATATGTGAACCAAGAAACCTCTGGCGCTATCAGGCCGCTCAATGCTACGTGCTTGTCCAGACTATCGAGTGAATCCATTGTGGCCAAGCTGCTAGCTGGACTTCCAAAATAACCACCAAGGTACCTGCATGGCCCCCACTGCCACCACTCACCCCCAGGCCCACCGCCACAACCCCACCCCTCCTCCCAAAAACACACACAATTCATGGAAATGTTCATCTCAAAACTGTTAACCCGCGGTAAAGCTCCTTCAGAAATCTGATCATGCTGACAAGACTAGAATTATCTCATCAAAACACCTTTGTGTATTAATGGGCTATTCACAAACACAGGATGCAGAGTAGATACAATATTGAAGTTGTTACAGGGATTGGGAGGGGGGGAAATTGCATTCTTCATGGCCGTGAGTGTGCTGTTTTTTTTACATTCAGTTGTGTGCATTTAGGGACAGAGGCAGCAACTTGCAAGGATAACCGCGGATGGGAGTGATCACCCACACAGATGGCAATAGACCTCCCTGAATGATGCACAGGGTGAGTTCTGTTTGGAATTAAGCGGAGTTAAGGGAATAGCACATGTGGGTACTGACTGAAACATGAAGGGAGCGGCGCACTGACGTCTACATGTAATCCGGCTAACAGTGGACTCTCACCACCACAAGACGATCCAAAGAGCTCCATGCGCTTTGAATCCCTTTCAGCATGCAGTCCCTGTTGTGATGTGGGGAAACACAGTGGGCGGCGCATAGCAAGGCCGCACAGACAGCAGCAGGATAAGCGTCTGTATAGCTTCAGAAAGCAGCAGTGTGAGGGAGTGGCAGGGGGGTGTGGGGGACTGTTCTGACTTAGTAAAGCTGTTTTCATCTCACATGCTCCATGCGCTTCTAAGAAGATGCAGACCCTGGATGCAACTGGAACGAAAGCACCACAACATTTGTGCGTTAGCTGTGTCGATGTTACTGGGCACAGAAACAGATTCAGGACGAGCAGATGCTGACGATACAGTGGTTCAGGACACAGTGAAGCTACAATGCTGCCTATTGGCCACAGCCAGTAACCACAGCGTGACGTGTTTACATGAGAAATTCCCATTATCACACTGCTCACCTTGGTATTTGTGACGGTTACAGAATCATGGACTTACAGCATGGGAGGAAGCCATTCAGCCCATCGACTCTGTGCTGGCTTTTAGATGAAGCTCCAAATTAGGCTACACTTGCATTGGAGTGGGTCGAGCAAAGGCTCACTCGCTTGGTCCCTGCGGAGAGAGGGAAGTCCTGTGATGGGAGGCTGAGTATGTTGTGTCAATATTCTCTGCAGTTTAGAAGAATGAGGGGCGATCTCATTCAAACCTTCAAGATTCTGAAGGGACTTGACAGGGTAGACGCGGAGAGACTGTCCCCCCTGGTCGGACAATCTAAAACACGGGGCACAGTCTCAGGATAAGGGACCAGTCATTTAGGACTGAGGTGAGGAGAATTTCTTCACTCGGAGGGTTGTGAATCCTTGTGGATAGTCCATCATTCAATACATTTAAGGTCGGGATGAACAGATTTTCGATCTCTCAGGAAATCAAGGGATATGAGGAGCATGCAGGAAAGTGGATTTATTCTCTTGACTCTTTCCTGAATATCAACATCACTGACAGGGCCAGCATTTGTTGCCCTTCCCGAATTGCCCTTAAACATTCTCAACTGGAAAACGTTAGGGATTGCAGATGCCAATTTGTGGACAGCAAGGCACCCAAAACATCGACGAATGAAGATAACCAGAGATTATCAGTTCTATTATTGTTGATGCTTAAGGGGGGAATAGTGGGCCCAGCGTACAGAGGAGAAATGAGGCCCTGATCTTCTTCCAATTGTGGGCAATCCCCGAGTACTGGCCCATCGACAGTGCAGCACTCTCTCAGTACTGATCCTCTGACAGTGCGGCACTCTCTCAGTACTGACCCTCCGACAGTGCAGCACTCCCTCAGTACTGATCCTCTGACAGTGCAGCACTCTCTCAGTACTGACCCTCTGACAGTGCGGCTCTCCCTCAGTACTGACCCTCCGACAGTGGGGCACTCCCTCAGTACTGACCCTCTGACAGTGCAGCACTCCCTCAGTACTGACCCTCTGACAGTGTGGCACTCCCTCAGTTCTGACCCTCCGACAGTGCGGCACTCCCTCAGTACTGACCCTCTGACAGTGCAGCACTCCCTCAGTACTGACCCTCCGACAGTGCACCGCTCCCTCAGTACTGACCCTCTGACAGCACAGCACTCCCTCAAAACTGACCCTCTGACAGTGCGGCGCTCCCTCAGAACTGATTCTCCGGCAGTGCAGCAACCCCTCAGTACTGATTCTCCGGCAGTGCGACGCTCCCTCGGTACTGACCCTCCGACAGCGCAGCACTCCCTCAGTACTGACCCTCCGACAGTGCAGCACTCCCTCTATACTGACCCTCCGACATTGTGGCGCTCCCTCAGTACTGACCCTAAGAAAGTGTGGCGCTCCCTCAGTACTGACCATCCGACAGTGCAGCACTCCCTCAGTACTGACCCTCCAACAGTGCAGCGCTCCCTCAGTACTGACCCTCTGACAGTGCGGCGCTCCCTCAGTACTGACCCTCTGACAGTGCGGCGCTCCCTCAGTACTGACCCTAAGAAAGTGTGGCGCTCCCTCAGTACTGACCCTCTGACAGTGCAGCACTCCCTCTGTACTGACCCTCTGACAGTGCGGCGCTCCCTCAGTACTGACCCTCTGACAGTGCGGCACTCCCTCAGTACTGACCCTCCGACAGTGCAGCACTGCCTCAGTACTGGCCCTCCGACAGTGCAGCGCTCCCTCAGTACTGACCCTCTGACAGTGCAGCGCTCCCTCAGTACTGACCCTCTGACAGTTCAGCACTCCCTCAGTACTGACCCTCTGACAGTGCAGCACTCCCTCAGTACTGACCCTCTGACAGTGCACCGCTCCCTCAGTACTGACTCTCCGACAGTGCAGCACTCCCTCAGTACTGACCCTCCAACAGTGCAGCGCTCCCTCAGTACTGACCCTCTGACAGTGCGGCGCTCCCTCAGTACTGACCCTCTGACAGTGCAGCGCTCCCTCAGTACTGACCCTCCGACAGTGCATCGCTCCCTCAGTACTGACCTTCAGATAGTGCAGCACTCCCTCAGTACTGACCCTCTGACAGTGCAGCAATCCCTCAGTATTGACCCTCCGACAGTGTGGCGCTCCCTCAGTTCTGTCCAACAGAGAGTGCGGCACACCCTCAGTACTGACCCTCTGACAGTGCGGCAATCCCTCAGTACTGACCCTCTGACAGTGCAGCACTCCCTCAGTCCTGACCCTCCGAAGGTGCAGCACTCCATCAGTACTGACCCTCCGACAGTACAGCAACTCCTCCCTACTGACCATCCGACAGTACGATGCTCCCTCAGTACTGACCCTCCGACACTGTGGCGCTCCCTCAGTACTGACCCTCTGACAGTACGACGCTCCCTCAGTACTGACCCTCTGACACTGTGGCGCTCCCTCAGTACTGACCCTCTGACAGTGCGGCGCTGCCTCAGTACTGACCCTCTGACACTGTGGCGCTCCCTCAGTACTGACCCTCTGACAGTGCGGCGCTCCCTTAATACGGACTCTCCGACAGTGCGGCGCTCCCTCAGTACTGACCTTCTGATAGTGCAGCACTCCCTCAGTACTGACCCTCTGACAGTGCGGTACTCCATCAGTACTGACCCTCTGACAGTGCGGCGCTCCCTCAATACGGACTCTCCGACAGTGCGGCGCTCCCTCAGTACTGACCCTCCGACAGTATGGCGCTCCCTCAGTACTGACCCTCCGACAGTGCGGCGCTCCCTCAATACGGACCCTGCGACAGTGCAGCACTCCCTCAGTACTGACCCTCCGACAGTGCAGCGCTGCCTCAGTACTGAACCTCCGATAGTGCGGCACTCCCTCAGTATTGACCCTCCGACAGTGCGGCGCTCCCTCAGTACTGACCCTCCGACAGTGCGGCGCTCCCTCAGTACTGTCCATCTGACAGTATGGTGCTCCCTCAGTACTGACCCTCCGACAGTGCAGCACTCCTTCAGTACTGACCCCTCTGACAGTGCGGAGCTCCCTCAGTACTGACCCTCTGACAGTGCGGCGCTCCCTCAGTACTGAACCTCCGACAGTGCGGCACTCGCTCAGTACTGACCCTCTGACAGTGCGGCACTACCTCAGCACTGACCCCCCGACAGTGCGGCACTCCGTCAGTACTGACCCGCCGACAGTGCCGCACTCCCTCAGTACTGACCCTCCAACAGTGCAGCACTCCCTCAGTATTTAACCTCCAACAGTGCGGCGCTCCCTCAGTACTGACCTTCTGATAGTGCGGCACTCCCTCAGTACTGACCCTCTGACAGTGCGGCAATCCCTCAGTACTGACCCTCTGACAGTGCGGCACTCCCTCAAAACTGACCCTCTGACAGTGCGGCAATTCCTCAGTACTGACCCTCTGACAGTACGGCACTCCCTCAGTACTGACCCTCTGACAGTGCGGCAATCCCTCAGTACTGACCCTCTGACAGTGCAGCAATCCCTCAGTCCTGACCCTCCGAAGGTGCAGCACTCCCTCAGTACTGACCCTCTGACAGTGCAGCACTCCCTCAGTACTGACCCTCCGACAGTACAGCAACTCCTCAGTACTGACCCTCTGACACTGTGGCGCTCCCTCAGTACTGACCCTCTGACAGTGCGGCGCTCCCTCAATACGGACTCTCCGACAGTGCGGCGCTCCCTCAGTACTGACCCTCCGACAGTACGGCGCTCCCTCAGTACTGACCCTCCGACAGTGCAGCGCTCCCTCAGTACTGACCCTCCGACAGTGCGGCGCTCCCTCAGTACTGTCCATCTGACAGTACGGTGCTCCCTCAGTACTGACCATCCGACAGTGCAGCACTCCCTCAGTACTGACCCTCTGACAGTGCAGCTCTCCCTCAGTACTGACCCTCTGACAGTGCGGCACTCCATCATTACTGACCCTTCGACAGTGCGACGCTCCCTCAGCACTGACCCCCCGACAGTGCGGCACTCCCTCAGTACTGTCCAACAGAGAGTGCAGCACTCCCTCAGTACTGACGCTCCTACAGTGCGGCAATTCCTCAGTACTGACCCTCTGACAGTGCAGCATTCCCTCAGTACTGACCCTCCGACAGTGCAGCATTCCCTCAGTCCTGACCCTCCGAAGGTGCAGCACTCCATCAGTACTGACCCTCCGACAGTACAGCAACTCCTCAGTTCTGACCATCCGACAGTACGACTCTCCCTCAGTACTGACCCTCTGACACTGTGGCGCTCCCTCAGTACTGACCCTCTGACAGTGCGGCGCTCCCTCAATACGAACTCTCCGACAGTGCGGCGCTCCCTCAGGACTGACTCTCTGACACTGTGGCGCCCCCTCAGTACTGACCCTCTGACAGTGCGGCGCTCCCTCAGTACTGACCCTCCGACAGTACAGCGCTCCCTCAGTACTGACCCTCCGATATGAGGCGATGTGATAGTTTCAAGCTGTTTTCCTCTCACCTGTTGTTCATTCGACATCTTGACTGCAGGTTCTGAAACAGACGAGAAAGAAACCACCAGAACATTTGTGCATAAATGTGTTACTGTCGTTAAGCACAGAAAATGATTCAATTCCAGCAGGTGCTGAGGATCCAGTGGTTCAGGACACAGTGTAGCTCCACTGGCACCTGCTGGTCACAGCCAGTAACCATTGCGTTACCTGTTCACATGGGAAATTCCCATTA
>JANJGN010001089.1:0-5000 GCA_026770705.1 Isurus oxyrinchus
ACTCTCTCTCGCCATCTCACTCTCTCTCTCTCGCCATCTCACTCTCTCTCTCTCGCCATCTCTCTCACTCTCGCCATCTCACTCTCCTCTCTCGCTCATCTCACTCTCTCTCGCCATCTCTCTCTCTCTCGCCATCTCACTCTCTCTCGCCATCTCACTCTCTCTCTCGCCATCTCACTCTCTCTCGCCATCTCACTCTCTCTCTCGCCATCTCACTCTCGCCATCTCACTCTCTCTCGCCATCTCACTCTCGCCATCTCTCTCTCTCGCCATCTCACTCTCGCCATCTCACTCTCTCTCGCAATCTCACTCTCTCTCGCCATCTCACTCTCGCCATCTCTCTCTCTCTCGCCATCTCACTCTCTCTCGCCATCTCTCTCTCTCTCGCCATCTCACTCTCTCTCTCTCGCCATCTCACTCTCACTCACCATCTCCTTCTCTCTCGCCATCTCACTCTCTCTCACCATCTCACTCTCTCTCTCGCCATTCTCACTCTCTCTCTCGCCATCTCACTCCTCTCTCTCGCCATCTCACTCTCTCTCGCCATCTCACTCTCTCTCGCCATCTCACTCTCTCTCGCCATCTCACTCTCTCTCGCCATCTCACTCTCTCTCGCCATCTCACTCTCGCCATCTCACTCTCTCTCGCCATCTCACTCTCTCTCTCTCGCCATCTCACTCTCTCTCTCGCCATCTCTCTCTCTCTCGCCATCTCACTCTCTCTCTCTCGCCATCTCACTCTCTCTCGCCATCTCACTCTCTCTCGCCATCTCACACTCTCTCTCTCGCCATCTCTCTCTCTCTCGCCATCTCTCTCTCTCTCGCCATCTCACTCTCTCTCTCTCGCCATCTCACTCTCTCTCTCTCTTTCTCTCTCCATCTCACTCTCTCTCTCCATCTCAGCTCTCTCTCGCCATCTCACTCTCTCTGGCCATCTCACTCTCTCTGGCCACCTCTCTCTCTTTCTCTCTCGCCATCTCACTCTCTCTCGCCATCTCACTCTCTCTCGCCATCTCACTCTCTCTCACCATCTCACTCTCTCTCACCATCTCACTCTCTCTCTCTCGCCATCTCACTCTCTCTCTCTCGCCATCTCACCTCTCTCTCTCGCCATCTCACTCTCTCTCGCCATCTCACTCTCTCTCGCCATCTCACTCTCTCTCGCCATCTCACTCTCTCTCTCTCGCCATCTCACTCTCTCTCGCCATCTCACTCTCTCTCTCTCGCCATCTCACTCTCTCTCGCCATCTCACTCTCTCTCTCTCGCCATCTCACTCTCTCTCTCTCGCCATCTCACTCTCTCTCTCTCGCCATCTCACTCTCTCTCTCTCGCCATCTCTCTCTCCTCGCCATCTCACTCTCTCTCGCCATTTTCACTCTCTCTCGCCATCTCACTCTCCTCTCGCCATCTCACTCTCTCTCGCCATCTCACTCTCTCTCGCCATCTCACTCTCTCTCTCTCGCCATCTCACTCTCTCTCGCCATCTCACTCTCTCTCTCTCTCGCCATCTCACTCTCTCTCTCTCGCCATCTCACTCTCTCTCTCTCGCCATCTCTCTCTCTCGCCATCTCACTCTCTCTCGCCATCTCACTCTCTCTCGCCATCTCACTCTCTCTCTCTCGCCATCTCACTCTCCTCTCGCCATCTCACTCTCTCTCGCCATCTCACTCTCTCTCTCGCCATCTCACTCTCTCTCGCCATCTCACTCTCTCTCGCCATCTCACTCTCTCTCGCCATCTCTCTCTCTCTCGCCATCTCTCTCTCTCTCGCCATCTCACTCTCTCTCGCCATCTCACTCTCTCTCTCTCGCCATCTCACTCTCTCTCTCGCCATCTCACTCACTCTCTCGCCATCTCACTCTCTCTCTCGCCATCTCACTCTCTCTCTCGCCATCTCACTCTCTCTCTCTCGCCATCTCACTCTCTCTCTCGCCATCTCACTCTCTCTCTCGCCATCTCACTCTCTCTCTCTCGCCATCTCACTCTCTCTCTCGGCATCTCACACTCTCTCTCTCGATCTCTCTCTCTCGCCATATCACTCTCTCTCTCTCGCCATATCACTCTCTCTCTCTCGCCATCTCACTCTCTCTCTCTCGCCATCTCTCTCTCTCTCGCCATCTCAATCTCTCTCTCTCGCCATCTCACTCTCTCTTGCCATCTCACTCTCTCTCGCCATCTCACACTCTCTCTCTCGCCATCTCTCTCTCTCTCGCCATCTCTCTCTCTCTCGCCATCTCACTCTCTCTCTCTCGCCATCTCACTCTCTCTCTCTCTTTCTCTCTCCATCTCACTCTCTCTCTCCATCTCACTCTCTCTCTCTCTCGCCATTTCACTCTCTCTCGCCATCTCACTCTCTCTGGCCATCTCACTCTCTCTGGCCACCTCTCTCTCTTTCTCTCTCGCCATCTCACTCTCTCTCGCCATCTCACTCTCTCTCGCCATCTCACTCTCTCTCGCCATCTCACTCTCTCTCGCCATCTCACTCTCTCTCGCCATCTCACTCTCTCTCACCATCTCACTCTCTCTCTCTCGCCATCTCACTCTCTCTCTCTCGCCAATCTCTCTCTCGCCATCTCACTCTCTCTCGCCATCTCACTCTCTCCTCGCCATCTCACTCTCTCTCTCTCGCCATCTCACTCTCTCTCGCCATCTCACTCTCTCTCTCTCGCCATCTCACTCTCTCTCGCCATCTCACTCTCTCTCGCCATCTCACTCTCTCTCTCCTCGCCATCTCACTCTCTCTCTCTCGCCATCTAACTCTCTCTCTCTCGCCATCTCACTCTCTCTCGCCATCTCACTCTCTCTCGCCATCTCACTCTCTCTCGCCATCTCACTCTCTCTCGCCATCTCACCTCTCTCTCTCTCTCGCCATCTCACTCTCTCCTCGCCATCTCACTCTCTCTCTCTCTCGCCATCTCACTCTCTCTCTCTCGCCATCTCACTCTCTCTCTCTCGCCATCTCACTCTCTCTCTCTCGCCATCTCTCTCTCCTCGCCATCTCACTCTCCTCTCTCTCGCCATCTCTCTCTCTCGCCATCTCACTCTCTCTCGCCATCTCACTCTCTCTCTCTCGCCATCTCACTCTCTCTCTCGCCATCTCACTCTCTCTCGCCATCTCACTCTGTCTCTCGCCATCTCACTCTCTCTCGCCATCTCACTCTCTCTCGCCATCTCTCTCTCTCTCGCCATCTCACTCTCTCTCTCGCCATCTCACTCTCTCTCGCCATCTCACTCTCTCTCTCTCGCCATCTCACTCTCTCTCTCGCCATCTCACTCACTCTCTCGCCATCTCACACTCTCTCTCGCCATCTCACTCTCTCTCTCGCCATCTCACTCTCTCTCTCTCGCCATCTCACTCTCTCTCTCGCCATCTCACTCTCTCTTCTCGCCATCTCACTCTCTCTCTCTCGCCATCTCACTCTCTCTCGGCATCTCACACTCTCTCTCGATCTATCTCTCTCGCCATATCACTCTCTCTCTCTCGCCATCTCACTCTCTCTCTCTCGCCATCTCACTCTCTCTCGCTCGCCATCTCACTCTCTCGCCATCTCTCTCTCTCTCGCCATCTCTCTCTCTCTCGCCATCTCACTCTCTCTCTCGCCATCTCACACTCTCTCTCGCCATCTCACTCTCTCTCTCTCGCCATCTCACACTCTCTCTCGCCATCTCACTCTCTCCTCTCGCCATCTCACTCTCTCTCTCGCCATCTCACTCTCTCTCGCCAATCTCACTCTCTCTCGCCATCTCACTCTCTCTCGCCATCTCACTCTCTCTCGCCATCTCACACTCTCTCTCGCCATCTCACTCTCTCTCTCACTCGCCATCTCACTCTCACTCGCCATCTCACTCTCTCTCGCCATCTCACTCTCTCTCTCTCGCCATCTCACTCTCTCTCTCGCCATCTCTCTCTCTCTCGCCATCTCACTCTCTCTCTCTCGCCATCTCACTCTCTCGCCATCCTCACTCTCTCTCGCCATCTCACACTCTCTCTCTCGCCATCTCTCTCTCTCTCGCCATCTCTCTCCTCTCTCGCCATCTCACTCTCTCTCCTCTCGCCATCTCACTCTCTCTCTCTCTTTCTCTCTCCATCTCACTCTCTCTCTCCATCTCACTCTCTCTCTCTCTCGCCATCATCACTCTCTCTCGCCATCTCACTCTCTCTGGCCATCTCACTCTCTCTGGCCACCTCTCTCTCTTTCTCTCTCGCCATCTCACTCTCTCTCGCCCATCTCACTCTCTCTCGCCATCTCACTCTCTCTCGCCATCTCACTCTCTCTCACCATCTCACTCTCTCTCGCCATCTCACTCTCTCTCGCCATCTCACTCTCTCGCCATCTCACTCTCTCTCGCCATCTCACTCTCTCTCGCCATCTCACTCTCTCTCGCCATCTCACTCTCTCTCTCTCGCCCATCTCACTCTCTCTCTCTCGCCATCTCTCTCACTCTCGCCATCTCACTCTCTCTCTCGCCATCTCACTCTCTCTCGCCATCTCTCTCTCTCTCGCCATCTCACTCTCTCTCGCCATCCTCACTCTCTCTCGCCATCTCACTCTCTCTCTCGCCATCTCACTCTCTCTCGCCATCTCACTCTCTCTCTCGCCATCTCACTCTCGCCATCTCACTCTCTCTCGCCATCTCACTCTCTCTCGCCATCTCTCTCTCTCGCCATCTCACTCTCGCCATCTCACTCTCTCTCGCCATCTCACTCTCTCTCGCCATCTCACTCTCTCTCGCCATCTCACTCTCTCTCGCCATCTCACTCTCTCTCGCCATCTCACTCTCGCCATCTCTCTCTCTCTCGCCATCTCACTCTCTCTCGCCATCTCTCTCTCTCTCGCCATCTCACTCTCTCTCTCTCGCCATCTCACTCTCACTCACCATCTCTCTCTCTCTCGCCAATCTCACTCTCTCTCACCATCTCACTCTCTCTCTCGCCATCTCACTCTCTCTCTCGCCATCTCACTCTCTCTCTCGCCATCTCACTCTCTCTCTCGCCATCTC
>JANJGN010001089.1:7500-190000 GCA_026770705.1 Isurus oxyrinchus
CTCTGTCTCTCTCTCTGTCTCTCTCTCTGTCTCTCTCTCTGTCTCTCTCTCTCTGTCTCTCTCTCTCTGTCTCTCTCTCTGTCTCTCTCTCTCTCTCTCTCTCTCTCTCTCTGTCTCTCTGTCTCTCTCTCTGTCTCTCTCCCTGTCTCTCTGTCTCTCTCTGTCTCTCTCTGTCTCTCTCTGTCTCTCTCTGTCTCTCTCTCTGTCTCTCTCTGTCTCTGTCTCTCTCTGTCTCTCTCTGTCTCTCTCTCTCTCTGTCTCTCTCTGTCTCTGTCTCTCTCTCTCTGTCTCTCTCTCTGTCTCTCTCTCTCTGTTTCTCTGTCTCGCTCTCTCTCTCTCTCTCTGTCTCTATCTTGCTCGCTCTCTCTGTGCTTTACTCCTACGCTGTGGGTCCCTGTCTCCGTGGGGCTGGTCCTGGGGCTGGTTCCTCCCTGAGTGGAGGATCGGGTCGTACTGGACGATGGCTGTGGACTGAGGGCCGTCGCCGGTCAGACTCCTCAGCTCCTGAATGAAGGAGCGCGTAGTGGGGGGGGTGGTGTGTGTGTGTGTGTGTGTGTGTGTGTGGGGTCGGTGGGATAGCGCTGAGTCACCCATCCCTCCCCTCCCTACCCCTGGACGCGAGGCCGGGTGGTGTGGGGTGGGGGAGCGAGCGGAGGAGGAATGTTTATGAACCGGTCAGCAGCTATGTTTGTTTGGACAGGCGTGGCTCTACCCGGGTGACAAACGACCAGGCAGACCACTTCTTTAAAAAAATGTTTGTTGGCTGACCCTCCGACAGTGCGGCGTTCCCTCAGCACTGACCGTCCGACAGCGCGGCTCTCCCTCAGCACTGACCCTCCGACAGATCGGCGTTCCCTCAGCGCTGACCCTCCGACAGTGCGGCGTTCCCTCAGCGCTGACCCTCCGACAGTGCGGCTCTCCCTCAGCACTGACCCTCCCACAGTGCGGCTCTCCCTCAGCACTGACCCTCCGACAGTGCGGCTCTCCCTCAGCGCTGACCCTCCCACAGTGCGGCTCTCCCTCAGCGCTGACCCTCCCACACTGCGGCTCTCCCTCAGCACTGACCCTCCGACAGTGCAGCTCTCCCTCAGCACTGACCCTCCCACAGTGCGGCTCTCCCTCAGCGCTGACCCTCCCACAGTGCAGCGCTCCCTCAGCGCTGACCCTCCGACAGTGCGGCTCTCCCTCAGCGCTGACCCTCCCACAGTGCGGCTCTCCCTCAGCGCTGACCCTCCGACAGTGCGGCTCTCCCTCAGCACTGACCCTCCGACAGTGCGGCTCTCCCTCAGCGCTGACCCTCCCATAGTGCGGCGCTCCCTCTGCGCTGACTCTCCGACAGTGCGGCGCTCCCTCAGCGCTGACCCTCCGACAGTGCGGCGCTCCCTCAGCGCTGACCCTCCGACAGTGCGGCTCTCCCTCAGCGCTGACCCTCCGACAGTGCGGCTCTCCCTCAGCGCTGACCCTCCGACAGTGCGGCGCTCCCTCAGCACTGACCCTCCCACAGAGCGGCACTCCCTCAGCACTGACCCTCCGACAGTGCGGCTCTCCCTCAGCACTGAACCTCCGACAGTGCGGCACTCCCTCAGCGCTGACCCTCCGACAGTGCGTCACTCCCTCAGCGCTGACCCTCCGACAGTGCGGCTCTCCCTCAGCGCTGACCCTCCAACAGTGCGGCTCTCCCTCAGCACTGACCCTCCGACAGTGCGGCTCTCCCTCAGCACTGACCCTCCGACAGTGCGGCTCTCCCTCAGCGCTGACCCTCCGACAGTGCTGCGCTCCCTCAGCGCTGACCTTCCGACAGTGCGGCTCTCCCTCAGCGCTGACCCTCCGACAGTGCGGCTCTCCCTCAGCGCTGACCCTCCGACAGTGCGGCTCTCCCTCAGCGCTGACCCTCCAACAGTGCGGCTCTCCCTCAGCACTGACCCTCCGACAGTGCAGCTCTCCCTCTGCGCTGACCCTCCGACAGTGCGGCTCTCCCTCTGCACTGTACCTCCGACAGTGCGGCTCTCCCTCAGCACTGACCCTCCGACAGTGCAGCACTCCCTCAGCGCTGACCCTCCGACAGTGCGGCTCTCCCTCAGCACTGACCCTCCGACAGTGCGGCGCTCCCTCAGCACTGACCCTCCGACAGTGCGGCTCTCCCTCTGCGCTGACCCTCCGACAGTGCGGCTCTCCCTCAGCACTGACCCTCCGACAGTGCGGCTCTCCCTCTGCGCTGACCCTCCCACACTGCGGCTCTCCCTCAGCACTGTCCCTCCGACAGTGCGGCTCTCCCTCAGCACTGACCCTCCGACAGTGCGGCGCTCCCTCAGCACTGACCCTCCGACAGTGCGGCTCTCCCTCAGCGCTGACCCTCCGATAGTGCCGCTCTCCCTCCCGGTGATGCGTTAGCTGTGGAGTCTGGCTCAAACCCACAGCCCTCTGACTCCGAGACGAGGGAGGGGACAGGGGGTCAGTCGGTACATGTGGGTGCCCCGCGCTCAGCACTGCCCTTAACTGCCCGCTTCTCCCCTCCCGCCAGTCCCAGTCCAGCTAGCGCTATGGGCCCTGACTATATTCCGGCCATCCTCCTGAGGACCCAACCCCAGCACTGGGAGCCAGCGAGCTGTGGAGGGTCAGCCCGTTTGGAAGGGGGCGGAGGTCAGAGGAGTTGTGGCCGTGTGAGCTGGATGCCTGTCTGAATTTGGGGCGAGAGTGGGCCCTCTAATACTCCAAAACGTTAGCGAGAGGATTCAGAGATGCGTCACGGTCAGATGGACTTTGGCACCGAGCTACGTCATGAGATATATTGGGTCAGGCGAGTAAGAGCTTGGGTCGAAGAGGTGGGATTTACGGAGCGTCTTGAGAGGGTGAGGGGGAGGTGGACAGGTTGAGGGAGGGAATTCCGGAGCTCGGGGTCCCCCCCCCCCACCCACCCAGGCAGCTGAAGGCACGGCCGCCGATGGTGGAGCGATGGGAATCGGGGAGGGCGATGGGAGAGAGGCCGGAATTGGAGGAGGTTACGGATATAGGGAGGGTTGTAGGGGGTTGGAGGAGGTTACAGAGATAGGGAGAGTTGTAGGGACTGGAGGAGGTTACAGAGATAGGGAGGGTTGTAGGGGCTGGAGGAGGTTACAGAGATAGGGAGGGTTGTAGGGGCTGGAGGAGGTTACAGAGATAGGGAGGGGTGTAGGGGACTGGAGGAGGTTACAGAGATAGGGAGGGTTGTAGGGGCTGGAGGAGGTTACAAAGATAGGGAGGGTTGTAGGGGCTGGAGGAGGTTACAGAGATAGGGAGGGTTGTAGGGGCTGGAGGAGGTTACAGAGATAGGGAGGGGTGTAAGAGCTGGAGGAGGTTACAGAGATAGGGAGGGTTGTAGGGTGCTGGAGGAGGTTACAGAGATAGGGCAGGTTATAAGGGTTGGAGGAGGTTACAGAGATAGGGAGGGGTGTAGGGGCTGGAGGAGGTTACAGAGATAGGGAAGGTTGCAGGGGCTGGAGGAGGTTACAGAGATAGGGAGGGGTGCAGGGACTGGAGGTGGTTACAGAGATAGGGAGGGGTGTAGGGACTGGAGGAGGTTACAGAGATAGGGAGGGGTGTAGGGGCTGGAGGAGGTTACAGTGATAGGGAGGGGTGTAGGGGCTGGAGGAGGTTACAGAGATAGGGAGGGTTGTAGGGGCTGGAGGAGGTTACAGAGATAGGGAGGGTTGTAGGGTGCTGGAGGAGGTTACAGAGATAGGGCGGGTTATAAGGGTTGGAGGAGGTTACAGAGATAGGGAGGGGTGTAGGGGCTGGAGGAGGTTACAGAGATAGGGAGGGTTGCAGGGGCTGGAGGAGGTTACAGAGATAGGGAGGGGTGCAGGGACTGGAGGTGGTTACAGAGATAGGGAGGGGTGTAGGGACTGGAGGAGGTTACAGAGATAGGGAGGGGTGTAGGGGCTGGAGGAGGTTACAGTGATAGGGAGGGGTGTAGGGGCTGGAGGAGGTTACAGAGATAGGGAGGGTTGTAGGGGCTGGAGGAGGTTACAGAGATAGGGAGGGTTGTAGGGGCTGGAGGAGGTTGCAGAGATAGGGAGGGGTGTAGGGGCTGGAGGAGGTTACAGAGATAGGGAGGGGTGTTGGGGGCTAGAGGTGGTTACAGAGATAGGGAGGGTTGTTCGGGGCTGGAGGAAGTTACAGAGATAGGGAGGGGTGTAGGGGACTGGAGGAGGTTACAGAGATAGGGAGGGATGTTGGGGGCTGGAGGAGGTTACAGAGATAGGGAGGGGTGCAGGGGCTGGAGGAGGTTACAGAGATAGGGAGTGGTGTAAGGGCTGGAGGAGGTTACAGAGATAGGGAGGGTTGTAGGGGCTGGAGGGGGTTACAGAAATTGGGAGGGGTGTAGGGGACTGGAGGAGGTTACAGAGATAGGGAGCGTTGTAGGGGGATTGAGGGGGATACAGAGATAGGGAGGGTTGTAGTGACTGGAGGAGGTTACAGAGATAGGGAGTCGCGTAGGGGCTGGAGGAGGTTACAGTGATAGGGAGGGGTGTAGGGACTGGAGGAGGTTACAGAGATAGGGAGGCGTGTAGGGGCTGGAGGAGGTTACAGAGATAGGGAGGGGTGTAGGGGCTGGAGGAGGTTACAGAGATAGCGAGGGCTGTAGGGGGTGGAGGAGGTTTCCGAGATAGGGAGGGTTGTAGGGACTGGAGGAGGTTACAGAGATAGTGAGGATTGTAGGGGCTGGAGGAGGTTACAGAGATAGGGAAGGGTTGTAGGGGCTGGAGTAGGTTACAGAGATAGGGAGGGGTGTAGGGGCTGGAGGAGGTTACAGAGATAGGGAGGGTTGTAGGGGGCTGGAGGGGGTTACAGAGATTGGGAGGGTTGTAGGGGCTGGAGGAGGTTACAGAGATTGGGAGGGTTGTCAGGGCTGGAGGAGGTTACAGAGATAGGGAGGTTGTAGGGGGCTGGAGGAGGTTACAGAGATAGGGAGGGTTGTAGGGACTGGAGGAAGTTACAGAGATAGGGAGGGGTGTCGGGACTGGAGGAGGTTGCAGAGATAGGGAGGGTTGTAGGGGCTGGAGGAGGTTACAGAGATAGGGAGGGTTGTAGGGGGCTGGAGGGGGTTACAGAGATAGGGAGGGTTGTAGGGGCTGGAGGAGGTTACAGAGATAGGGAGGGTTGTAGGGGCTGGAGGAGGTTACAGAGATAGGGAGGGATGTAGGGGGCTGGAGGAGATTACAGAAAGAGGGAGGGTGGAGGGGCTGGAGGAGGTTACAGAGATAGGGAGGGTTGTCGGGCCTGGAGGAGGTTAGAGAGATAGGGAGGGTTGTAGGGGCTGGAGGAGTTTACAGAGGTAGGGAGGGTTCTAGGGACTGGAGGAGGTTACAGAGATAGGGAGGGCTGTAGGGGGTGGAGGAGGTTACCGAGATAGGGAGGGTTGTAGGGGCTGGAGGAGGTTACAGCGATAGGGAGGGTTGTAGAGGCTAGAGGCGGTTACAGAGATAGGGAGGGTTGTAGGGTCTGGAGGTGGTTACAGAGATAGGGACGGTCCTAGGGGCTGGAGGGGGTTACAGAGATTGGGAGGGGTTTAGGGGACTGGAGGAGTTTACAGAGATAGGGAGGGTAGTAGGGGGCTGGAGGAGGTTACAGAGATAGGGAGGGTTGTAGGGACTGGAGGAGGTTACAGAGATAGGGATGATTGTAGGGGCTGGAGGAGGTTACAGAGTTAGGGAGGGTTGTAGGGACTGGAGTAGGTTACAGAGATAGGGAGGGCTGTAGCTGCTGGAGGAGGTTACAGAGATAGGGAGGAGTGTAGGGGGCTGTAGGAGGTTACAGAAATAGGGAGGGTTGTAGGGGCTGGAGGAGGTTCCAGAGATAGGGAGGGGTGTAGGGGCTGGAGGAGGTTACGGAGATAGGGAGGGGTGTAGGGGGTGGAGGAGGTTACAGAGATAGGGAGGGGTGTAGGGACTGGAGGTGGTTACAAGGATAGGGAGGGGTGTAGGGGCTGGAGGAGGTTACAGAGTTAGGGAGGGTTGTAGGGACTGGAGTAGGTTACAGAGATAGGGAGGGCTGTAGCTGCTGGAGGAGGTTACGGAGATAGGGAGGGGTGTAGGGGGTGGAGGAGGTTACAGAGATAGGGAGGGTTGTAGGGGGCTGGAGGAGTTTACCGAGATAGGGAGGGGTGTAGGGGGTGGAGGAGGTTACAGAGATAGGGAGGGGTGTAGGGGGTGGAGGAGGTTACAGAGATAGGGAGGGGTGTAGGGGCTGGAGGTGGTTACAGGGATAGGGAGGGGTGTAGGGGCTGGAGGAGGTTACTGAGATAGGGAGGGGTGTAGGGACTGGAGGAGGTTACAGAGATAGGGAGTGTTGTAGGCGACTGGAGGGGGTTACAGAGATAGGGAGGGGTGTAGGGACTGGAGGGGGTTACAGAGATAGGGAGGGGTGTAGGGGCTGGAGAGGTTACAGAGATAGGGAGGGCGAGAGGCAGTGGAGGGATTTGAAAAAGAGGATGTGAAATTTCAAAAAGTGAGGTGTTTGGGGGCCGGAACTGGTGCCTGCGTGTGTGTCGGGTGAAGTGGGGAGGGGTGTGGGGGTGGAGCGTGAGGGTCCTCTGTCTGAAGCTGCTGCCGGCCCTCTGCAGGGTCAGCGCTCAGTCTCGGACCGCTTGGCTCTGCCCTCTTCCCCTGCGTGACGGAGCGATGGAACGAGCCCTCCTCACTCGAGTATCGTGGGAAAGAGAGACGCGGTACTGCCGGCCCTTGTGCCTTTTTCTTGAGTCACCCTGGGGGGAGTTTTGTGGGGTGGGGGGGGGTCAGGGTTTCCCTTTGCTTTCGCCACGCCCAATCGGAGGTGACCTTCGCACCCACCAGCGCGCTCTCTTCCCCTGCGGTATAAATTGTGGTGAGAGTTTGAAATCTGGCATTCTCGCGTTTGTGTGTGTCTCTCTCTCTCTCGCCGCGGTGATATCCGAGTTCTTTGCCGTGCTTAGTATTGTGGCTGTTCTGACTGTAGATTTGACGCTGGGTAACCCCCCTTTTTCTCTGTTCCTGTCCTCCCCCAGGTCCACCCTGCCCAGTTCCCGGAGGGCCCTTTCCTCCCCCACAACCGGGAGGGCAACCGGCCTACCCGCCGCCCGGGCCTTACCCCGGCCCTCAGCCCGGGCTTTACCCCGGCCCTCAGCCCGGGCCTTACCCCGGCCCTCAGCCCGGGCCTTACCCCGGCCCTCAGCCCGGGCCTTACCCCGGCCCTCAGCCCGGGCCTTACCCCGGCCCTCAGCCCGGGCCTTACCCAGGCCCCTTCCCCGGAACCCACCACGGGATCGGGCCCGGGCCCGGGCCTGGGCATCCTGCCTTCCCCCCCTCCTGCCAGCCCGGTTTCCCATCCCAGCCCTACCCTCCGGGAGTGCGTGGTGGATACCCAGGAGGTCATCACAAGAAACACGGCAAGAAACAGAAGAAAGCCCACAAGCACGGGAAACACAAGGTTAGTCCGCTGCGGCCCTCCAACTCCTCCTGGAGTCAACCGAGCAAACTTCACGCCACAAAAGAAAACCAGGGACAAAACAAACACAGCCCCTTAAATTAGGATAGTGCAAAGCCTAAGGGCAAAGTTGAAGGGGAAACAGACAAACCTTAAATCAAAAGGTGATTATTTTAGCGTGGGGTGGGGGAAGGGGTGTGTTCGGGGGTTGGGGGGGGTGGGGGGTGGGGCAAGAAATAGAAGCAGGAGTGGGCCATTCGTTCCCCCCTTCCCCCCACCCTCCCACCCCACCACCCCGTTCCCTTATCGCGGCCGCTGCCCCGAAAATCGATCGCCCTCAAGGCCGCGTGGGCGCCCACAGCCCGTCGGCGGGGGGTGGGGAGTGAGGTAGAGAGATTGCGAAGGTTCGTCACCCACTCGGAAGGGTCGAAATCCGGACGATTTCCGGACGAGGGCAGCAGACACATGGGGAACACCACCACCTGCAAGTTCCCCCTCCCAGCCGCTCACCATCCCGACTTGGGAATATAAAACACTGTGGCTACAAGAGCAGGTCAGAGGCTGGGAATCCTGCGGAGAGTCACTCACCTCCTGACTCCCCCCCCAAAGCCTGTCCACCATCTACAAGGCACAAGTCAGGAGTGTGATGGGACACTCCCCACTCGCCTGGATGAGTGCGGCTCCCACAACACTCGAGAAGCTCGACACCGTCCAGGACAAAGCAGCCCCCGCTCGATGGGGCACCCCATCCACCAACATTCACTCCCACCACCACCACCACCGACACACAGGGGCAGCAGTGTGTGTACCATCTACAAGATGCACTGCAGCAACTCGCCAAGGGCTCCTTCGACAGCGCCGTCCAAACCCACCACCTCTACCATCTAGAAGGACGAGGGCAGCAGACACGGTGGTGATGTTATCTAGAGGAGGTGCTAATGGCGGCATTAAGGGTAGAAAGCAGGATGAGCAAGGTACAGAGAGCCCTAGTGGGGGTGGGGGGGGTGTTGAAGTGGCGAGCGGCAGGGAGGTCTGGGTCATGCTCGCGGACAGGTCGAAGGTGTCCCCGCAAAGCGGGTCACCCAGCCTGGGTTTTGGTGCCTTGCAGATGGTCCTGCGGGGAAGGTCAGTGTCCCCGGCCGGCTGCGGAGATCTGTGTCCTTCACGCGCCCTCTCTAAGCCACGTTCCTCCTCGTCTTCACAGCACTCCTCGTCTTCCTCCTCGTCCTCCAGCAGCAGCGATTCGGACTGAAGACTGCGGGAGCCTGCACGCTCCTCTCTTCCCCCCCCCCCCCACCCTACCCCACCCCACCCTACCCTACCCTACCCTACCCTACCCCGCACCCTACCTCGGCGAAATGATCGAACGGAAATCCTCACTCCTACCCCGTTGGAGACGTCGTTGTTTCGGGGGGGTTGAGAGCACCGCCCGTGTGCAGTGATCGGCACAGCGGGAAGCAGCTGCAACAAGATTCCCAATGACCCCTGCTCCGGCCCGGAGACCGGACACCGGAGCTCTTCCTGAGGCCCGTTCCCGGAAAATCCAGCTGGTTGTCCCGGTCTGATGGTGCTCCGACGTTCAGATATATCTATGTGACTTTTTGTTCCACAAGGAAAAGAACGCTTGTCTCTCTGTCTCTTCTGGTGGTGGTGTTGGTGGCGAGTTTGGTGTTGGCGAGTTTGGTGTGGGCGAGTTTGGTGTGGGCGAGTTTGGTGTTGGCGAGTTTGGTGTTGGCGAGTTTGGTGTTGGCGAGTTTGGTGTTGGCGAGGTTGGTGTTGGCGAGGTTGGTGTGGGCGGCGAGGTTGGTGTGGGTGGCGAGGTTGGTGTGGGTGGCGAGGTTGGTGTTGGTGAGGTTGGTGTTGGCGAGTTTGGTGTTGGCGAGTTTGGTGTTGGCGAGGTTGGTGTTGGCGAGGTTGGTGTTGGCGAGGTTGGTGTTGGCGAGGTTGGTGTTGGCGAGGTTGGTGTGGTGGTGAGGTTGGTGTTGGTGGTGAGGTTGGTGTTGGTGAGGTTGGTGTTGGTGGTGAGGTTGGTGTTGGTTGGTGTTGGTGGCGAGGTTGGTGTGGGCGAGGTTGGTGTGGGCGAGGTTGGTGTGGGCGAGGTTGGTGTGGGCGAGGTTGGTGTGGGCGAGGTTGGTGTGGGCGAGGTTGGTGGTGGTGTTGGTGGTGGTGGGGGTTGCGGGGAGCCTTGCTCGCCGGCTCTCGCTGTTCTATGTCACGACTGCGCGGTAACCGTGAGGCATCGGCACTGCGTAGCGTGGGTCGAAACCACACCGGCGCGAGGGGGTTTAATTTCTGTCCCGGTCCCCGGCGCTAGCAAACTCGGAGGGTCCGGGTCCTTTGCGGCGCGGATAAAACCACCCACCTTCGGGCATGTACCTTCTCAAAAATTGTGGCTCAATAAACAGATGGCTTGCTCCGCTTCCCCGTGTGTCTCCTCCGTCATCGCCTGGTCACCGTCGGGGTGGAGGAGGAGGAGGAGGGGAGGGTGGGGGGGGGCAGGGAGAGGGCAATGGTGGGGGGGAGGGGGGTGGGGAGTCAGGTAAACGGCTAACCCAGGAGGAGATGTTTGGCCACCGGGCAGCAGTGGCCGAGCGCCGAGGGGGGGGAGGGGGAGGGGGGGTAAACCGCCGGAGGTCACCGCGAGGCAGAGTAAGCGTGGGCTCACGGGTTGTCGCTTCTTGATCTGCTGCAGCCCCCGTGTGTGGTGTAGGTACACCCACAGTGCTGTTAGGGAGGGAGTTCCAGGATTTTGTCCCCGTGTGGTGTAGGTACACCCACGGCGCTGTTAGGGAGGGAGTTCCAGGATTTTGTCCGTGTGGTGTAGGTACACCCACAGCGCTGTTAGAGATGGTGATCCAGGATTTTGTCCGTGTGGTGTAGGTACACCCACAGTGCTGTTAGGGAGGGAGTTCCAGGATTTTGTCCCCGTGTGTGGTGTAGGTACACCCACGGCGCTGTTAGGGAGGGAGTTCCAGGATTTTGTCCGTGTGGTGTAGGTACACCCATAGCGCTGTTAGGGATGGTGATCCAGGATTTTGTCCGTGTGGTGTAGGTACACCCACGGCGCTGTTAGGGAGAGAGTTCCAGGATTTTGTCTGTGTGGTGTAGGTACACCCACGGCGCTGTTAGGGAGGGAGTTCCAGGATTTTGTCCCCGTGTGGTGTAGGTACACCCACGGCGCTGTTAGGGAGGGAGTTCCAGGATTTTGTCCCCGTGTGTGGTGTAGGTACACCCACGGCGCTGTTAGGGCGTTCCAGCATTTTGTCCGTGTGGTGTAGGTACACCCACGGTGCTGTTAGGGAGGGAGTTCCAGGTTTTTGTCCCCGTGTGGTGTAGGTACACCCACAGCGCTGTTAGGGAGGGAGTTCCAGGATTTTGTCCGTGTGGTGTAGGTACACCCACGGCGCTGTTAGGGAGGGAGTTCCAGGATTTTGTCCCCTTGTGGTGTAGGTACACCCACGGCGCTGCTAGGGAGGGAGTTCCAGGATTTTGTCCCTGTGTGTGGTGTAGGTACACCCACGGCGCTGTTAGGGAGGGAGTTCCAGGATTTTGTCCCTGTGTGTGGTGTAGGTACACCCACAGCGCTGTTAGGGAGGGAGTTCCAGGATTTTGTCCCTGTGTGTGGTGTAGGTACACCCACGGCGCTGTTAGGGAGGGAGTTCCAGGATTTTGTCCGTGTGGTGTAGGTACACCCACAGCGCTGTTAGGGAGGGAGTTCCAGGATTTTGTCCCCGTGTGGTGTAGGTACACCCACGGCGCTGTTAGGGAGGGAGTTCCAGGATTTTGTCCGTGTGGTGTAGGTACACCCACAGTGCTGTTAGGGAGGGAGTTCCAGGATTTTGTCCCCGTGTGTGGTGTAGGTACACCCACGGCGCTGTTAGGGAGGGAGTTCCAGGATTTTGTCCATGTGGTGTAGGTACACCCACGGCGCTGTTAGGGAGGGAGTTCCAGGATTTTGTACGTGTGGTGTAGGTACACCCATAGCGCTGTTAGGGAGGGAGTTCCAGGATTTTGTCCCCGTGTGTGGTGTAGGTACACCCACGGCGCTGTTAGGGAGGGAGTTCCAGGATTTTGTCCGTGTGGTGTAGGTACACCCACGGCGCTGTTAGGGAGGGAGTTCCAGGATTTTGTCCTGTGTGGTGTAGGTACACCCACGCGCTGTTAGGGAGGGAGTTCCAGGATTTTGTCCTGTGTGGTGTAGGTACACCCACAGCGCTGTTAGGGAGGGAGTTCCAGGATTCCGATAGGGGGGGTGAAGGGAAGATGTGTTTGGTGGTGGCATCATGCTGGAGTTGGCGGAAATGGCGGAGGATGATCCTTTGAATGCGGAGGCTGGTGGGGTGATAAGTGAGGACAAGGGGGACCCTATCATGTTTCTGGGAGGGAGGAGGAGGCGTGAGGGCGGATGCGCGGGAGATGGGCCGGACACGGTTGAGGGCCCTGTCAACGACCGTGGGTGGAAAACCTCGGTTAAGGAAGAAGGAGGACATGTCAGAGGAACCGTTTTTGAAGGTAGCATCATCGGAACAGATGCGACGGAGGCGAAGGAACTGGGAGAATGGGGTGGAGTCCTTACAGGAAGCGGGGTGTGAGGAGCTGTAGTCGAGGTAGCTGTGGGAGTCGGTGGGTTTGTAATGGATATTGGTGGACAGTCTATCACCAGAGATTGAGACAGAGAGGTCAAGGAAGGGAAGTGTCAGAGATGGACCACGTGAAAATGATGGAGGGGTGGAGATTGGAAGCAAAATTAATAAATTTTTCCAAGTCCCGACGAGAGCATGAAGCGGCACCGAAGTAATCATCGATGTACCGGGGAAAGAGTTGTGGAAGGGGGCCGGGGTAGGACTGGAACAAGGAATGTTCCACATACCCCATAAAGAGACAGGCATAGCTGGGGCCCATGCGGGTACCCATAGCCACACCTTTTATTTGGAGGAAGGGAGAGGAGTTGAAGGAGAAATTGTTCAACGTGAGAACAAGTTCAGCCAGACGGAGGAGAGTAGTGGTGGATGGGGATTGTTCGGGCCTCTGTTCGAGGAAGAAGCTAAGGGCCCTCAGACCATCCTGGTGGGGGATGGAGGTGTAGAGGGATTGGACGTCCATGGTGAAGAGGAAGTGGTTGGGGCCAGGGAACTGGAAATTGTTGATGTGACGTAAGGTGTCAGAGGAATCACGGATGTAGGTGGGAAGGGACTGGACAAGGGGAGAGAGAAGGGAGTCAAGATAACGAGAAATGAGTTCTGTGGGGCAGGAGCAAGCTGAGACGATCGGTCTACCGGGGCAGTTCTGTTTGTGGATTTTGGGTAGGAGATAGAAGCGGGCCGTCCGAGGTTGGGCGACTATCAGGTTGGAAGCTGTGGGAGGGAGATCCCCAGAGGAGATGAGGTCAGTGACAGTCCTGGAAACAATGGCTTGATGTTCAGTGGTGGGGTCATGGTCCAGGGAGAGGTAGGAGGAAGTGTCTGCGAGTTGACGCTCAGCCTCCGCGAGGTAGAGGTCAGTGCGCCAGACAACAACAGCACCACCCTTGTCAGCGGGTTTGATGACAATGTCAGGGTTGGACCTGAGAGAACGGAGTGCAGTAAGTTCAGAGAGAGACAGGTTAGAATGGGTGAGAGGAGCAGAGAAATTGAGACGACTAATGTCGCGCCGACAGTTCTCAATGAAAAGATCAAGAGAAGGTAAGAATCCAGAGGGAGGGGTCCAGGTGGAGGGAGAATATTGGAGATGGGTAAAAGGATCCGTTGAACTGGGAGAGGACTCCTGCCCAAAGAAGTGAGCCCGGAGACGAAGACGGCGGAAGAAGAGTTCAGCATCATGCCGAGCCCGAAATTCATTGAGGTGAGGGCGTAAGGGTATGAAACTAAGTCCTTTGCTGAGCACTGAACGTTCAGCATCGGAGAGGGGAAGGTCAGGGGGTATAGTGAATACACGGCTGGGGCTGGGATTGGAAGATGGGGTGGGGATGGAGGGACAGGCTGGGGTGGAGGGTCCTAGATGGGTGTTGGTGTCGATGAGTTGTTGGAGCTTGCGTTCCTTAGCAGTTGAGAGAAAGAGAAAAAGTTTCTTGTTGAGGCATCGGATGAGCCGAAGGATAAAATGAAACTGGGGGCACGCGCAGCTTTGAAAAAGGGTACGGCGGTGCTGCTGGAGGGAGAGGTCGAGTGTGTTCATATGGCGGCGCATGGCACTGAGTGTGGATCTCAGGATGCGATGGGAACAGCAGTCCGAGAAACGTTGTACGTCCCGGAGATACCGGTAATCCTGGGTGGGTTCGAAACGTGAGGGGTGGAATTTCAGCTGTAATCCAGGTGGGGTAAGTCGGAGACGGAGACAGTCACTGACAAAGGAGATATGGCTGTGAAAGCGGGTTTTAGTAAACACCTTGTCAAACACTAGGAGGGAAATGGAAAGCAATGAAGGTGAACAAGGCAACAGAGAGATACGGAAATCTTGTCGCAGAGAGGAACAGAACTTCTTCAAGGAGGTAGGCATTTCTTGAAGAGCTGTGGCAGTCAACAGAATCTAACCATCTCCAATGTTCAAATGGCATCACCATCGCTGAATCCCCCCCCTCTATCAACATCCTGGGGGTCACCACTGACCAGAAACTGAACTGGGACCAGCCATATAAACACTGTGGCTACAAGAGCAGGTCAGAGGCTGGGAATCCTGCGGAGAGTCACTCACATCCTGACCCCCCCCCAAAGCCTGTCCACCATCTACAAGGCACCAGTCAGGAGTGTGATGGGACACTCCCCACTCGCCTGGATGTGTGCAGCTCACTCCCCCCCCCAAAGCCTGTTCACTATCTACAAGACACAAGTCAGGAGTGTGATGGGACACCCCCCACTCGCCTGGATGAGTGCGGCTCCCACAACACTCGAGAAGCTCGACACCGTCCAGGACAAAGCAGCCCCCGCTCGATGGGGCCCCCCATCCACAAACATTCACTCCCTCCACCACCACCACCACCGACGCACAGGGGCAGCAGTGTGTGTACCATCTACAAGATGCACTGCAGCAACTCGCCAAGGGCTCCTTCGACAGCGCCGCCCAAACCCACCACCTCTACCATCTAGAAGGACGAGGGCAGCAGACACATGGGAGCACTGGTCAAGGGTGGGAACGCTTTACAACCTTTCGGGATCAGTATCGAGTTCCAACAATTTCAGAGTGTGGGGAGAGAGAGAGAGGAACAGAGCTAAATTTTCGGGCGGTGGACCTTGATTCAGGACCTGTCCATTCCTTCACTAGCCCAGCGACTGATGCCTCTATCTTCTTGTATGGTTCTGTCCTCCAGTCCTGCCGTCCACATTAACTCCCTTTAAGAAGCGGCTAACAGCACCGCGGTGAGATATTTTCATAAAGGTCAAGGGCGAGGCTGGGAAAATGGCCTATAAAGATAAGAACTTGCCCTGTCCTCCGGCCTCCATAAACTCGAGCCCATCCAACACTCGTTTGAACTCGTGCTGAGTCCGGTTAGTCCACCAGCTCCGGCCGAGTGCTCGCTGAGCTCCGACAGCTCTGGTGTGGACAACAAGTGGGATTCAGGATTCACACCAGCCGTTCCCAAATACCTCCCATAGTCTCCGACACCCTCCCTATCTCTGTAACCTCCTCCAGCCCCTACACCCCTCCCTATCTCTGTAACCTCCTCCATCCCCCTACACCCCTCCCTATCTCTGTAACCTCCTCCAGCCTATACACCCCTCCCTATCTCTGTAACCTCCTCCAGCCCCTACACCCCTCCCTATCTCTGTAACCTCCTCCAGCCCCTACACCCATCCCTATCTCTGTAACCTCCTCCAGTCCCTACACCCCTCCCTATCTCTGTAACCTCCTCCAGCCCCCTACACCCCTCCCTATCTCTGTAACCTCCTCCAGCCCCTACACCCCTCCCTATCTCTGTAACCTCCTCCAGCCCCTACACCCCTCCCTATCTCTGTAACCTCCTCCAGCCCTTACACCCCTCCCTATCTCTGTAACCTCCTCCAGCCCCTACACCCCTCCCTATCTCTGTAACCTCCTCCAGCCCCGTTCAACCCTCCCTATCTCTGTAACCTCCTCCATCCCCCTACACCCCTCCCTATCTCTGTAACCTCCTCCATCCCGTACACCCCTCCCTATCTCTGTAACCTGCTCCATCCCGTACACCCCTCCCTATCTCTGTAACCTCCTCCAGCCCCTACAACTCTCCCTATCTCTGTAACCTCCTCCAGCCCCTACACCCCTCCCTATCTCTGTAACCTCCTCCAGCCCCTACACCCCTCCCTATCTCTGTAACCTCCTCCAGCCCTTACACCCCTCCCTATCTCTGTAACCTCCTCCAGCCCCTACAACCCTCCCTATCTCTGTAACCTCCTCCAGCCCCCTTCAACCCTCCCTATCTCTGTAACCTCCTCCAGCCCCTACACCCCTCCCTATCTCTGTAACCTCCTCCAGCCCCCTACAGCCCTCCCTATCTCTGTAACCTCCTCCAGCACCTACACCCCTCCCTATCTCTGTAACCTCCTCCAACCCCAGACAACCCTCCCTATCTCTGTAACCTCCTCCATCCCCCTACACCCCTCCCTATCTCTGTAACCTCCTCCAGCACCTACACCCCTCCCTATCTCTGTAACCTCCTCCATCCCTTACAACCCCTCCCTATCTCTGTAACCTGCTCCATCCCCCTACACCCCTCCCTATCTCTGTAACCTCCTCCAGCCCCTACACCCCTCCCTATCTCTGTAACCTCCTCCAGCCCCAACACCCCTCCCTATCTCTGTAACCTCCTCCATCCCCCTACACCCCCTCCCTATCTCTGTAACCTCCTCCATCCCCCTACACCCCTTCCTATCTCTGTAACCTCCTCCATCCTTTACACCCCTCCCTATCTCTGTAACCTCCTCCAGCCCCCTACAACCCTCCCTATCTCTGTAACCTCCTCCAGCCGCCTACAACCCTCCCTATCTCTGTAACCTCCTCCAGCCCCCTACAGCCCTGCCTATGTCTGTAACATCCTCCAGCCCCTACACCCCTCCCTATGTCTGTAACCTCCTCCAGCCCCTACACCACTCCCTATGTCTGTAACATCCTCCAGCCCCTACACCCCTCCCTATGTCTGTAACATCCTCCAGCCCCTACACCCCTCCCCATCTCTGTAACCTCCTCCAGTTCCCTAAACCCCTCCCTATCTCTGTAACCTCCTACAGCCCCCTATACCCCTCCCTATCTCTGTAACCTCCTACAGCCCCCTACACCCCTCCCTATCTCTGTAAAATCCTCCAGCCCCTACACCCCTCCCTATCTCTGTAACCTCCTCCATCCCTTACACCCTCCCTATCTCTGTAAACTCCTCCAGCCCCTACACCCCTCCCTATCTCTGTAACCTCCTCCAGCTCCTACACCCCTCCCTATCTCTGTAACCTCCTCCATCCCTGACACCCCTCCCTATCTCTGTAACCTCCTCCAGCCCCTACACCCCTCCCTATCTCTGTAACCTCCTCTAGCCCCCTACACCCCTCCCTATCTCTGTAACCTCCTCCATCCCCCTACACCCCTCCCTATCTCTGTAACCTCCTCCAGCCTCTACACCCCTCCCTATCTCTGTAACCTCCTGCAGTCCCTACAACCCTCCCTATCTCTGTAACCTCCTCCAGCCCCTACAACCCTCCCTATGTCTGTAACATCCTCCAGCCCCTACACCCCTCCCCAACTCTGTAACCTCCTCCATCCCTTACACCCCTCCCTATCTCTGCAAACTCCTCCAGCCCCTACACCCCTCCCTATCTCTGTAACCTCCTCAATCTCCCTACACCCCTCCCTATCTCTCTAACCTCCTGCAGTCCCGACACCCCTCCCTATCTCTGTAACCTCCTCCAGCCCCCTACACCCCTCCCTATCTCTGTAACCTACTGCAGCCCCTACACCCCTCCCTATCTCTGTAACCTCCTCCAGCCCCCTACACCCCTCCCTATCTCTGTAACCTCCTCCAGCCTCTACACCCATCCCTATCTCTGTAACCTCCTCCAGCCCCTACACCCCTCCCTATCTCTGTAACCTCCTCCAGCCTCTACACCCATCCCTATCTCTGTAACCTCCTCCAGCCCCTACTCCCCTCCCTGTCTCTGTAACATCCTCCAGTCCCTACAAACCTCCCTATATCTGTAACCTCCTCCAGCTCCCTACAACCCTCCCTATCTCTGTAACCTCCTCCAGCCCCTACACCTCTCCCAATCTCTGTAAACTCCTCCAGTCCCTACACCCCTCCCTATCTCTGTAACCTCCTCGAGCCACTACACCCCTCCCCATCTCGGTAACCTCCTCCAGCCTCTACACCCCTCCCTATCTCTGTAACCTCCTCCACCCCGTACAACCCTCCCTATCTCAGTAACCTCCTGCAGCCCCTACAACCCTCCCTATCTCTGTTACCTCCTCCAGCTCCAACACCCCTCTCTATCTCTGTAACCTCGTCCATCCCCTACAACCCTCCCTATCTCTGTAACCTCCTCCAGCCCCTACACCCCTCCCTATCTCTGTAACCTCCTCCAGTCCCCTACAACACTCGCTATCTCTGTAACCTCCTCCAGCCCCTACACCCCTTGCTATCTCTGTAACCTCCTCCAGACCCTACATCCCTCCCTATCTCTGTAACCTCCTCCAGTCCCTACACCCCTCCCTATCTCTGTAACCTCCTCCATCCCCCTACACCCTTCCCTATATCTGTAACCTCCTCCAGCACCGACACCCCTCCCTATCTCTGTAAACTCCTCCAGCCCCTACAACCATCCCTATCTCTGTAACCTCCTCCAGCCTATACACCCCTATCTCTGTAACCTCCTCCAGCCACTACACCCCTCCCTATCTCTGTAACCTTCTCCAGCCACTACAACCCTCCCTATCTCTGTAACCTCCTCCAGCCCCTACACTCCTCCCTATCTCTGTAACCTCCTCCAGCCTATACACCCCTATCTCTGTAACCTCCCCCAGCCACTACTCCCCTCCCTATCTCTGTAACCTCCTCCAGCCCCTACACCCCTCCCCATCTCTGTAACCTCCTCCAGCCCCTACACCCGTATCTCTGTAACTCCTCCATCCCCTACACCCCTCCCTATCTCTGTAACCTCCTCCAGCCACTACAACCCTCCCTATCTCTGTAACCTCCTCCAGCCCCTACACCCCTCCCTATCTCTGTAACCTCCTCCAGCCCCTACACCCCTCCCTATCTCTGTCACCTCCTCCAGTCCCGTCAAACCTCCCTATCTCTGTAACCTCCTCCAGCCTATACACCCCTCCCTATCTCTGTAACCTCCTCCAACCCCTACAACCCTCCCTATCTCTGTAACCTCCTCCAGACCCTACACCCCTCCCTATCTCTGAAACCTCCTCCAGCCCCGTCAAACCTCCATATCTCTGTAACCTCCTCCAGCCCCTACACCCCTCCCTATCTCTGTAACATCTTCCAGCACCTACACCCCTCCCTAACTCTGTAACCTCAACCAGTCCCTACACCCCTCCCTATCTCTGTAACCGCCTCCATCCCCCTACAACCCTCCCTATCTCTGTAACCTCCTCCAGCCCCTACACCTGTCCCTATCTCTGTAACCTCCTCCAGCCCCCTACACCCCTCCCTATCTCTGTAAACACCTCCAGACCCTATACCCCTCCCTATCTGTCACCTCCTCCATCCCCCTGCATCCCTCCCTATCTCTGTAACCTCCTACAGCCCCCTACACCCCTCCCTATCTCTGTAACCGCCTCCAGCTCCAACACCCCTCCCTATCTCTGTAACCTCGTCCAGCCCCTACAACCCTCCCAATCTCTGTAACCTCCTCCAGCCCCTACACCCCTCCCTATCTCTGTAACCTCCTCCAGCCCCTACAACCATCCCTATCTCTGTAACCTTGTCCAGCCTATACACCCCTATCTCTGTAACCTCCTCCAGCCACTACACCCCTCCCTATCTCTGTAACCTTCTCCAGCCACTACAACCCTCCCTATCTCTGTAACCTCCTCCAGCCCCTACACTCCTCCCTATCTCTGTAACCTCCTCCAGCCTATACACCCCTATCTCTGTAACCTCCCCCAGCCACTACTCCCCTCCCTATCTCTGTAACCTCCTCCAGCCCCTACACCCCTCCCCATCTCCGTAACCTCCTCCAGCCCCTACACCCGTATCTCTGTAACTCCTCCAGCCCCTACACCCCTCCCTATCTCTGTAACCTCCTCCAGCCACTACAACCCTCCCTATCTCTGTAACCTCCTCCAGCCCCTACACCCCTCCCTATCTCTGTAACCTCCTCCAGCCCCTACACCCCTCCCTATCTCTGTCACCTCCTCCAGTCCCTTCAAACCTCCCTATCTCTGTAAACTCCTCCAGCCTATACACCCCTCCCTATCTCTGTAACCTCCTCCAACCCCTACAACCCTCCCTATCTCTGTAACCTCCTCCAGACCCTACACCCCTCCCTATCTCTGAAACCTCCTCCAGCCCCGTCAAACCTCCATATCTCTGTAACCTCCTCCAGCCCCTACACCCCTCCCTATCTCTGTAACATCTTCCAGCACCTACACCCCTCCCTAACTCTGTAACCTCAACCAGTCCCTACACCCCTCCCTATCTCTGTAACCGCCTCCATCCCCCTACAACCCTCCCTATCTCTGTAACCTTCTCCAGCCCCTACACCTGTCCCTATCTCTGTAACCTCCTCCAGCCCCCTACACCCCTCCCTATCTCTGTAAACACCTCCAGACCCTATACCCCTCCCTATCTGTCACCTCCTCCATCCCCCTGCATCCCTCCCTATCTCTGTAACCTCCTCCAGCCCCCTACACCCCTCCCTATCTCTGTAACCTCCTCCAGCTCCAACACCCCTCCCTATCTCTGTAACCTCGTCCAGCCCCTACAACCCTCCCAATCTCTGTAACCTCCTCCAGCCCCTACACCCCTCCCTATCTCTGTAACCTCCTCCAGTCCCCTACAACCCTCCCTATCTCTGTAACCTCCTCCAGCCCCTACAACCCTCCCTATCTCTGTAACCTCCTCCAGTCCCTACAACACTCCCTATCTCTGTAACCTCCTCCAGCCCCTACACCCCTTGCTATCTCTGTAACCTCCTCCAGTCACTACACCCCTCCCTACCTCTGTAACCTCCTCCAGCACCTACACCCCTCCCTATCTCTGTAACCTCCTCCAGTCCCTACATCCCTCCCTATCTCTGTAACATCCTCCATCCCCCTACACCCTTCCCTATATCTGTAACCTCCTCCAGCACCGACACCCCTCCCTATCTCTGTAACCTCCTCCAGCCCCTACAACCATCCCTATCTCTGTAACCTCCTCCAGCCTATACACCCCTATCTCTGTAACCTCCTCCAGCCACTACACCCCTCCCTATCTCTGTAACCTTCTCCAGCCGCTACAACCCTCCCTATCTCTGTAACCTCCTCCAGCCCCTACACCCCTCCCTATCTCTGTAACCTCCTCCAGCCCCTACATCCCTCCCTATCTCTGTAACCTCCTCCAGTCCCTACACCCCTCCCTATCTCTGTAACCTCCTCGAGCCACTACACCACTCCCTATCTCGGTAACCTCCTCCAGCCTCTACACCCCTCCCTATCTCTGTAACCTCCTCCAGCCCCTACAACCCTCCCTATCTCTGTAACCTCGTCCAGCCCCTACAACCCTCCCAATCTCTGTAACCTCCTCCAGCCCCTACACCCCTCCTTATCTCTGTAACCTCCTCCAGTCCCCTACAACCCTCCCTATCTCTGTAACCTCCTCCAGCCCCTACACCCCTCCCTATCTCTGTAACCTCCTCCAGCCCCTACAACCCTTGCTATCTCTGTAACCTCCTCCAGACCCTACATCCCTCCCTATCTCTGTAACATCATCCAGCCACTACACCCCTCCCTATCTCTGTAACCTCCTCCAGCCCCAACACCCCTCCCTATCTCTGTAACCTCCTCCAGCCACTACAACCCTCCCTATCTCTGTAACCTGCTCCAGCACCTACACTCCTATCTCTGTAACTCCTCCAGCCCCTACACCCCTCCCTATCTCTGTAACCTCCTCCAGCCCCTACACCCCTCCCTATCTCTGTAACCTCCTCCAGCCCCTACACCCCTCCCTATCTCTGTAACCTCCTCCAGCCCCTACAACCCTCCCTATCTCTGTAACCTCCTCCAGCCACTACACCCCTCCCTATCTCTGTCACCTCCTCCAGTCCCTACAACCCTCCCTATCTCTATAACCTCCTCCAGTCCCCACACCCTTCCCTATCTCTGTAACCTCCTCCAGCCCCTTCAAACCTCCCTATCTCTGAAACCTCCTCCAGCCCCTCCACCCCTCCCTATCTCTGTAACCTTCTCCAGCCCCTTCAAAACTCCCTATCTCTGTAACCTCCTCCAGCCTATACACCCCTCCCTATCTCTGTAAACTCCTCCAGCCCCTACAACCCTCCCTATCTCTGTAACCTCCTCCAGCCCCTACAACCCTCCCTAACTCTGTAACCTCCTCCAGCCCCTACACCCCTCCCTATCTCTGAAACCTCCTCCAGCCCCGTCAAACTTGCATATCTCTAACCTCCTCCAGCCCCTACACTCCTCCCTATCTCTCTAAACTCCTCCATCCCCTACACCCCTCCCTATCTCTGTAACATCTTCCAGCACCTACACCCCTCCCTAACTCTGTAACCTCATCCAGTCCCTACACCCCTCCCTATCTCTGTAACCGCCTCCATTCCCCTACAACCCTCCCTATCTCTGTAACCTCCTCCAGCCCCCTACACCCCTCCCTATCTCTGTAAACTCCTCCAGACCCTATACCCCTCCCTATCTCTGTCACCTCCTCCATCCCCCTGCACCCCTCCCTATCTCTGTAACCTCCTCCAGCCGCTACACACCTCCCTATCTCTGTAACCTCCTCCAGCCCCTTCAAACCTCCCTATCTCTGTAACCTCCTCCAGCCTATACACCCCTCCCTATCTCTGTAACCTCCTCCAGCCCCTAAACCCCTCCCTATCTCTGTAACCTCCTCCATCCCCCTACACCCCCTCCCTATCTCTGTAACCTCCTCCATCCCCCTACACCCCTCCCTATCTCTGTAACCTCCTCCATCCCTTACACCCCTCCCTATCTCTGTAACCTCCTCCAGCCCCCTACAACCCTCCCTATCTCTGTAACCTCCTCCAGCCGCCTACAACCCTCCCTATCTCTGTAACCTCCTCCAGCCCCCTACAGCCCTGCCCATGTCTGTAACATCCTCCAGCCCCTACACCACTCCCTATGTCTGTAACATCCTCCAGCCCCTACACCCCTCCCTATGTCTGTAACATCCTCCAGCCCCTACACCCCTCCCCATCTCTGTAACCTCCTCCAGTTCCCTACACCCCTCCCTATCTCTGTAACCTCCTACAGCCCCCTATACCCCTCCCTATCTCTGTAACCTCCTACAGCCCCCTACACCCCTCCCTATCTCTGTAACATCCTCCAGCCCCTACACCCCTCGCTATCTCTGTAACCTCCTCCATCCCTTACACCCTCCCTATCTCTGTAAACTCCTCCAGCCCCTACACCCCTCCCTTCTCTGTAACCTCCTCCAGCTCCTACACCCCTCCCTATCTCTGTAACCTCCTCCATCCCTGACACCCCTCCCTATCTCTGTAACCTCCTCCAGCCCCTACACCCCTCCCTATCTCTGTAACCTCCTCTAGCACCCTACACCCCTCCCTATCTCTGTAACCTCCTCCATCCCCCTACACCCCTCCCTATCTCTGTAACCTCCTCCAGCCTCTACACCCCTCCCTATCTCTGTAACCTCCTGCAGTCCCTACAACCCTCCCTATCTCTGTAACCTCCTCCAGCCCCTACACCCCTCCCTATGTCTGTAACATCCTCCAGCCCCTACACCCCTCCCCAACTCTGTAACCTCCTCCAGTTCCATACACCCCTCCCTATCTCTGTAACCTCCTCCATCCCTTACACCCCTCCCTATCTCTGCAAACTCCTCCAGCCCCTACACCCCTCCCTATCTCTGTAACCTCCTCAAGCTCCCTACACCCCTCCCTATCTCTCTAACCTCCTGCAGTCCCGACACCCCTCCCTATCTCTGTAACCTCCTCCAGCCCCCTACACCCCTCCCTATCTCTGTAACCTACTGCAGCCCCTACACCCCTCCCTATCTCTGTAACCTCCTCCAGGCCCCTACACCCCTCCCTATCTCTGTAACCTCCTCCAGCCTCTACACCCATCCCTATCTCTGTAACCTCCACCAGCCCCTACACCCCTCCCTATCTCTGTAACCTCCTCCAGCCTCTACACCCATCCCTATCTCTGTAACCTCCTCCAGCCCCTACACCCATCCCTATCTCTGTAACCTCCTCAAGCTCCCTATACCCCTCCCTATCTCTCTAACCTCCTGCAGTCCCTACAACCCTCCCTATCTCAGTAACCTCCTGCAGCCCCTACAACCCTCCCTATCTCTGTTACCTCCCCCAGCTCCAACACCCCTCTCTATCTCTGTAACCTCCTCCAGCCCCTACACCCCTCCCTATCTCTGTAACCTCCTCCAGTCCCCTACAACCCTCCCTATCTCTGTAACCTCCTCCAGCCCCTACAACCCTCCCTATCTCTGTAACCTCCTCCAGTCCCTACAACACTCCCTATCTCTGTAACCTCCTCCAGCCCCTACACCCCTTGCTATCTCTGTAACCTCCTCCAGACCCTACATCCCTCCCTATCTCTGTAACCTCCTCCAGCCCTTACACCCGTCCCTATCTCTGTAAACTCCTCCAGTCCCTACACCCCTCCCTATCTCTGTAACCTCCTCCATCCCCCTACACCCTTCCCTATATCTGTAACCTCCTCCAGCACCGACACCCCTCCCTATCTCTGTAACCTCCTCCAGCCCCTACAACCATCCCTATCTCTGTAACCTCCTCCAGCCTATACACCCCTATCTCTGTAACCTCCTCCAGCCACTACACCCCTCCCTATCTCTGTAACCTTCTCCAGCCACTACAACCCTCCCTATCTCTGTAACCTCCTCCAGCCCCTACACTCCTCCCTATCTCTGTAACCTCCTCCAGCCTATACACCCCTATCTCTGTAACCTCCCCCAGCCACTACTCCCCTCCCTATCTCTGTAACCTCCTCCAGCCCCTACACCCCTCCCCATCTCTGTATCCTCCTCCAGCCCCTACACCCGTATCTCTGTAACTCCTCCAGCCCCTACACCCCTCCCTATCTCCGTAACCTCCTCCAGCCACTACAACCCTCCCTATCTCTGTAACCTCCTCCAGCCCCTACACCCCTCCCTATCTCTGTAACCTCCTCCAGCCCCTACACCCCTCCCTATCTCTGTCACCTCCTCCAGTCCCTTCAAACCTCCCTATCTCTGTAACCTCCTCCAGCCTATACACCCCTCCCTATCTCTGTAACCTCCTCCAACCCCTACAACCCTCCCTAACTCTGTAACCTCAACCAGTCCCTACACCCCTCCCTATCTCTGTAACCGCCTCCATCCCCCTACAACCCTCCCTATCTCTGTAACCTTCTCCAGCCCCTACACCTGTCCCTATCTCTGTAACCTCCTCCAGCCCCTACACCTGTCCCTATCTCTGTAACCTCCTCCAGCCCCCTACACCCCTCCCTATCTCTGTAAACACCTCCAGACCCTATACCCCTCCCTATCTGTCACCTCCTCCATCCCCCTGCATCCCTCCCTATCTCTGTAACCTCCTCCAGCCCCCTACACCCCTCCCTATCTCTGTACCCTCCTCCAGCTCCAACACCCCTCCCTATCTCTGTAACCTCGTCCAGCCCCTACAACCCTCCCAATCTCTGTAACCTCCTCCAGCCCCTACACCCCTCCCTATCTCTGTAACCTCCTCCAGTCCCCTACAACCCTCCCTATCTCTGTAACCTCCTCCAGCCCCTACAACCCTCCCTATCTCTGTAACCTCCTCCAGTCCCTACAACACTCCCTATCTCTGTAACCTCCTCCAGCCCCTACACCCCTTGCTATCTCTGTAACCTCCTCCAGTCACTACACCCCTCCCTACCTCTGTAACCTCCTCCAGCACCTACACCCCTCCCTATCTCTGTAACCTCCTCCAGTCCCTACATCCCTCCCTATCTCTGTAACATCCTCCATCCCCCTACACCCTTCCCTAGATCTGTAACCTCCTCCAGCACCGACACCCCTCCCTATCTCTGTAACCTCCTCCAGCCCCTACAACCATCCCTATCTCTGTAACCTCCTCCAGCCTATACACCCCTATCTCTGTAACCTCCTCCAGCCACTACACCCCTCCCTATCTCTGTAACCTTCTCCAGCCGCTACAACCCTCCCTATCTCTGTAACCTCCTCCAGCCCCTACACCCCTCCCTATCTCTGTAACCTCCTCCAGCCCCTACATCCCTCCCTATCTCTGTAACCTCCTCCAGTCCCTACACCCCTCCCTATCTCTGTAACCTCCTCGAGCCACTACACCCATCCCTATCTCGGTAACCTCCTCCAGCCTCTACACCCCTCCCTATCTCTGTAACCTCCTCCAGCCCCTACACCCCTCCCTATCTCTGTAACCTCCTCCAGCCCCTACAACCCTTGCTATCTCTGTAACCTCCTCCAGACCCTACATCCGTCCCTATCTCTGTAACATCATCCAGCCACTACACCCCTCCCTATCTTTGTAACCTCCTCCAGCCCCAACACCCCTCCCTATCTCTGTAACCTCCTCCAGCCACTACAACCCTCCCTATCTCTGTAACCTGCTCCAGCACCTACACTCCTATCTCTGTAACTCCTCCAGCCCCTACACCCCTCCCTATCTCTGTAACCTCCTCCAGCCCCTACACCCCTCCCTATCTCTGTAACCTCCTCCAGCCCCTACACCCCTCCCTATCTCTGTAACCTCCTCCAGCCCCTACAACCCTCCCTATCTCTGTAACCTCCTCCAGCCACTACACCCCTCCCTATCTCTGTCACCTCCTCCAGTCCCTACAACCCTCCCTATCTCTATAACCTCCTCCAGTCCCCACACCCTTCCCTATCTCTGTAACCTCCTCCAGCCCCTTCAAACCTCCCTATCTCTGAAACCTCCCCCTGCCCCTCCACCCCTCCCTATCTCTGTAACCTTCTCCAGCCCCTTCAAAACTCCCTATCTCTGTAACCTCCTCCAGCCTATACACCCCTCCCTATCTCTGTAACCTCCTCCAGCCCCTACACCCCTCCCTATCTCTGTAACCTCCTCCAGCCCCTAGAACCCTCCCTTATCTCTGTAACCTCCTCCAGCCCCTACAACCCTCCCTAACTCTGTAACCTCCTCCAGCCCCTACACCCCTCACTATCTCTGAAACCTCCTCCAGCCCCGTCAAACTTGCATATCTCTAACCTCCTCCAGCCCCTACACTCCTCCCTATCTCTCTAAACTCCTCCATCCCCTACACCCCTCCCTATCTCTGTAACATCTTCCAGCACCTACACCCCTACCTAACTCTGTAACCTCATCCAGTCCCTACACCCCTCCCTATCTCTGTAACCGCCTCCATCCCCCTACAACCCTCCCTATCTCTGTAACCTCCTCCAGCCCCCTACACCCCTCCCTATCTCTGTAAACTCCTCCAGACCCTATACCCCTCCCTATCTCTGTCACCTCCTCCATCCCCCTGCACCCCTCCCTATCTCTGTAACCTCCTCCAGCCGCTACACACCTTCCTATCTCTGTAACCTCCTCCAGCCCCTTCAAACCTCCCTATCTCTGTAACCTCCTCCAGCCTATACACCCCTCCCTATCTCTGTAACCTCCTCCAGCCCCTACACCCCTCCCTATCTCTGTAACCTCCTCCATCCCCCTACACCCCCTCCCTATCTCTGTAACCTCCTCCATCCCCCTACACCCCTCCCTATCTCTGTAACCTCCTCCATCCCTTACACCCCTCCCTATCTCTGTAACCTCCTCCAGCCCCCTACAACCCTCCCTATCTCTGTAACCTCCTCCAGCCGCCTACAACCCTCCCTATCTCTGTAACCTCCTCCAGCCCCCTACAGCCCTGCCTATGTCTGTAACATCCTCCAGCCCCTACACCCCTCCCTATGTCTGTAACCTCCTCCAGCCCCTACACCACTCCCTATGTCTGTAACATCCTCCAGCCCCTACACCCCTCCCTATGTCTGTAACATCCTCCAGCCCCTACACCCCTCCCCATCTCTGTAACCTCCTCCAGTTCCCTACACCCCTCCCTATCTCTGTAACCTCCTACAGCCCCCTATACCCCTCCCTATCTTTGTAACCTCCTACAGCCCCCTACACCCCTCCCTATCTCTGTAACATCCTCCAGCCCCTACACCCCTCCCTATCTCTGTAACCTCCTCCATCCCTTACACCCTCCCTATCTCTGTAAACTCCTCCAGCCCCTACACCCCTCCCTATCTCTGTAACCTCCTCCAGCTCCTACACCCCTCCCTATCTCTGTAACCTCCTCCATCCCTGACACCCCTCCCTATCTCTGTAACCTCCTCCAGCCCCTACACCCCTCCCTATCTCTGTAACCTCCTCTAGCCCCCTACACCCCTCCCTATCTCTGTAACCTCCTCCATCCCCCTACACCCCTCCCTATCTCTGTAACCTCCTCCAGCCTCTACACCCCTCCCTATCTCTGTAACCTCCTGCAGTCCCTACAACCCTCCCTATCTCTGTAACCTCCTCCAGCCCCTACACCCCTCCCTATGTCTGTAACATCCTCCAGCGCCTACACCCCTCCCCAACTCTGTTACCTCCTCCAGTTCCCTACACCCCTCCCTATCTCTGTAACCTCCTCCATCCCTTACACCCCTCCCTATCTCTGCAAACTCCTCCAGCCCCTACACCCCTCCCTATCTCTGTAACCTCCTCAAGCTCCCTACACCCCTCCCTATCTCTCTAACCTCCTGCAGTCCCGACACCCCTCCCTATCTCTGTAACCTCCTCCAGCCCCCTACACCCCTCCCTATCTCTGTAACCTACTGCAGCCCCTACACCCCTCCCTATCTCTGTAACCTCCTCCAGCCCCCTACACCCCTCCCTATCTCTGTAACCTCCTCCAGCCTCTACACCCATCCCTATCTCTGTAACCTCCACCAGCCCCTACACCCCTCCCTATCTCTGTAACCTCCTCCAGCCTCTACACCCATCCCTATCTCTGTAACCTCCTCCAGCCCCTACACCCATCCCTATCTCTGTAACCTCCTCAAGCTCCCTATACCCCTCCCTATCTCTCTAACCTCCTGCAGTCCCTACAACCCTCCCTATCTCAGTAACCTCCTGCAGCCCCTACAACCCTCCCTATCTCTGTTACCTCCTCCAGCTCCAACACCCGTCTCTATCTCTGTAACCTCGTCCAGCCCCTACACCCCTCCCTATCTCTGTAACCTCCTCCAGTCCCCTACAACCCTCCCTATCTCTGTAACCTCCTCCAGTCCCTACAACACTCCCTATCTCTGTAACCTCCTCCAGCCCCTACACCCCTTGCTATCTCTGTAACCTCCTCCAGACCCTACATCCCTCCCTATCTCTGTAACCTCCTCCAGCCCTTACACCCCTCCCTATCTCTGTAACCTCCTCCAGCCCCTACACTCCTCCCTATCTCTGTAACCTCCTCCATCCCCCTACACCCTTCCCTATATCTGTAACCTCCTCCAGCACCGACACCCCTCCCTATCTCTGTAACCTCCTCCAGCCCCTACAACCATCCCTATCTCTGTAACCTCCTCCAGCCTATACACCCCTATCTCTGTAACCTCCTCCAGCCACTACACCCCTCCCTATCTCTGTAACCTTCTCCAGCCACTACAACCCTCCCTATCTCTGTAACCTCCTCCAGCCCCTACACTCCTCCCTATCTCTGTAACCTCCTCCAGCCTATACACCCCTATCTCTGTAACCTCCCCCAGCCACTACTCCCCTCCGTATCTCTGTAACCTCCTCCAGCCCCTACACCCCTCCCCATCTCTGTAACCTCCTCCAGCCCCTACACCCGTATCTCTGTAACTCCTCCAGCCCCTACACCCCTCCCTATCTCTGTAACCTCCTCCAGCCACTACAACCCTCCCTATCTCTGTAACCTCCTCCAGCCCCTACACCCCTCCCTATCTCTGTAACCTCCTCCAGCCCCTACACCCCTCCCTATCTCTGTCACCTCCTCCAGTCCCTTCAAACCTCCCTATCTCTGTAACCTCCTCCAGCCTATACACCCCTCCCTATCTCTGTAACCTCCTCCAACCCCTACAACCCTCCCTATCTCTGTAACCTCCTCCAGACCCTACACCCCTCCCTATCTCTGAAACCTCCTCCAGCCCCGTCAAACCTCCATATCTCTGTAACCTCCTCCAGCCCCTACACCCCTCCCTATCTCTGTAACATCTTCCAGCACCTACACCCCTCCCTAACTCTGTAACCTCAACCAGTCCCTACACCCCTCCCTATCTCTGTAACCGCCTCCATCCCCCTACAACCCTCCCTATCTCTGTAACCTTCTCCAGCCCCTACACCTGTCCCTATCTCTGTAACCTCCTCCAGCCCCTACACCTGTCCCTATCTCTGTAACCTCCTCCAGCCCCCTACACCCCTCCCTATCTCTGTAAACACCTCCAGACCCTATACCCCTCCCTATCTGTCACCTCCTCCATCCCCCTGCATCCCTCCCTATCTCTGTAACCTCCTCCAGCCCCCTACACCCCTCCCTATCTCTGTACCCTCCTCCAGCTCCAACACCCCTCCCTATCTCTGTAACCTCGTCCAGCCCCTACAACCCTCCCAATCTCTGTAACCTCCTCCAGCCCCTACACCCCTCCCTATCTCTGTAACCTCCTCCAGTCCCCTACAACCCTCCCTATCTCTGTAACCTCCTCCAGCCCCTACAACCCTCCCTATCTCTGTAACCTCCTCCAGTCCCTACAACACTCCCTATCTCTGTAACCTCCTCCAGTCACTACACCCCTCCCTACCTCTGTAACCTCCTCCAGCACCTACACCCCTCCCTATCTCTGTAACTTCCTCCAGTCCCTACATCCCTCCCTATCTCTGTAACATCCTCCATCCCCCTACACCCTTCCCTATATCTGTAACCTCCTCCAGCACCGACACCCCTCCCTATCTCTGTAACCTCCTCCAGCCCCTACAACCATCCCTATCTCTGTAACCTCCTCCAGCCTATACACCCCTATCTCTGTAACCTCCTCCAGCCACTACACCCCTCCCTATCTCTGTAACCTTCTCCAGCCGCTACAACCCTCCCTATCTCTGTAACCTCCTCCAGCCCCTACACCCCTCCCTATCTCTGTAACCTCCTCCAGCCCCTACATCCCTCCCTATCTCTGTAACCTCCTCCAGTCCCTACACCCCTCCCTATCTCTGTAACCTCCTCGAGCCACTACACCCCTCCCTATCTCGGTAACCTCCTCCAGCCTCTACAACCCTCCCTATCTCTGTAACCTCCTCCAGCCCCTACAACCCTCCCTATCTCTGTAACCTCGTCCAGCCCCTACAACCCTCCCAATCTCTGTAACCTCCTCCAGCCCCTACACCTCTCCTTATCTCTGTAACCTCCTCCAGTCCCCTACAACCCTCCCTATCTCTGTAACCTCCTCCAGCCTCTACAACCCTCCCTATCTCTGTAACCTCCTCCAGCCCCTACAACCCTCCCTATCTCTGTAACCTCATCCAGCCCCTACAACCCTCCCAATCTCTGTAACCTCCTCCAGCCCCTACACCCCTCCTTATCTCTGTAACCTCCTCCAGTCCCCTACAACCCTCCCTATCTCTGTAACCTCCTCCAGCCCCTACAACCCTCCCTATCTCTGTAACCTCCTCCAGACCCTACATCCCTCCCTATCTCTGTAACCTCATCCAGCCACTACACCCCTCCCTATCTCTGTAACCTCCTCCAGCCCCAACACCCCTCCCTATCTCTGTAACCTCCTCCAGCCACTACAACCCTCCCTATCTCTGTAACCTCCTCCAGCCCCTTCACTCCTATCTCTGTAACCTCCTCCAGCCCCTACACCCCTCCCTATCTCTGTAACCTCCTCCAGCCCCTACACCCCTCCCTATCTCTGTAACCTCCTCCAGCCCCTACACCCCTCCCTATCTCTGTAACCTCCTCCAGCCCCTACAACCCTCCCTATCTCTGTAACCTCCTCCAGCCACTACACCCCTCCCTATCTCTGTCACCTCCTCCAGTCCCTACAACCCTCCCTATCTCTATAACCTCCTCCAGTCCCCACACCCTTCCCTATCTCTGTAACCTCCTCCAGCCCCTTCAAACCTCCCTATCTCTGTAACCTCCTCCAGCCCCTCCACCCCTCCCTATCTCTGTAACCTTCTCCAGCCCCTTCAAAACTCCCTATCTCTGTAACCTCCTCCAGCCTATACACCCCTCCCTATCTCTGTAACCTCCTCCAGTCCCTACACCCCTCCCTATCTCTGTAACGTCCTCCAGCCCCTACACCCCTCCCTATCTCTGTAACCTCCTCCAGACCCTACACCCCTCCCTATCTCTGAAACCTCCTCCAGGCCCGTCAAACTTGCATATCTCTAACCTCCTCCAGCCCCTACACCCCTCCCTATCTCTCTAAACTCCTCCATCCCCTACACCCCTCCCTATCTCTGTAACATCTTCCAGCACCTACACCCCTCCCTAACTCTGTAACCTCATCCAGTCCCTACACCCCTCCCTATCTCTGTAACCGCCTCCATCCCCCTACAACCCTCCCTATCTCTGTAACCTCCTCCAGCCCCCTACACCCCTCCCTATCTCTGTAAACTCCTCCAGACCCAAAACCCCTCCCTATCTCTGTCACCTCCTCCATCCCCCTGCACCCCTCCCTAAATCTGTAACCTCCTCCAGCCGCTACACACCTCCCTATCTCTGTAACCTCCTCCAGCCCCTTCAAACCTCCCTATCTCTGTAACGTCCTCCAGCCTATACACTCCTCCCTATCTCTGTAACCTCCTCCAGCCCCTACACCCCTCCCTATCTCTGTAACCTCCTCCATCCCCCTACACCCCCTCCCTATCTCTGTAACCTCCTCCATCCCCCTACACCCCTCCCTATCTCTATAACCTCCTCCATCCCTTACACCCCTCCCTATCTCTGTAACCTCCTCCAGCCCCCTACAACCCTCCCTATCTCTGTAACATCCTCCAGCCGCCTACAACCCTCCCTATCTCTGTAACCTCCTCCAGCCCCCTACAGCCCTGCCTATGTCTGTAACATCCTCCAGCCCCTACACCCCTCCCTATGTCTGTAACCTCCTCCAGCCCCTACACCACTCCCTATGTCTGTAACCTCCTCCAGCCCCTACACCCCTCCCTATGTCTGTAACATCCTCCAGCCCCTACACCCCTCCCCATCTCTGTAACCTCCTCCAGTTCCCTACACCCCTCCCTATCTCTGTAACCTCCTACAGCCCCCAATACCCGTCCCTATCTCTGTAACCTCCTACAGCCCCCTACACCCCTCCCTATCTCTGTAACATCCTCCAGCCCCTACACCCCTCCCTATCTCTGTAACCTCCTCCATCCCTTACACCCTCCCTATCTCTGTAAACTCCTCCAGCCCCTACACCCCTCCCTATCTCTGTAACCTCCTCCAGCTCATACACCCCTCCCTATCTCTGTAACCTCCTCCATCCCTGACACCCCTCCCTATCTCTGTAACCTCCTCCAGCCCCTACACCCCTCCCTATCTCTGTAACCTCCTCTAGCCCCCTACACCCCTCCCTATCTCTGTAACCTCCTCCATCCCCCTACACCCCTCCCTATCTCTGTAACCTCCTCCAGCCTCTACACCCCTCCCTATCTCTGTAACCTCCTGCAGTCCCTACAACCCTCCCTATCTCTGTAACCTCCTCCAGCCCCTACACCCCTCCCTATGTCTGTAACATCCTCCAGCCCCTACACCCCTCCCCAACTCTGTAACCACCTCCAGTTCCCTACACCCCTCCCTATCTCTGTAACCTCCTCCATCCCTTACACCCCTCCCTATCTCTGCAAACTCCTCCAGCCCCTACACCCCTCCCTATCTCTGTAACCTCCTCAAGCTCCCTACACCCCTCCCTATCTCTGTAACCGACTGCAGCCCCTACACCCCTCCCTATCTCTGTAACCTCCTCCAGCCCCCTACACCCCTCCCTATCTCTGTAACCTCCTCCAGCCTCTACACCCCTCCCTATCTCTGTAACCTCCTCCAGCCTCTACACCCATCCCTATCTCTGTAACCTCCTCCAGCCCCTACTCCCCTCCCTGTCTCTGTAACATCCTCCAGTCCCTACAAACCTCCCTATATCTGTAACCTCCTCCAGCTCCCTACAACCCTCCCTATCTCTGTAACCTCCTCCAGCCCCTACACCTCTCCCAATCTCTGTAACCTCCTCCAGTCCCTACACGCCTCCCTATCTCTGTAACCTCCTCGAGCCACTACACCCCTCCCCATCTCGGTAACCTCCTCCAGCCTCTACACCCCTCCCTATCTCTGTAACCTCCTCCACCCCGTACAACCCTCCCTATCTCAGTAACCTCCTGCAGCCCCTACAACCCTCCCTATCTCTGTTACCTCCTCCAGCTCCAACACCCCTCTCTATCTCTGTAACCTCGTCAAGCCCCTACAACCGTCCCTATCTCTGTAACCTCCTCCAGCCCCCTACAACCCTCCTTATCTCTGTAACCTCCTCCAGCCCCTACACCCCTTGCTATCTCTGTAACCTCCTCCAGACCCTACATCCCTCCCTATCTCTGTAACCTCCTCCAGCCCTTACACCCCTCCCTATCTCTGTAAACTCCTCCAGTCCCTACACCCCTCCCTATCTCTGTAACCTCCTCCATCCCCCTACACCCTTCCCTATATCTGTAACCTCCTCCAGCACCGACACCCCTCCCTATCTCTGTAAATTCCTCCAGCCCCTACAACCATCCCTATCTCTGTAACCTCCTCCAGCCTATACACCCCTATCTCTGTAAACTCCTCCAGCCACTACACCCCTCCCTATCTCTGTAACCTTCTCCAGCCACTACAACCCTCCCTATCTCTGTAACCTCCTCCAGCCCCTACACTCCTCCCTATCTCTGTAACCTCCTCCAGCCTTTCCACCCCTATCTCTGTAACCTCCCCCAGCCACTACTCCCCTCCCTATCTCTGTAACCTCCTCCAGCCCCTACACCCCTCCCCATCTCTGTAACCTCCTCCAGCCCCTACACCCGTATCTCTGTAAGTCCTCCATCCCCTACACCCCTCCCTATCTCTGTAACCTCCTCCAGCCACTACAACCCTCCCTATCTCTGTAACCTCCTCCAGCCCCTACACCCCTCCCTATCTCTGTAACCTCCTCCAGCCCCTACACCCCTCCCTATCTCTGTCACCTCCTCCAGTCCCTTCAAACCTCCCTATCTCTGTAACCTCCTCCAGCCTATACACCCCTCCCTATCTCTGTAACCTCCTCCAACCCCTACAACCCTCCCTATCTCTGTAACCTCCTCCAGACCCTACACCCCTCCCTATCTCTGAAACCTCCTCCAGCCCCGTCAAACCTCCATATCTCTGTAACCTCCTCCAGCCCCTACACCCCTCCCTATCTCTGTAACATCTTCCAGCACCTACACCCCTCCCTAACTCTGTAACCTCAACCAGTCCCTACAACCCTCCCTATCTCTGTAACCGCCTCCATCCCCCTACAACCCTCCCTATCTCTGTAACCTCCTCCAGCCCCTACACCTGTCCCTATCTCTGTAACCTCCTCCAGCCCCCTACACCCCTCCCTATCTCTGTAAACACCTCCAGACCCTATACCCCTCCCTATCTGTCACCTCCTCCATCCCCCTGCATCCCTCCCTATCTCTGTAACCTCCTCCAGCCCCCTACACCCCTCCCTATCTCCGTAACCTCCTCCAGCTCCAACACCCCTCCCTATCTCTGTAACCTCGTCCAGCCCCTACAACCCTCCCAATCTCTGTAACCTCCTCCAGCCCCTACACCCCTCCCTATCTCTGTAACCTCCTCCAGCCCCTACAACCATCCCTATCTCTGTAACCTCCTCCAGCCTATACACCCCTATCTCTGTAACCTCCTCCAGCCACTGCAACCCTCCCTATCTCTGTAACCTCCTCCAGCCCCTACACTCCTCCCTATCTCTGTAACCTCCTCCAGCCTATACACCCCTATGTCTGTAACCTCCCCCAGCCACTACTCCCCTCCCTATCTCTGTAACCTCCTCGAGCCCCTACACCCCTACCCATCTCCGTAACCTCCTCCAGCCCCTACACCCGTATCTCTGTAACTCCTCCAGCCACTACACCCCTCCCTATCTCTGTAACCTCCTCCAGCCAGTACAACCCTCCCTATCTCTGTAACCTCCTCCAGCCCCTACACCCCTCCCTATCTCTGTAACCTCCTCCAGCCCCTACACCCCTCCCTATCTCTGTCACCTCCTCCAGTCCCTTCAAACCTCCCTATCTCTGTAACCTCCTCCAGCCTATACACCCCTCCCTATCTCTGTAACCTCCTCCAACCCCTACAACCCTCCCTATCTCTGTAACCTCCTCCAGACCCTACACCCCTCCCTATCTCTGAAACCTCCTCCAGCCCCTACACCCCTCCCTATCTCTGTCACCTCCTCCAGTCCCCTCAAACCTCCCTATCTCTGTAACCTCCTCCAGCCTATACACCCCTCCCTATCTCTGTAACCTCCTCCAACCCCTACAACCCTCCCTATCTCTGTAACCTCCTCCAGCCCCTACACCCCTCCCTATCTCTGTAACATCTTCCAGCACCTACACCCCTCCCTAACTCTGTAACCTCAACCAGTCCCTACACCCCTCCTAATCTCTGTAACCGCCTCCATCCCCCTACAACCCTCCCTATCTCTGTAACCTCCTCCAGCCCCTACACCTGTCCCTATCTCTGTAACCTCCTCCAGCCCCCTACACCCCTCCCAATCTCTGTAAACACCTCCAGACCCTATACCCCTCCCTATCTGTCACCTCCTCCATCCCCCTGCATCCCTCCCTATCTCTGTAACCTCCTCCAGCCCCCTACACCCCTCCCTATCTCTGTAACCTCCTCCAGCTCCAACACCCCTCCCTATCTCTGTAACCTCGTCCAGCCCCTACAACCCTCCCAATCTCTGTAACCTCCTCCAGCCCCTACACCCCTCCCTATCTCTGTAACCTCCTCCAGTCCCCTACAACCCTCCCTATCTCTGTAACCTCCTCCAGCCCCTACAACCCTCCCTATCTCTGTAACCTCCTCCAGTCCCTACAACACTCCCTATCTCTGTAACCTCCTCCAGCCCCAACACCCCTTGCTATCTCTGTAACCTCCTCCAGTCACTACACCCCTCCCTACCTCTGTAACCTCCTCCAGCACCTACACCCCTCCCTATCTCTGTAACCTCCTCCAGTCCCTACATCCCTCCCTATCTCTGTAACATCCTCCATCCCCCTACACCCTTCCCTATATCTGTAACCTCCTCCAGCACCGACACCCCTCCCTATCTCTGTAACCTCCTCCAGCCCCTACAACCATCCCTATCTCTGTAACCTCCTCCAGCCTATACACCCCTATCTCTGTAACCTCCTCCAGCCACTACACCCCTCCCTATCTCTGTAACCTTCTCCAGCCGCTACAACCCTCCCTATCTCTGTAACCTCCTCCAGCCCCTACACCCCTCCCTATCTCTGTAACCTCCTCCAGCCCCTACATCCCTCCCTATCTCTGTAACCTCCTCCAGTCCCTACACCCCTCCCTATCTCTGTAACCTCCTCGAGCCACTACACCCCTCCCTATCTCGGTAACCTCCTCCAGCCTCTACACCCCTCCCTATCTCTGTAACCTCCTCCAGCCCCTACAACCCTCCCTATCTCTGGAACCTCGTCCAGCCCCTACAACCCTCCCAATCTCTGTAACCTCCTCCAGCCCCTACACCCCTCCTTATCTCTGTAACCTCCTCCAGTCCCCTACAACCCTCCCTATCTCTGTAACCTCCTCCAGCCCCTACACCCCTCCCTATCTCTGTAACCTCCTCCAGCCCCTACAACCCTTGCTATCTCTGTAACCTCCTCCAGACCCTACATCCCTCCCTATCTCTGTAACATCATCCAGCCACTACACCCCTCCCTATCTCTGTAACCTCCTCCAGCCCCAACACCCCTCCCTATCTCTGTAACCTCCTCCAGCCACTAAAACCCTCCCTATCTCTGTAACCTGCTCCAGCACCTACACTCCTATCTCTGAAACTCCTCCAGCCCCTACACCCCTCCCTATCTCTGTAACCTCCTCCAGTCCCTACAACCCTCCCTATCTCTATAACCTCCTCCAGTCCCCACACCCTTCCCTATCTCTGTAACCTCCTCCAGCCCCTTCAAACCTCCCTATCTCTGAAACCTCCTCCAGCCCCTCCACCCCTCCCTATCTCTGTAACCTTCTCCAGCCCCTTCAAAACTCCCTATCTCTGTAACCTCCTCCAGCCTATACACCCCTCCCTAACTCTGTAACCTCCTCCAGCCCCTACACCCCTCCCTATCTCTGTAACCTCCTCCAGCCCCTACAACCCTCCCTATCTCTGTAACCTCCTCCAGCCCCTACAACCCTCCCTAACTCTGTAAACTCCTCCAGCCCCTACACCCCTCCCTATCTCTGAAACCTCCTCCAGCCCCGTCAAACTTGCATATCTCTAACCTCCTCCAGCCCCTACACTCCTCCCTATCTCTCTAAACTCCTCCATCCCCTACACCCCTCCCTATCTCTGTAACATCTTCCAGCACCTACACCCCTCCCTAACTCTGTAACCTCATCCAGTCCCTACACCCCTCCCTATCTCTGTAACCGCCTCCATCCCCCTACAACCCTCCCTATCTCTGTAACCTCCTCCAGCCCCCTACACCCCTCCCTATCTCTGTAAACTCCTCCAGACCCTATACCCCTCCCTATCTCTGTCACCTCCTCCATCCCCCTGCACCCCTCCCTATCTCTGTAACCTCCTCCAGCCGCTACACACCTCCCTATCTCTGTAACCTCCTCCAGCCCCTTCAAACCTCCCTATCTCTGTAACCTCCTCCAGCCTATACACCCCTCCCTATCTCTGTAACCTCCTCCAGCCCCTACACCCCTCCCTATCTATGTAACCTCCTCCATCCCCCTACACCCCCTCCCTATCTCTGTAACCTCCTCCATCCCCCTACACCCCTCCCTATCTCTGTAACCTCCTCCATCCCTTACACCCCTCCCTATCTCTGTAACCTCCTCCAGCCCCCTACAACCCTCCCTATCTCTGTAACCTCCTCCAGCCGCCTACAACCCTCCCTATCTCTGTAACCTCCTCCAGCCCCCTACAGCCCTGCCTATGTCTGTTACATCCTCCAGCACCTACACCCCTCCCTATGTCTGTAACCTCCTCCAGCCCCTACACCACTCCCTATGTCTGTAACATCCTCCAGTCCCTACACCCCTCCCTATGTCTGTAACATCCTCCAGCCCCTACACCCCTCCCCATCTCTGTAACCTCCTCCAGTTCCCTACACCCCTCCCTATCTCTGTAACCTCCTACAGCCCCCTATACCCCTCCCTATCTCTGTAACCTCCTCCAGCCCCTACACCCCTCCCTATCTCTGTAACCTCCTCCAGCCCCTACACCCCTCCCTATCTCTGTCACCTCCTCCAGTCCCTTCAAACCTCCCTATCTCTGTAACCTCCTCCAGCCTATACACCCCTCCCTATCTCTGTAACCTCCTCCAAACCCTACAACCCTCCCTATCTCTGTAACCTCCTCCAGACCCTACACCCCTCCCTATCTCTGAAACCTCCTCCAGCCCCGTCAAACCTCCCTATCTCTGTAACCTCCTCCAGCCCCTACACCCCTCCCTATCTCTGTAACCTCAACCAGTCCCTACACCCCTCCCTATCTCTGTAACCGCCTCCATCCCCCTACAACCCTCCCTATCTCTGTAACCTCCTCCAGCCCCTACACCTGTCCCTATCTCTGTAACCTCCTCGAGCCCCCTACACCCCTCCCTATCTCTGTAAACACCTCCAGACTCTATACCCCTCCCTATCTGTCACCTCCTCCATCCCCCTGCATCCCTCCCTATCTCTGTAACCTCCTCCAGCCCCCTACACCCCTCCCTATCTCTGTAACCTCCTCCAGCTCCAACACCCCTCCCTATCTCTGTAACCTCGTCCAGCCCCTACAACCCTCCCAATCTCTGTAACCTCCTCCAGCCCCTACACCCCTCCCTATCTCTGTATCCTCCTCCAGCCCCTACAACCATCCCTATCTCTGTAACCTCCTCCAGCCTATACACCCCTCCCTATCTCTGTAACCTCCTCCAGCCACTACACCCCTCCCTATCTCTGTAACCTCCTCCATCCCCTACACCCCTCCCTATCTCTGTAACCTCCTCCAGCCCCTACACCCCTCCCTATCTCTGTAACCTCCTCCAGCCTATACACCCCTATCTCTGTAACCTCCTCCAGCCACTACAACCCTCCCTATCTCTGTAACCTCCTCCAGCACCTACACCCCTCCCTATCTCTGTAACCTCCTCCAGCCCCTACACACCTCCCTATCTCTGTCACCTCCTCCAGTCCCTTCAAACCTCCCTATCTCTGTAACCTCCTCCTGCCTACACACCCCTCCCTATCTCTGTAACCTCCTCCAACCCCTACAACACTCCCTATCTCTGTAACCTCCTCCAGACCCTACACCCCTCCCTATCTCTGAAACCTCCTCCAGCCCCGTCAAACCTCCATATCTCTGTAACCTCCTCCAGCCCCTACACCCCTCCCTATCTCTGTAACATCTTCCAGCACCTACACCCCTCCCTATCTCTGTAACCTCCTCCAGTCCCTACACCCCTCCCTATCTCTGTAACCGCCTCCATCCCCCTACAACCCTCCCTATCTCTGTAACCTCCTCCAGCCCCTACACCTGTCCCTATCTCTGTAACCTCCTCCAGCCCCTACACCCCTCCCTATCTCTGTAACCTCCTCCAGCTCCAACACCCCTCCCTATCTCTGTAACCTCGTCCAGCCCCTACAACCCTCCCAATCTCTGTAACCTCCTCCAGCCCCTACACCCCTCCCTATCTCTGTAACCTCCTCCAGTCCCCTACAACCCTCCCTATCTCTGTAACCTCCTCCAGCCCCTACAACCCTCCCTATCTCTGTAACCTCCTCCAGTCCCTACAACACTCCCTATCTCTGTAACCTCCTCCAGCCCCTACACCCCTTGCTATCTCTGTAACCTCCTCCAGTCACTACACCCCTCCCTATCTCTGTAACCTCCTCCAGCCCCTACACCCCTCCCTATCTATGTAACCTCCTCCATCCCCCTACACCCCCTCCCTATCTCTGTAACCTCCTCCATCCCCCTACACCCCTCCCTATCTCTGTAACCTCCTCCATCCCTTACACCCCTCCCTATCTCTGTAACCTCCTCCAGCCCCCTACAACCCTCCCTATCTCTGTAACCTCCTCCAGCCGCCTACAACCCTCCCTATCTCTGTAACCTCCTCCAGCCCCCTACAGCCCTGCCTATGTCTGTTACATCCTCCAGCACCTACACCCCTCCCTATGTCTGTAACCTCCTCCAGCCCCTACACCACTCCCTATGTCTGTAACATCCTCCAGTCCCTACACCCCTCCCTATGTCTGTAACATCCTCCAGCCCCTACACCCCTCCCCATCTCTGTAACCTCCTCCAGTTCCCTACACCCCTCCCTATCTCTGTAACCTCCTACAGCCCCCTATACCCCTCCCTATCTCTGTAACCTCCTCCAGCCCCTACACCCCTCCCTATCTCTGTAACCTCCTCCAGCCCCTACACCCCTCCCTATCTCTGTCACCTCCTCCAGTCCCTTCAAACCTCCCTATCTCTGTAACCTCCTCCAGCCTATACACCCCTCCCTATCTCTGTAACCTCCTCCAACCCCTACAACCCTCCCTATCTCTGTAACCTCCTCCAGACCCTACACCCCTCCCTATCTCTGAAACCTCCTCCAGCCCCGTCAAACCTCCATATCTCTGTAACCTCCTCCAGCCCCTACACCCCTCCCTATCTCTGTAACCTCAACCAGTCCCTACACCCCTCCCTATCTCTGTAACCGCCTCCATCCCCCTACAACCCTCCCTATCTCTGTAACCTCCTCCAGCCCCTACACCTGTCCCTATCTCTGTAACCTCCTCGAGCCCCCTACATCCCTCCCTATCTCTGTAAACACCTCCAGACCCTATACCCCTCCCTATCTGTCACCTCCTCCATCCCCCTGCATCCCTCCCTATCTCTGTAACCTCCTCCAGCCCCCTACACCCCTCCCTATCTCTGTAACCTCCTCCAGCTCCAACACCCCTCCCTATCTCTGTAACCTCCTCCAGCCCCTACACCCCTCCCTATCTCTGTATCCTCCTCCAGCCCCTACAACCATCCCTATCTCTGTAACCTCCCCCAGCCACTACTCCCCTCCCTATCTCTGTAACCTCCTCCAGCCCCTACACCCCTCCCCATCTCCGTAACCTCTTCCAGCCCCTACACCCGTATCTCTGTAACTCCTCCAGCCCCTACACCCCTCCCTATCTCTGTAACCTCCTCCAGCCACTACAACCCTCCCTATCTCTGTAACCTCCTCCAGCCCCTACACCCCTCCCTATCTCTGTAACCTCCTCCAGCCCCTACACCCCTCCCTATCTCTGTCACCTCCTCCAGTCCCTTCAAACCTCCCTATCTCTGTAACCTCCTCCTGCCTACACACCCCTCCCTATCTCTGTAACCTCCTCCAACCCCTACAACCCTCCCTATCTCTGTAACCTCCTCCAGACCCTACACCCCTCCCTATCTCTGAAACCTCCTCCAGCCCCGTCAAACCTCCATATCTCTGTAACCTCCTCCAGCCCCTACACCCCTCCCTATCTCTGTAACATCTTCCAGCACCTACACCCCTCCCTAACTCTGTAACCTCAACCAGTCCCTACACCCCTCCCTATCTCTGTAACCGCCTCCATCCCCCTACAACCCTCCCTATCTCTGTAACCTCCTCCAGCCCCTACACCTGTCCCTATCTCTGTAACCTCCTCCAGCCCCCTACACCCCTCCCTATCTCTGTAAACACCTCCAGACCCTATACCCCTCCCTATCTGTCACCTCCTCCATCCCCCTGCATCCCTCCCTATCTCTGTAACCTCCTCCAGCCCCCTACACCCCTCCCTATCTCTGTAACCTCCTCCAGCTCCAACACCCCTCCCTATCTCTGTAACCTCGTCCAGCCCCTACAACCCTCCCAATCTCTGTAACCTCCTCCAGCCCCTACACCCCTCCCTATCTCTGTAACCTCCTCCAGTCCCCTACAACCCTCCCTATCTCTGTAACCTCCTCCAGCCCCTACAACCCTCCCTATCTCTGTAACCTCCTCCAGTCCCTACAACACTCCCTATCTCTGTAACCTCCTCCAGCCCCTACACCCCTTGCTATCTCTGTAACCTCCTCCAGTCACTACACCCCTCCCTACCTCTGTAACCTCCTCCAGCACCTACACCCCTCCCTATCTCTGTAACCTCCTCCAGTCCCTACATCCCTCCCTATCTCTGTAACATCCTCCATCCCCCTACACCCTTCCCTATATCTGTAACCTCCTCCAGCACCGACACCCCTCCCTATCTCTGTAACCTCCTCCAGCCCCTACAACCATCCCTATCTCTGTAACCTCCTCCAGCCTATACACCCCTATCTCTGTAACATCCTCCATCCCCCTACACCCTTCCCTATATCTGTAACCTCCTCCAGCCCCTACACCCCTCCCTATCTCTGTAACCTTCTCCAGCCGCTACAACCCTCCCTATCTCTGTAACCTCCTCCAGCCCCTACACCCCTCCCTATCTCTGTAACCTCCTCCAGCCCCTACATCCCTCCCTATCTCTGTAACCTCCTCCAGTCCCTACACCCCTCCCTATCTCTGTAACCTCCTCGAGCCACTACACCCCTCCCTATCTCGGTAACCTCCTCCAGCCTCTACACCCCTCCCTATCTCTGTAACCTCCTCCAGCCCCTACAACCCTCCCTATCTCTGTAACCTCGTCCAGCCCCTACAACCCTCCCAATCTCTGTAACCTCCTCCAGCCCCTACACCCCTCCTTATCTCTGTAACCTCCTCCAGTCCCCTACAACCCTCCCTATCTCTGTAACCTCCTCCAGCCCCTACACCCCTCCCTATCTCTGTAACCTCCTCCAGCCCCTACAACCCTTGTTATCTCTGTAACCTCCTCCAGACCCTACATCCCTCCCTATCTCTGTAACATCATCCAGCCACTACACCCCTCCCTATCTCTGTAACTCCTCCAGCCCCTACACCCCTCCCTATCTCTGTAACCTCCTCCAGCCCCTACACCCCTCCCTATCTCTGTAACCTCCTCCAGCCCCTACACCCCTCCCTATCTCTGTAACCTCCTCCAGCCCCTACAACCCTCCCTATCTCTGTAACCTCCTCCAGCCACTACACCCCTCCCTATCTCTGTCACCTCCTCCAGTCCCTACAACCCTCCCTATCTCTATAACCTCCTCCAGTCCCCACACCCTTCCCTATCTCTGTAACCTCCTCCAGCCCCTTCAAACCTCCCTATCTCTGAAAACTCCTCCAGCCCCTCCACCCCTCCCTATCTCTGTAACCTTCTCCAGCCCCTTCAAAACTCCCTATCTCTGTAACCTCCTCCAGCCTATACACCCCTCCCTATCTCTGTAACCTCCTCCAGCCCCTACACCCCTCCCTATCTCTGTAACCTCCTCCAGCCCCTACAACCCTCCCTATCTCTGTAACCTCCTCCAGCCCCTACAACCCTCCCTAACTCTGTAACCTCCTCCAGCCCCTACACCCCTCCCTATCTCTGAAACCTCCTCCAGCCCCGTCAAACTTGCATATCTCTAACCTCCTCCAGCCCCTACACTCCTCCCTATCTCTCTAAACTCCTCCATCCCCTACACCCCTCCCTATCTCTGTAACATCTTCCAGCACCTACACACCTCCCTAACTCTGTAACCTCATCCAGTCCCTACACCCCTCCCTATCTCTGTAACCGCCTCCATCCCCCTACAACCCTCCCTATCTCTGTAACCTCCTCCAGCCCCCTACACCCCTCCCTATCTCTGTAAACTCCTCCAGACCCTATACCCCTCCCTATCTCTGTCACCTCCTCCATCCCCCTGCACCCCTCCCTATCTCTGTAACCTCCTCCAGCCGCTACACACCTCCCTATCTCTGTAACCTCCTCCAGCCCCTTCAAACCTCCCTATCTCTGTAACCTCCTCCAGCCTATACACCCCTCCCTATCTCTGTAACCTCCTCCAGCCCCTACACCCCTCCCTATCTCTGTAACCTCCTCCATCCCCCTACACCCCCTCCCTATCTCTGTACCCTCCTCCATCCCCCTACACCCCTCCCTATCTCTGTAACCTCCTCCATCCCTTACACCCCTCCCTATCTCTGTAACCTCCTCCAGCCCCCTACAACCCTCCCTATCTCTGTAACCTCCTCCAGCCGCCTACAACCCTCCCTATCTCTGTAACCTCCTCCAGCCCCCTACAGCCCTGCCTATGTCTGTAACATCCTCCAGCCCCTACACCCCTCCCTATGTCTGTAACCTCCTCCAGCCCCTAGACCACTCCCTATGTCTGTAACATCCTCCAGCCCCTACACCCCTCCCTATGTCTGTAACATCCTCCAGCCCCTACACCCCTCCCCATCTCTGTAACCTCCTCCAGTTCCCTACACCCCTCCCTATCTCTGTAACCTCCTACAGCCCCCTATACCCCTCCCTATCTCTGTAACCTCCTACAGCCCCCTACACCCCTCCCTATCTCTGTAACATCCTCCAGCCCCTACACCCCTCGCTATCTCTGTAACCTCCTCCATCCCTTACACCCTCCCTATCTCTGTAAACTCCTCCAGCCCCTACACCCCTCCCTATCTCTGTAACCTCCTCCAGCTCCTACACCCCTCCCTATCTCTGTAACCTCCTCCATCCCTGACACCCCTCCCTATCTCTGTAACCTCCTCCAGCCCCTACACCCCTCCCTATCTCTGTAACCTCCTCTAGCCCCCTACACCCCTCCCTATCACTGTAACCTCCTCCATCCCCCTACACCCCTCCCTATCTCTGTAACCTCCTCCAGCCTCTACACCCCTCCCTATCTCTGTAACCTCCTGCAGTCCCTACAACCCTCCCTATCTCTGTAACCTCCTCCAGCCCCTACACCCCTCCCTATGTCTGTAACATCCTCCAGCCCCTACACCCCTCCCCAACTCTGTAACCTCCTCCAGTTCCCTACACCCCTCCCTATCTCTGTAACCTCCTCCATCCCTTACACCCCTCCCTATCTCTGCAAACTCCTCCAGCCCCTACACCCCTCCCTATCTCTGTAACCTCCTCAAGCTCCCTACACCCCTCCCTATCTCTGTAACCTACTGCAGCCCCTACACCCCTCCCTATCTCTGTAACCTCCTCCAGCCCCCTACACCCCTCCCTATCTCTGTAACCTCCTCCAGCCTCTACACCCATCCCTATCTCTGTAACCTCCACCAGCCCCTACACCCCTCCCTATCTCTGTAACCTCCTCCAGCCTCTACACCCATCCCTATCTCTGTAACCTCCTCCAGCCCCTACACCCATCCCTATCTCTGTAACCTCCTCAAGCTCCCTATACCCCTCCCTATCTCTCTAACCTCCTGCAGTCCCTACAACCCTCCCTATCTCAGTAACCTCCTGCAGCCCCTACAACCCTCCCTATCTCTGTTACCTCCTCCAGCTCCAACACCCCTCTCTATCTCTGTAACCTCCTCCAGCCCCTACACCCCTCCCTATCTCTGTAACCTCCTCCAGTCCCCTACAACCCTCCCTATCTCTGTAACCTCCTCCAGCCCCTACAACCCTCCCTATCTCTGTAACCTCCTCCAGTCCCTACAACACTCCCTATCTCTGTAACCTCCTCCAGCCCCTACACCCCTTGCTATCTCTGTAACCTCCTCCAGACCCTACATCCCTCCCTATCTCTGTAACCTCCTCCAGCCCTTACACCCCTCCCTATCTCTGTAAACTCCTCCAGTCCCTACACCCCTCCCTATCTCTGTAACCTCCTCCATCCCCCTACACCCTTCCCTATATCTGTAACCTCCTCCAGCACCGACACCCCTCCCTATCTCTGTAACCTCCTCCAGCCACTACACCCCTCCCTATCTCTGTAACCTTCTCCAGCCACTACAACCCTCCCTATCTCTGTAACCTCCTCCAGCCCCTACACTCCTCCCTATCTCTGTAACCTCCTCCAGCCTATACACCCCTATCTCTGTAACCTCCCCCAGCCACTACTCCCCTCCCTATCTCTGTAACCTCCTCCAGCCCCTACACCCCTCCCCATCTCTGTAACCTCCTCCAGCCCCTACACCCGTATCTCTGTAACTCCTCCAGCCCCTACACCCCTCCCTATCTCTGTAACCTCCTCCAGCCACTACAACCCTACCTATCTCTGTAACCTCCTCCAGCCCCTACACCCCTCCCTATCTCTGTAACATCCTCCAGCCCCTACACCCCTCCCTATCTCTGTCACCTCCTCCAGTCCCTTCAAACCTCCCTATCTCTGTAACCTCCTCCAGCCTATACACCCCTCCCTATCTCTGTAACCTCCTCCAACCCCTACAACCCTCCCTATCTCTGTAACCTCCTCCAGACCCTACACCCCTCCCTATCTCTGAAACCTCCTCCAGCCCCGTCAAACCTCCATATCTCTGTAACCTCCTCCAGCCCCTACACCCCTCCCTATCTCTGTAACATCTTCCAGCACCTACACCCCTCCCTAACTCTGTAACCTCAACCAGTCCCTACACCCCTCCCTATTTCTGTAACCGCCTCCATCCCCCTATAACCCTCCCTATCTCTGTAACCTTCTCCAGCCCCTACACCTGTCCCTATCTCTGTAACCTCCTCCAGCCCCTACACCTGTCCCTATCTCTGTAACCTCCTCCAGCCCCCTACACCCCTCCCTATCTCTGTAAACACCTCCAGACCCTATACCCCTCCCTATCTGTCACCTCCTCCATCCCACTGCATCCCTCCCTATCTCTGTAACCTCCTCCAGCCCCCTACACCCCTCCCTATCTCTGTACCCTCCTCCAGCTCCAACACCCCTCCCTATCTCTGTAACCTCGTCCAGCCCCTACAACCCTCCCAATCTCTGTAACCTCCTCCAGCCCCTACACCCCTCCCTATCTCTGTAACCTCCTCCAGTCCGCTACAACCCTCCCTATCTCTGTAACCTCCTCCAGCCCCTACAACCCTCCCTATATCTGTAACCTCCTCCAGCACCGACACCCCTCCCCATCTCTGTAACCTCCTCCAGCCCCTACAACCATCCCTATCTCTGTAACCTCCTCCAGCCTATACACCCCTATCTCTGTAACCTCCTCCAGCCACTACACCCCTCCCTATCTCTGTAACCTTCTCCAGCCGCTACAAGCCTCCCTATCTCTGTAACCTCCTCCAGCCCCTACACCCCTCCCTATCTCTGTAACCTCCTCCAGCCCCTACATCCCTCCCTATCTCTGTAACCTCCTCCAGTCCCTACACCCCTCCCTATCTCTGTAACCTCCTCGAGCCACTACACCCCTCCCTATCTCGGTAACCTCCTCCAGCCTCTACAACCCTCCCTATCTCTGTAACCTCCTCCAGCCCCAACAACCCTCCCTATCTCTGTAACCTCGTCCAGCCCCTACAACCCTCCCAATCTCTGTAACCTCCTCCAGCCCCTACACCCCTCCTTATCTCTGTAACCTCCTCCAGTCCCCTACAACCCTCCCTATCTCTGTAACCTCCTCCAGCCCCTACAACCCTCCCTATCTCTGTAACCTCTTCCAGCCTCTACAACCCTTGCTATCTCTGTAACATCCTCCAGACCCTACATCCCTCCCTATCTCTGTAACCTCATCCAGCCACTACACCCCTCCCTATCTCTGTAACCTCCTCCAGCCCCAACACCCCTCCCTATCTCTGTAACCTCCTCCAGCCACTACAACCCTCCCTATCTCTGTAACCTCCTCCAGCCCCTACACTCCTATCTCTGTAACTCCTCCAGCCCCGACACCCCTCCCTATCTCTGTAACCTCCTCCAGCCCCTACACCCCTCCCTATCTCTGTAACCTCCTCCAGCCCCTACACCCCTCCCTATCTCTGTAACCTCCTCCAGCCCCTACAACCCTCCCTATCTCTGTAACCTCCTCCAGCCACTACAACCCTCCCTATCTCTGTAACCTCCTCCAGCCCCTACACTCCTATCTCTGTAACTCCTCCAGCCCCGACACCCCTCCCTATCTCTGTAACCTCCTCCAGCCCCTACACCCCTCCCCATCTCTGTAACCTCCTCCAGCCTCTACACCCGTATCTCTGTAACTCCTCCAGCCCCTACACCCCTCCCTATCTCTGTAACCTCCTCCAGCCACTACAACCCTACCTATCTCTGTAACCTCCTCCAGCCCCTACACCCCTCCCTATCTCTGTAACATCCTCCAGCCCCTACACCCCTCCCTATCTCTGTCACCTCCTCCAGTCCCTTCAAACCTCCCTATCTCTGTAACCTCCTCCAGCCTATACACCCCTCCCTATCTCTGTAACCTCCTCCAACCCCTACAACCCTCCCTATCTCTGTAACCTCCTCCAGACCCTACACCCCTCCCTATCTCTGAAACCTCCTCCAGCCCCGTCAAACCTCCATATCTCTGTAACCTCCTCCAGCCCCTACACCCCTCCCTATCTCTGTAACATCTTCCAGCACCTACACCCCTCCCTAACTCTGTAACCTCAACCAGTCCCTACACCCCTCCCTATCTCTGTAACCGCCTCCATCCCCCTATAACCCTCCCTATCTCTGTAACCTTCTCTAGCCCCTACACCCCTCCCTATCTCTGTAACCTCCTCCAGCCCCTACACCTGTCCCTATCTCTGTAACCTCCTCCAGCCCCCTACACCCCTCCCTATCTCTGTAAACACCTCCAGACCCTATACCCCTCCCTATCTGTCACCTCCTCCATCCCCCTGCATCCCTCCCTATCTCTGTAACCTCCTCCAGCCCCCTACACCCCACCCTATCTCTGTACCCTCCTCCAGCTCCAACACCCCTCCCTATCTCTGTAACCTCGTCCAGCCCCTACAACCCTCCCAATCTCTGTAACCTCCTCCAGCCCCTACACTCCTCCCTATCTCTGTAACCTCCTCCAGTCCGCTACAACCCTCCCTATCTCTGTAACCTCCTCCAGCCCCTACAACCCTCCCTATATCTGTAACCTCCTCCAGCACCGACACCCCTCCCCATCTCTGTAACCTCCTCCAGCCCCTACAACCATCCCTATCTCTGTAACCTCCTCCAGCCTATACACCCCTATCTCTGTAACCTCCTCCAGCCACTACACCCCTCCCTATCTCTGTAACCTTCTCCAGCCGCTACAACCCTCCCTATCTCTGTAACCTCCTCCAGCCCCTACACCCCTCCCTATCTCTGTAACCTCCTCCAGCCCCTACATCCCTCCCTATCTCTGTAACCTCCTCCAGTCCCTACACCCCTCCCTATCTCTGTAACCTCCTCGAGCCACTACACCCCTCCCTATCTCGGTAACCTCCTCCAGCCTCTACAACCCTCCCAATCTCTGTAACCTCCTCCAGCCCCTACAACCCTCCCTATCTCTGTAACCTCGTCCAGCCCCTACAACCCTCCCAATCTCTGTAACCTCCTCCAGCCCCTACACCCCTCCTTATCTCTGTAACCTCCTCCAGTCCCCTACAACCCTCCCTATCTCTGTAAACTCCTCCAGCCCCTACAACCCTCCTTATCTCTGTAACCTCCTCCAGCCTCTACAACCCTTGCTATCTCTGTAACATCCTCCAGACCCTACATCCCTCCCTATCTCTGTAACCTCATCCAGCCACTACACCCCTCCCTATCTCTGTAACCTCCTCCAGCCCCAACACCCCTCCCTATCTCTGTAACCTCCTCCAGCCACTACAACCCTCCCTATCTCTGTAACCTCCTCCAGCCCCTACACTCCTATCTCTGTAACTCCTCCAGCCCCGACACCCCTCCCTATCTCTGTAACCTCCTCCAGCCCCTACACCCCTCCCTATCTCTGTAACCTCCTCCAGCCCCTACACCCCTCCCTATCTCTGTAACCTCCTCCAGCCCCTACAACCCTCCCTATCTCTGTAACCTCCTCCAGCCACTACACCCCTCCCTATCTCTGTCACCTCCTCCAGTCCCTACAACCCTCCCTATCTCTATAACCTCCTCCAGTCCCCACACCCTTCCCTATCTCTGTAACCTCCTCCAGCCCCTTCAAACCTCCCTATCTCTGTAACCTCCTTTAGCCACTCCACCCCTCCCTATCTCTGTAACCTTCTCCAGCCCCTTCAAAACTCCCTATCTCTGTAACCTCCTCCAGCCTATACACCCCTCCCTATCTCTGTAACCTCCTCCAGTCCCTACACCCCTCCCTATCTCTGTAACGTCCTCCAGCCCCTACACCCCTCCCTATGTCTGTAACCTCCTCCAGACCCTACACCCCTCCCTATCTCTGAAACCTCCTCCAGCCCCGTCAAACTTGCATATCTCTAACCTCCTCCAGCCCCTACACCCCTCCCTATCTCTCTAAACTCCTCCATCCCCTACACCCCTCCCTATCTCTGTAACATCTTCCAGCACCTACACACCTCCCTAACTCTGTAACCTCATCCAGTCCCTACACCCCTCCCTATCTCTGTAACCGCCTCCATCCCCCTACAACCCTCCCTATCTCTATAACCTCCTCCAGCCCCCTACACCCCACCCTATCTCTGTAAACTCCTCCAGACCCAAAACCCCTCCCTATCTCTGTCACCTCCTCCATCCCCCTGCACCCCTCCCTAAATCTGTAACCTCCTCCAGCCGCTACACACCTCCCTATCTCTGTAACCTCCTCCAGCCCCTTCAAACCTCCCTATCTCTGTAACCTCCTCCAGCCTATACACTCCTCCCTATCTCTGTAACCTCCTCCAGCCCCTACACCCCTCCCTATCTCTGTAACCTCCTCCATCCCCCTACACCCCCTCCCTATCTCTGTAACCTCCTCCATCCCCCTACACCCCTCCCTATCTCTGTAACCTCCTCCATCCCTTACACCCCTCCCTATCTCTGTAACCTCCTCCAGCCCCCTACAACCCTCCCTATCTCTGTAACCTCCTCCAGCCGCCTACAACCCTCCCTATCTCTGTAACCTCCTCCAGCCCCCTACAGCCCTGCCTATGTCTGTAACATCCTCCAGCCCCTACACCCCTCCCTATGTCTGTAACCTCCTCCAGCCCCTACACCACTCCCTATGTCTGTAACCTCCTCCAGCCCCTACACCCCTCCCTATGTCTGTAACATCCTCCAGCCCCTACACGCCTCCCCATCTCTGTAACCTCCTCCTGTTCCCTACACCCCTCCCTATCTCTGTAACCTCCTACAGCCCCCTATACCCCTCCCTATCTCTGTAACCTCCTACAGCCCCCTACACCCCACCCTATCTCTGTAACATCCTCCAGCCCCTACACCCCTCCCTATCTCTGTAACCTCCTCCATCCCTTACACCCTCCCTATCTCTGTAAACTCCTCCAGCCCCTACACCCCTCCCTATCTCTGTAACCTCCTCCAGCTCCTACACCCCTCCCTATCTCTGTAACCTCCTCCATCCCTGACACCCCTCCCTATCTCTGTAACCTCCTCCAGCCCCTACACCCCTCCCTATCTCTGTAACCTCAGCTAGCCCCCTACACCCCTCCCTATCTCTGTAACCTCCTCCATCCCCCTACACCCCTCCCTATCTCTGTAACCTCCTCCAGCCTCTACACCCCTCCCTATCTCTGTAACCTCCTGCAGTCCCTACAACCCTCCCTATCTCTGTAACCTCCTCCAGCCCCTACACCCCTCCCTATGTCTGTAACATTCTCCAGCCCCTACACCCCTCCCCAACTCTGTAACCACCTCCAGTTCCCTACACCCCTCCCTATCTCTGTAACCTCCTCCATCCCTTACACCCCTCCCTATCTCTGCAAACTCCTCCAGCCCCTACACCCCTCCCTATCTCTGTAACCTCCTCAAGCTCCCTACACCCCTCCCTATCTCTCTAACCTCCTGCAGTCCCGACACCCCTCCCTATCTCTGCAACCTCCTCCAGCCCCCTACACCCCTCCCTATCTCTGTAACCTACTGCAGCCCCTACACCCCTCCCTATCTCTGTAACCTCCTCCAGCCCCCTACACCCCTCCCTATCTCTGTAACCTCCTCCACTCCCTACACCCCTCCCTATCTCTGTAACCTCCTCGAGCCACTACACCCCTCCCTATCTCGGTAACCTCCTCCAGCCTCTACACCCCTCCCTATCTCTGTAACCTCCTCCAGCCCCTACAACCCTCCCTATCTCTGTAACCTCGTCCAGCCCCTACAACCCTCCCAATCTCTGTAACCTCCTCCAGCCCCTACACCACTCCCTATGTCTGTAACATCCTCCAGCCCCTACACCCCTCCCTATGTCTGTAACATCCTCCAGCCCCTACACCCCTCCCCATCTCTGTAACCTCCTCCAGTTCCCCACACCCCTCCCTATCTCTGTAACCTCCTACAGCCCCCTATACCCCTCCCTATCTCTGTAACCTCCTACAGTCCCCTACACCCCTCCCTATCTCTGTAACATCCTCCAGCCCCTACACCCCTCCCTATCTCTGTAACCTCCTCCATCCCTTACACCCTCCCTATCTCTGTAAACTCCTCCAGCCCCTACACCCCTCCCTATCTCTGTAACCTCCTCCAGCTCCTACACCCCTCCCTATCTCTGTAACCTCCTCCATCCCTGACACCCCTCCCTATCTCTGTAACCTCCTCCAGCCCCTACACCCCTCCCTATCTCTGTAACCTCCTCTAGCCCCCTACACCCCTCCCTATCTCTGTAACCACCTCCATCCCCCTACACCCCTCCCTATCTCTGTAACCTCCTCCAGCCTCTACACCCCTCCCTATCTCTGTAACCTCCTGCAGTCCCTACAACCCTCCCCAACTCTGTAACCACCTCCAGTTCCCTACACACATCCCTATCTCTGTAACCTCCTCCATCCCTTACACCCCTCCCTATCTCTGCAAACTCCTCCAGCCCCTACACCCCTCCCTATCTCTGTAACCTCCTCAAGCTCCCTACACCCCTCCCGATCTCTCTAACCTCCTGCAGTCCCGACACCCCTCCCTATCTCTGTAACCTCCTCCAGCCCCCTACACCCCTCCCTATCTCTGTAACCTACTGCAGCCCCATACACCCCTCCCTATCTCTGTAACCTCCTCCAGCCCCCTACACCCCTCCCTATCTCTGTAACCTCGTCCAGACCCTACACCCCTCCCTATCTCTGTAACATCTTCCAGCACCTAGACCCCTCCCTAACTCTGTAACCTCAACCAGTCCCTACACCCCTCCCTATCTCTGTAACCTCCTCCACTCCCTACACCCCTCCCTATCTCTGTAACCTCCTCGAGCCACTACACCCCTCCCTATCTCGGTAACCTCCTCCAGCCTCTACACCCCTCCCTATCTCTGTAACCTCCTCCAGCCCCTACAACCCTCCCTATCTCTGTAACCTCGTCCAGCCCCTACAACCCTCCCAATCTCTGTAACCTCCTCCAGCCCCTACACCCCTCCTTATCTCTGTAACCTCCTCCAGTCCCCTACAACCCTCCCTATCTCTGTAACCTCCTCCAGCCCCTACAACCCTCCCTATCTCTGTAACCTCTTCCAGCCCCTACACACCTCCCTATCTCTGTAACCTCCTCCAGCCCCAACACCCCTCCCTATCTCTGTAACCTCCTCCAGCCACTACAACCCTCCCTATCTCTGTAACCTCCTCCAGCCCCTACACTCCTATCTCTGTAACTCCTCCAGCCCCAACACCCCTCCCTATCTCTGTAACCTCCTCCAGCCCCTACACCCCTCCCTATCTCTCTAACCTCCTCCAGCCCCTACAACCCTCCCTATCTCTGTAACCTCCTCCAGCCCCTACACCCCTCCCTATCTCTGTAACCTCCTCCAGCCCCTTCAAACCTCCCTATCTCTGTAACCTCCTCCAGCCCCTCCACCCCTCCCTATCTCTGTCACCTCCTCCAGTCCCTACAACCCTCCCTATCTCTATAACCTCCTCCAGTCCCCACACCCTTCCCTATCTCTGTAACCTTCTCCAGCCCCTTCAAAACTCCCTATCTCTGTAACCTCCTCCAGCCCCTACACCCCTCCCTATCTCTGTAACCTCCTCCAGCCCCTACACCCCTCCCTATCTCTGTAACCTGCTCCAGCCCCTACACCCTTCCCTATCTCTGTAACCTCCTCCAGCCTATACTCCCCTCCCTATCTCTGTAACCTCCTCCAGTCCCTACACCCCTCCCTATCTCTGTAACGTCCTCCAGCCCCTACACCCCTCCCTATCTCTCTAAACTCCTCCATCCCCTACACCCCTCCCTATCTCTGTAACATCTTCCAGCACCTACACCCCTCCCTAACTCTGTAACCTCATCCAGTCCCTACACCCCTCCCTATCTCTGTAACCGCCTCCATCCCCCAACATCCCTCCCTATCTCTGTAACCTCATCCAGCCCCCTACACCCCTCCCTATCTCTGTAAACTCCTCCAGACCCTATACCCCTCCCTATCTCTGTCACCTCCTCCATCCCCCTGCACCCCTCCCTATCTCTGTAACCTCCTCCAGCCGCTACACACCTCCCTATCTCTGTAACCTCCTCCAGCCCCTTCAAACCTCCCTATCTCTGTAACCTCCTCCAGCCTATACACCCCTCCCTATCTCTGTAACCTCCTCCAGCCCCTACACCCCTCCCTATCTCTGTAACCTCCTCCATCCCCCTACACCCCCTCCCTATCTCTGTAACCTCCTCCATCCCCCTACACCCCTCCCTATCTCTGTAACCTCCTCCATCCCTTACACCCCTCCCTATCTCTGTAACCTCCTCCAGCCCCCTACAGCCCTGCCTATGTCTGTAACATCCTCCAGCCCCTACACCCCTCCCTATGTCTGTAACCTCCTCCAGCCCCTACACCACTCCCTATGTCTGTAACATCCTCCAGCCCCTACACCCCTCCCTATGTCTGTAACATCCTCCAGCCCCTACACCCCTCCCCATCTCTGTAACCTCCTCCAGTTCCCTACACCCCTCCCTATCTCTGTAACCTCCTACAGCCCCCTATACCCCTCCCTATCTCTGTAACCTCCTACAGCCCCCTACACCCCTCCCTATCTCTGTAACATCCTCCAGCCCCTACACCCCTCCCTATCTCTGTAACCTCCTCCATCCCTTACACCCTCCCTATCTCTGTAAACTCCTCCAGCCCCTACACCCCTCCCTATCTCTGTAACCTCCTCCAGCTCCTACACCCCTCCCTATCTCTGTAACCTCCTCCATCCCTGACACCCCTCCCTATCTCTGTAACCTCCTCCAGCCCCTACACCCCTCCCTATCTCTGTAACCTCCTCTTGCCCCCTACACCCCTCCCTATCTCTGTAACCTCCTCCATCCCCCTACACCCCTCCCTATCTCTGTAACCTCCTCCAGCCTCTACACCCCTCCCTATCTCTGTAACCTCCTGCAGTCCCTACAACCCTCCCTATCTCTGTAACCTCCTCCAGCCCCTACACCCCTCCCTATGTCTGTAACATCCTCCAGCCCCTACACCCCTCCCCAACTCTGTAACCACCTCCAGTTCTCTACACCCCTCCCTATCTCTGTAACCTCCTCCATCCCTTACACCCCTCCCTATCTCTGCAAAACTCCTCCAGCCCCTACACCCCTCCCTATCTCTGTAACCTCCTCAAGCTCCCTACACCCCTCCCGATCTCTCTAACCTCCTGCAGTCCCGACACCCCTCCCTATCTCTGTAACCTCCTCCAGCCCCCTACACCCCTCCCTATCTCTGTAACCTCCTCCAGCCCCTACACCCCTCCCTATCTCTGTAACCTCCTCCAGCCTCTACACCCCTCCCTATCTCTGTAACCTCCTCCAGCCCTCAACACCCCTCCCTATCTCTGTAACCTCCTCCAGCCCCGTCAAACCTCCATATCTCTGTAACCTCCTCCAGCCCCTACACCCCTCCCTATCTCTGTAACACCTTCCAGCACCTACACCCCTCCCTAACTCTGTAACCTCAACCAGTCCCTACACCCCTCCCTATCTCTGTAACCGCCTCCATCCCCCTACAATCCTCCCTATCTCTGTAACCTCCTCCAGCCCCTACACCTGTCCCTATCTCTGTAACCTCCTCCAGCCCCCTACACCCCTCCCTATCTCTGTAACCTCCTCCAGCTCCAACACCCCTCCCTATCTCTGTAACCTCGTCCAGCCCCTACAACCCTCCCAATCTCTGTAACCTCCTCCAGCCCCTACACCCCTCCCTATCTCTGTAACCTCCTCCAGCCCCTACAACCATCCCTATCTCTGTAACCTCCTCCAGCCTATACACCCCTATCTCTGTAACCTCCTCCAGCCACTACAACCCTCCCTATCTCTGTAACCTTCTCCAGCCACTACAACCCTCCCTATCTCTGTAACCTCCTCCAGCCCCTACACTCCTCCCTATCTCTGTAACCTCCTCCAGCCTATACACCCCTATCTCTGTAACCTCCCCCAGCCACTACTCCCCTACCTATCTCTGTAACCTCCTCCAGCCCCTACACCCCTCCCCATCTCCGTAACCTCCTCCAGCCCCTACACCCGTATCTCTGTAACTCCTCCAGCCCCTACACCCCTCCCTATCTCTGTAACCTCCTCCAGCCACTACAACCCTCCCTATCTCTGTAACCTCCTCCAGCCCCTACACCCCTCCCTATCTCTGTAACCTCCTCCAGCCCCTACACTCCTCCCTATCTCTGTCACCTCCTCCAGTCCCTTCAAACCTCCCTATCTCTGTAACCCGCTCCAGCCGAGACACCCCTCCCTATCTCTGTAACCTCCTCCAACCCCTACAACCCTCCCTATCTCTGTAACCTCCTCCAGACCCTACACCCCTCCCTATCTCTGAAACCTCCTCCAGCCCCGTCAAACCTCCATATCTCTGTAACCTCCTCCAGCCCCTACACCCCTCCCTATCTCTGTAACATCTTCCAGCACCTACACCCCTCCCTAACTCTGTAACCTCAACCAGTCCCTACACCCCTCCCTATCTCTGTAACCGCCTCCATCCCCCTACAACCCTCCCTATCTCTGTAACCTCCTCCAGCCCCTACACCTGTCCCTATCTCTGTAACCTCCTCCAGCCCCCTACACCCCTCCCTATCTCTGTAAACACCTCCAGACCCTATACCCCTCCCTATCTGTCACCTCCTCCATCCCCCTGCATCCCTCCCTATCTCTGTAACCTCCTCCAGCCCCCTACACCCCTCCCTATCTCTGTAACCTCCTCCAGCTCCAACACCCCTCCCTATCTCTGTAACCTCGTCCAGCCCCTACAACCCTCCCAATCTCTGTAACCTCCTCCAGCCCCTACACCCCTCCCTATCTCTGTAACCTCCTCCAGTCCCCTACAACCCTCCCTATCTCTGTAACCTCCTCCAGCCCCTACAACCCTCCCTATCTCTGTAACCTCCTCCAGTCCCTACAACACTCCCTATCTCTGTAACCTCCTCCAGCCCCTACACCCCTTGCTATCTCTGTAACCTCCTCCAGTCACTACACCCCTCCCTACCTCTGTAACATCCTCCATCCCCCTACACCCTTCCCTATATCTGTAACCTCCTCCAGCACCGACACCCCTCCCTATCTCTGTAACCTCCTCCAGCCTATACACCCCTATCTCTGTAACCTTCTCCAGCCACTACACCCCTCCCTATCTCTGTAACCTTCTCCAGCCGCTACAAGCCTCCCTATCTCTGTAACCTCCTCCAGCCCCTACACCCCTCCCTATCTCTGTAACCTCCTCCAGCCCCTACATCCCTCCCTATCTCTGTAACCTCCTCCAGTCCCTACACCCCTCCCTATCTCTGTAACCTCCTCGAGCCACTACACCCCTCCCTATCTCGGTAACCTCCTCCAGCCTCTACACCCCTCCCTATCTCTGTAACCTCCTCCAGCCCCTACAACCCTTCCTATCTCTGTAACCTCGTCCAGCCCCTACAACCCTCCCAATCTCTGTAACCTCCTCCAGCCCCTACACCCCTCCTTATCTCTGTAACCTCCTCCAGTCCCCTACAACCCTCCCTATCTCTGTAACGTCCTCCAGCCCCTACAACACTTGCTATCTCTGTAACCTCCTCCAGACCCTACATCCCTCCCTATCTCTGTAACCTCATCCAGCCACTACACCCCTCCCTATCTCTGTAACCTCCTCCAGCCCCAACACCCCTCCCTATCTCTGTAACCTCCTCCAGCCACTACAACCCTCCCTATCTCTGTAACCTCCTCCAGCCCCTACACTCCTATCTCTGTAACTCCTCCAGCCCCTACACCCCTCCCTATCTCTGTAACCTCCTCCAGCCCCTACACCCCTCCCTATCTCTGTAACCTCCTCCAGCCCCTACACCCCTCCCTATCTCTGTAACCTCCTCCAGCCCCTACAACCCTCCCTATCTCTGTAACCTCCTCCAGCCACTACACCCCTCCCTATCTCTGTCACCTCCTCCAGTCCCTACAACCCTCCCTATCTCTATAACCTCCTCCAGTCCCCACACCCTTCCCTATCTCTGTAACCTCCTCCAGCCCCTTCAAACCTCCCTATCTCTGTAACCTCCTCCAGCCCCTCCACCCCTCCCTATCTCTGTAACCTTCTCCAGCCCCTTCAAAACTCCCTATCTCTGTAACCTCCTCCAGCCTATACACCCCTCCCTATCTCTGTAACCTCCTCCAGTCCCTACAGCCCTCCCTATCTCTGTAACGTCCTCCAGCCCCTACACCCCTCCCTATCTCTGTAACCTCCTCCAGACCCTACACCCCTCCCTATCTCTGAAACCTCCTCCAGCCCCGTCAAACTTGCATATCTCTAACCTCCTCCAGCCCCTACACTCCTCCCTATCTCTCTAAACTCCTCCATCCCCTACACCCCTCCCTATCTCTGTAACATCTTCCAGCACCTACACCCCTCCCTAACTCTGTAACCTCATCCAGTCCCTACACCCCTCCCTATCTCTGTAACCGCCTCCATCCCCCTACAACCCTCCCTATCTCTGTAACCTCCTCCAGCCCCCTACACCCCTCCCTATCTCTGTAAACTCCTCCAGACCCTATACCCCTCCCTATCTCTGTCACCTCCTCCATCCCCCTGCACCCCTCCCTATCTCTGTAACCTCCTCCAGCCGCTACACACCTCCCTATCTCTGTAACCTCCTCCAGCCCCTTCAAACCTCCCTATCTCTGTTACCTCCTCCAGCCTATACACCCCTCCCTATCTCTGTAACCTCCTCCAGCCCCTACACCCCTCCCTATCTCTGTAACCTCCTCCATCCCCCTACACCCCCTCCCTATCTCTGTAACCTCCTCCATCCCCCTACACCCCTCCCTATCTCTGTAACCTCCTCCATCCCTTACACCCCTCCCTATCTCTGTAACCTCCTCCAGCCCCCTACAACCCTCCCTATCTCTGTAACCTCCTCCAGCCGCCTACAACCCTCCCTATCTCTGTAACCTCCTCCAGCCCCCTACAGCCCTGCCTATGTCTGTAACATCCTCCAGCCCCTACACCCCTCCCTATGTCTGTAACCTCCTCCAGCCCCTACACCACTCCCTATGTCTGTAACATCCTCCAGCCCCTACACCCCTCCCTATGTCTGTAACATCCTCCAGCCCCTACACCCCTCCCCATCTCTGTAACCTCCTCCAGTTCCCTACACCCCTCCCTATCTCTGTAACCTCCTACAGCCCCCTATACCCCTCCCTATCTCTGTAACCTCCTACAGCCCCCTACACCCCTCCCTATCTCTGTAACATCCTCCAGCCCCTACACCCCTCCCTATCTCTGTAACCTCCTCCATCCCTTACACCCTCCCTATCTCTGTAAACTCCTCCAGCTCCTACACCCCTCCCTATCTCTGTAACCTCCTCCAGCTCCTACACCCCTCCCTATCTCTGTAACCTCCTCCATCCCTGACACCCCTCCCTATCTCTGTAACCTCCTCCAGCCCCTACACCCCTCCCTATCTCTGTAACCTCCTCTAGCCCCCTACACCCCTCCCTATCTCTGTAACCTCCTCCATCCCCCTACACCCCTCCCTATCTCTGTAACCTCCTCCAGCCTCTACACCCCTCCCTATCTCTGTAACCTCCTGCAGTCCCTACAACCCTCCCTATCTCTGTAACCTCCTCCAGCCGCTACACCCCTCCCTATGTCTGTAACATCCTCCAGCCCCTACACCCCTCCCCAACTCTGTAACCTCCTCCAGTTCCCTACACCCCTCCCTATCTCTGTAACCTCCTCCATCCCTTACACCCCTCCCTATCTCTGCAAACTCCTCCAGCCCCTACACCCCTCCCTATCTCTGTAACCTCCTCAAGCTCCCTACACCCCTCCCTATCTCTCTAACCTCCTGCAGTCCCGACACCCCTCCCTATCTCTGTAACCTCCTCCAGCCCCCTTCACCCCTCCCTATCTCTGTAACCTACTGCAGCCCCTACACCCCTCCCTATCTCTGTAACCTCCTCCAGCCCCCTACACCCCTCCCTATCTCTGTAACCTCCTCCAGCCTCTACACCCATCCCTATCTCTGTAACCTCCACCAGCCCCTACACCCCTCCCTATCTCTGCAACCTCCTCCAGCCTCTACACCCATCCCTATCTCTGTAACCTCCTCCAGCCCCTACACCCATCCCTATCTCTGTAACCTCCTCAAGCTCCCTATACCCCTCCCTATCTCTCTAACCTCCTGCAGTCCCTACAACCCTCCCTATCTCTGTAACCTCCTCCAGCTCCAACACCCCTCTCTATCTCTGTAACCTCGTCCATCCCCTACAACCCTCCCAATCTCTGTAACCTCCTCCAGCCCCTACACCACTCCCTATCTCTGTAACCTCCTCCAGTCCCCTACAACCCTCCCTATCTCTGTAACCTCCTCCAGCCCCTACAACCCTCCCTATCTCTGTAACCTCCACCAGTCCCTACAAAACTCCCTATCTCTGTAACCTCCTCCAGCCCCTACACCCCTCCCTATCTCTGTAAACTCCTCCAGCCCCTACACCCCTCCCTATCTCTGTAACCTCCTCCAGACCCTACATCCCTCCCTATCTCTGTAACCTCCTCCAGCCCTTACACCCCTCCCTATCTCTGTAAACTCCTCCAGTCCCTACACCCCTCCCTATCTCTGTAACCTCCTCCATCCCCCTACACCCTTCCCTATATCTGTAACCTCCTCCAGCACCGACACCCCTCCCTATCTCTGTAACCTCCTCAAGCCCCTTCAACCATCCCTATCTCTGTAACCTCCTCCAGCCTATACACCCCTATCTCTGTAACCTCCTCCAGCCACTACACCCCTCCCTATCTCTGTAACCTTCTCCAGCCACTACAACCCTCCCTATCTCTGTAACCTCCTCCAGCCCCTACACTCCTCCCTATCTCTGTAACCTCCTCCAGCCTATACACCCCTCCCTATCTCTGTCACCTCCTCCATCCCCCTGCACCCCTCCCTATCTCTGTAAACTCCTCCAGCCGCTACACAGCTCCCTATCTCTGTAACCTCCTCCAGCCCCTTCAAACCTCCCTATCTCTGTAACCTCCTCCAGCCTATACACCCCTCCCTATCTCTGTAACCTCCTCCAGCCCCTACACCCCTCCCTATCTCTGTAACCTCCTCCATCCCCCTACACCCCCTCCCTATCTCTGTAACCTCCTCCATCCCCCTACACCCTTCCCTATCTCTGTAACCTCCTCCATCCCTTACACCCCTCCCTATCTCTGTAACCTCCTCCAGCCCCCTACAACCCTCCCTATCTCTGTAACCTCCTCCAGCCGCCTACAACCCTCCCTATCTCTGTAACCTCATCCAGCCCCCTACAGCCCTGCCTATGTCTGTAACATCCTCCAGCCCCTACACCCCTCCCTATGTCTGTAACCTCCTCCAGCCCCTACACCACTCCCTATGTCTGTAACATCCTCCAGCCCCTACACCCCTCCCTATGTCTGTAACATCCTCCAGCCCCTACACCCCTCCCCATCTCTGTAACCTCCTCCAGTTCCCTACACCCCTCCCTATCTCTGTAACCTCCTACAGCCCCCTATACCCCTCCCTATCTCTGTAACCTCCTACAGCCCCCTACACCCCTCCCTATCTCTGTAACATCCTCCAGCCCCAACACCCCTCCCTATCTCTGTAACCTCCTCCATCCCTTACATCCCTCCCTATCTCTGTAAACTCCTCCAGCCCCTACACCCCTCCCTATCTCTGTAACCTCCTCCAGCTCCTACACCCCTCCCTATCTCTGTAACCTCCTCCATCCCTGACACCCCTCCCTATCTCTGTAACCTCCTCCAGCCCCTACACCCCTCCCTATCTCTGTAACCTCCTCTAGCCCCCTACACCCCTCCCTATCTCTGTAACCTCCTCCATCCCCCTACACCCCTCCCTATCTCTGTAACCTCCTCCAGCCTCTACACCCCTCCCTATCTCTGTAACCTCCTGCAGTCCCTACAACCCTCCCTATCTCTGTAACCTCCTCCAGCCCCTACACCCCTCCCTATGTCTGTAACATCCTCCAGCCCCTACACCCCTCCCTATCTCTGTAACCTCCTCAATCTCCCTACACCCCTCCCTATCTCTCTAACCTCCTGCAGTCCCGACACCCCTCCCTATCTCTGTAACCTCCTCCAGCCCCCTACACCCCTCCCTATCTCTGTAACCTCCTCCAGCCCCTACACCCCTCCCTATCTCTGTAACCTCCTCCAGCCTCTACACCCCTCCCTATCTCTGTAACCTCCTCCAGCCCCCTACACCCCTCCCTATCTCTGTAACCTACTGCAGCCCCTACACCCCTCCCTATCTCTGTAACCTCCTCCAGCCCCCTACACCCCTCCCTATCTCTGTAACCTCCTCCAGCCCCGTCAAACCTCCATATCTCTGTAACCTCCTCCAGCCCCTACACCCCTCCCTATCTCTGTAACATCTTCCAGCACCTACACCCCTCCCTAACTCTGTAACCTCAACCAGTCCCTACACCCCTCCCTATCTCTGTAACCGCCTCCATCCCCCTACAACCCTCCCTATCTCTGTAAACTCCTCCAGCCCCTACACCTGTCCCTATCTCTGTAACCTCCTCCAGCCCCCTACACCCCTCCCTATCTCTGTAAGCACCTCCAGACCCTATACCCCTCCCTATCTGTCACCTCCTCCATCCCCCTGCATCCCTCCCTATCTCTGTAACCTCCTCCAGCCGCCTACACCCCTCCCTATCTCTGTAACCTCCTCCAGTCCAACACCCCTCCCTATCTCTGTAACCTCGTCCAGCCCCTACAACCGTCCCAATCTCTGTAACCTCCTCCAGCCCCTACACCCCTCCCTATCTCTGTAACCTTCTCCAGCCCCTACAACCATCCCTATCTCTGTAACCTCCTCCAGCCTATACACCCCTATCTCTGTAACCTCCTCCAGCCACTACAACCCTCCCTATCTCTGTAACCTTCTCCAGCCACTACAACCCTCCCTATCTCTGTAACCTCCTCCAGCCCCTACACTCCTCCCTATCTCTGTAACCTCCTCCAGCCTATACACCCCTATCTCTGTAACCTCCCCCAGCCACTACTCCCCTACCTATCTCTGTAACCTCCTCCAGCCCCTACACCCCTCCCCATCTCCGTAACCTCCTCCAGCCCCTACACCCGTATCTCTGTAACTCCTCCAGCCCCTACACCCCTCCCTATCTCTGTAACCTCCTCCAGCCACTACAACCCTCCCTATCTCTGTAACCTCCTCCAGCCCCTACACCCCTCCCTATCTCTGTAACCTCCTCCAGCCCCTACACCCCTCCCTATCTCTGTCACCTCCTCCAGTCCCTTCAAACCTCCCTATCTCTGTAACCCGCTCCAGCCGAGACACCCCTCCCTATCTCTGTAACCTCCTCCAACCCCTACAACCCTCCCTATCTCTGTAACCTCCTCCAGACCCTACACCCCTCCCTATCTCTGAAACCTCCTCCAGCCCCGTCAAACCTCCATATCTCTGTAACCTCCTCCAGCCCCTACACCCCTCCCTATCTCTGTAACATCTTCCAGCACCTACACCCCTCCCTAACTCTGTAACCTCAACCAGTCCCTACACCCCTCCCTATCTCTATAACCGCCTCCATCCCCCTACAACCCTCCCTATCTCTGTAACCTCCTCCAGCCCCTACACCTGTCCCTATCTCTGTAACCTCCTCCAGCCCCCTACACCCCTCCCTATCTCTGTAAACACCTCCAGACCCTATACCCCTCCCTATCTGTCACCTCCTCCATCCCCCTGCATCCCTCCCTATCTCTGTAACCTCCTCCAGCCCCCTACACCCCTCCCTATCTCTGTAACCTCCTCCAGCTCCAACACCCCTCCCTATCTCTGTAATCTCGTCCAGCCCCTACAACCCTCCCAATCTCTGTAACCTCCTCCAGCCCCTACACCCCTCCCTATCTCTGTAACCTCCTCCAGTCCCCTACAACCCTCCCTATCTCTGTAACCTCCTCCAGCCCCTACAACCCTCCCTATCTCTGTAACCTCCTCCAGCTCCTACATCCCTCCCTATCTCTGTAACCTCCTCCAGTCCCTACACCCCTCCCTATCTCTGTAACCTCCTCGAGCCACTACACCCCTCCCTATCTCGGTAACCTCCTCCAGCCTCTACACCCCTCCCTATCTCTGTAACCTCCTCCAGCCCCTACAACCCTCCCTATCTCTGTAACCTCGTCCAGCCCCTACAACCCTCCCAATCTCTGTAACCTCCTCCAGCCCCTACACCCCTCCTTATCTCTGTAACCTCCTCCAGTCCCCTACAACCCTCCCTATCTCTGTAACGTCCTCCAGCCCCTACAACCCTCCCTATCTCTGTAACCTCCTCCAGCCCCTACAACCCTTGCTATCTCTGTAACCTCCTCCAGACCCTACATCCCTCCCTATCTCTGTAACCTCATCCAGCCACTACACCCCTCCCTATCTCTGTAACCTCCTCCAGCCCCAACACCCCTCCCTATCTCTGTAACCTCCTCCAGCCACTACAACCCTCCCTATCTCTGTAACCTCCTCCAGCCCCTACACTCCTATCTCTGTAACTCCTCCAGCCCCTACACCCCTCCCTATCTCTGTAACCTCCTCCAGCCCCTACACCCCTCCCTATCTCTGTAACCTCCTCCAGCCCCTACACCCCTCCCTATCTCTGTAACCTCCTCCAGCCCCTACAACCCTCCCTATCTCTGTAACCTCCTCCAGCCACTACACCCCTCCCTATCTCTGTCACCTCCTCCAGTCCCTACAACCCTCCCTATCTCTATAACCTCCTCCAGTCCCCACACCCTTCCCTATCTCTGTAACCTCCTCCAGCCCCTTCAAACCTCCCTATCTCTGTAACCTCCTCCAGCCCCTCCACCCCTCCCTATCTCTGTAACCTTCTCCAGCCCCTTCAAAACTCCCTATCTCTGTAACCTCCTCCAGCCTATACACCCCTCCCTATCTCTGTAACCTCCTCCAGTCCCTACTGCCCTCCCTATCTCTGTAACGTCCTCCAGCCCCTACACCCCTCCCTATCTCTGTAACCTCCTCCAGACCCTACACCCCTCCCTATCTCTGAAACCTCCTCCAGCCCCGTCAAACTTGCATATCTCTAACCTCCTCCAGCCCCTACACTCCTCCCTATCTCTCTAAACTCCTCCACCCCTACACCCCTCCCTATCTCTGTAACATCTTCCAGCACCTACACCCCTCCCTAACTCTGTAACCTCATCCAGTCCCTACACCCCTCCCTATCTCTGTAACCGCCTCCATCCCCCTACAACCCTCCCTATCTCTGTAACCTCCTCCAGCCCCCTACACCCCTCCCTATCTCTGTAAACTCCTCCAGACCCTATACCCCTCCCTATCTCTGTCACCTCCTCCATCCCCCTGCACCCCTCCCTATCTCTGTAACCTCCTCCAGCCGCTACACACCTCCCTATCTCTGTAACCTCCTCCAGCCTATACACCCCTCCCTATCTCTGTAACCTCCTCCAGCCCCTACACCCCTCCCTATCTCTGTAACCTCCTCCATCCCCCTACACCCCCTCCCTATCTCTGTAACCTCCTCCATCCCCCTACACCCCTCCCTATCTCTGTAACCTCCTCCATCCCTTACACCCCTCCCTATCTCTGTAACCTCCTCCAGCCCCCTACAACCCTCCCTATCTCTGTAACCTCCTCCAGCCGCCTACAACCCTCCCTATCTCTGTAACCTCCTCCAGCCCCCTACAGCCCTGCCTATGTCTGTAACATCCTCCAGCCCCTACACCCCTCCCTATGTCTGTAACCTCCTCCAGCCCCTACACCACTCCCTATGTCTGTAACATCCTCCAGCCCCTACACCCCTCCCTATGTCTGTAACATCCTCCAGCCCCTACACCCCTCCCCATCTCGGTAACCTCCTCCAGTTCCCTGCACCCCTCCCTATCTCTGTAACCTCCTACAGCCCCCTATACCCCTCCCTATCTCTGTAACCTCCTACAGCCCCCTACACCCCTCCCTATCTCTGTAACATCCTCCAGCCCCTACACCCCTCCCTATCTCTGTAACCTCCTCCATCCCTTACACCCTCCCTATCTCTGTAAACTCCTCCAGCCCCTACACCCCTCCCTATCTCTGTAAGCTCCTCCAGCTCCTACACCCCTCCCTATCTCTGTAACCTCCTCCATCCCTGACACCCCTCCCTATCTCTGTAACCTCCTCCAGCCCCTACACCCCTCCCTATCTCTGTAACCTCCTCTAGCCCCCTACACCCCTCCCTATCTCTGTAACCTCCTCCATCCCCCTACACCCCTCCCTATCTCTGTAACCTCCTCCAGCCTCTACACCCCTCCCTATCTCTGTAACCTCCTGCAGTCCCTACAACCCTCCCTATCTCTGTAACCTCCTCCAGCCGCTACACCCCTCCCTATGTCTGTAACATCCTCCAGCCCCTACACCCCTCCCCAACTCTGTAACCTCCTCCAGTTCCCTACACCCCTCCCTATCTCTGTAACCTCCTCCATCCCTTACACCCCTCCCTATCTCTGCAAACTCCTCCAGCCCCTACACCCCTCCCTATCTCTGTAACCTCCTCAAGCTCCCTACACCCCTCCCTATCTCTCTAACCTCCTGCAGTCCCGACACCCCTCCCTATCTCTGTAACCTCCTCCAGCACCCTACACCCCTCCCTATCTCTGTAACCTACTGCAGCCCCTACACCCCTCCCTATCTCTGTAACCTCCTCCAGCCCCCTACACCCCTCCCTATCTCTGTAACCTCCTCCAGCCTCTACACCTATCCCTATCTCTGTAACCTCCACCAGCCCCTACACCCCTCCCTATCTCTGTAACCTCCTCCAGCCTCTACACCCATCCCTATCTCTGTAACCTCCTCCAGCCCCTACACCCATCCCTATCTCTGTAACCTCCTCAAGCTCCCTATACCCCTCCCTATCTCTCTAACCTCCTGCAGTCCCTACAACCCTCCCTATCTCAGTAACCTCCTGCAGCCCCTACAACCCTCCCTATCTCTGTTACCTCCTCCAGCTCCAACACCCCTCTCTATCTCTGTAACCTCGTCCATCCCCTACAACCCTCCCAATCTCTGTAACCTCCTCCAGCCCCTACACCACTCCCTATCTCTGTAACCTCCTCCAGTCCCCTACAACCCTCCCTATCTCTGTAACCTCCTCCAGCCCCTACAACCCTCCCTATCTCTGTAACCTCCTCCAGTCCCTACAACACTCCCTATCTCTGTAACCTCCTCCAGCCCCTACACCCCTTGCTATCTCTGTAACCTCCTCCAGACCCTACATCCCTCCCCATCTCTGTAACCTCCTCCAGCCCTTACACCCCTCCCTATCTCTGTAAACTCCTCCAGTCCCTACACCCCTCCCTATCTCTGTAACCTCCTCCATCCCCCTACACCCTTCCCTATATCTGTAACCTCCTCCAGCACCGACACCCCTCCCTATCTCTGTAACCTCCTCCAGCCCCTACAACCATCCCTATCTCTGTAACCTCCTCCAGCCTATACACCCCTATCTCTGTAACCTCCTCCAGCCACTACACCCTTCCCTATCTCTGTAACCTTCTCCAGCCACTACAACCCTCCCTATCTCTGTAACCTCCTCCAGCCCCTACACTCCTCCCTATCTCTGTAACCTCCTCCAGCCTATACACCCCTATCTCTGTAACCTCCCCCAGCCACTACTCCCCTCCCTATCTCTGTAACCTCCTCCAGCCCCTACACCCCTCCCCATCTCTGTAACCTCCTCCAGCCCCTACACCCGTATCTCTGTAACTCCTCCAGCCCCTACACCCCTCCCTATCTCTGTAACCTCCTCCAGCCACTACAACCCTCCCTATCTCTGTAACCTCCTCCAGCCCCTACACCCCTCCCTATCTCTGTAACCCCCTCCAGCCCCTACACCCCTCCCTATCTCTGTCACCTCCTCCAGTCCCTTCAAACCTCCCTATCTCTGTAACCTCCTCCAGCCTATACACCCCTCCCTATCTCTGTAACCTCCTCCAACCCCTACAACCCTCCCTATCTCTGTAACCTCCTCCAGACCCTACACCCCTCCCTATCTCTGAAACCTCCTCCAGCCCCGTCAAACCTCCATATCTCTGTAACCTCCTCCAGCCCCTACACCCCTCCCTATCTCTGTAACATCTTCCAGCACCTACACCCCTCCCTAACTCTGCAACCTCAACCAGTCCCTACACCCCTCCCTATCTCTGTAACCGCCTCCATCCCCCTACAACCCTCCCTATCTCTGTAACCTCCTCCAGCCCCTACACCTTTCCCTATCTCTGTAACCTCCTCCAGCCCCCTACACCCCTCCCTATCTCTGTAAACACCTCCAGACCCTATACCCCTCCCTATCTGTCACCTCCTCCATCCCCCTGCATCCCTCCCTATCTCTGTAACCTCCTACAGCCCCCTACACCCCTCCCTATCTCTGTACCCTCCTCCAGCTCCAACACCCCTCCCTATCTCTGTAACCTCGTCCAGCCCCTACAACCCTCCCAATCTCTGTAACCTCCTCCAGCCCCTACACCCCTCCCTATCTCTGTAACCTCCTCCAGTCCCCTACAACCCTCCCTATCTCTGTAACCTCCTCCAGCCCCTACAACCCTCCCTATCTCTGTAACCTCCTCCAGTCCCTACAACACTCCCTATCTCTGTAACCTCCTCCAGCCCCTACACGCCTTGCTATCTCTGTAACCTCCTCCAGTCACTACACCCCTCCCTACCTCTGTAACCACCTCCAGCACCTACACCCCTCCCAATCTCTGTAACCTCCTCCAGTCCCTACATCCCTCCCTATCTCTGTAACATCCTCCATCCCCCTACACCCTTCCCTATATCTGTAACCTCCTCCAGCACCGACACCCCTCCCTATCTCTGTAACCTCCTCCAGCCCCTGCAACCATCCCTATCTCTGTAACCTCCTCCAGCCTATACACCCCTATCTCTGTAACCTCCTCCAGCCACTACACCCCTCCCTATCTCTGTAACCTTCTCCAGCCGCTACAACCCTCCCTATCTCTGTAACCTCCTCCAGCCCCTACACCCCTCCCTATCTCTGTAACCTCCTCCAGCCCCTACATCCCTCCCTATCTCTGTAACCTCCTCCACTCCCTACACCCCTCCCTATCTCTGTAACCTCCTCGAGCCACTACACCCCTCCCTATCTCGGTAACCTCCTCCAGCCTCTACACCCCTCCCTATCTCTGTAACCTCCTCCAGCCCCTACAAACCTCCCTATCTCTGTAACCTCGTCCAGCCCCCTACACCCCTCCCAATCTCTGTAACCTCCTCCAGCCCCTACACCCCTCCTTATCTCTGTAACCTCCTCCAGTCCCCTACAACCCTCCCTATCTCTGTAACGTCCTCCAGCCCCTACAACCCTCCCTATCTCTGTAACCTCCTCCAGCCCCTACAACCCTTGCTATCTCTGTAACCTCCTCCAGACCCTACATCCCTCCCTATCTCTGTAACCTCATCCAGCCACTACACCCCTCCCTATCTCTGTAACCTCCTCCAGCCCCAACACCCCTCCCTATCTCTGTAACCTCCTCCAGCCACTACAACCCTCCCTATCTCTGTAACCTCCTCCAGCCCCTACACTCCTATCTCTGTAACTCCTCCAGCCCCTACACCCCTCCCTATCTCTGTAACCTCCTCCAGCCCCTACACCCCTCCCTATCTCTGTAACCTCCTCCAGCCCCTACACCCCTCCCTATCTCTGTAAACTCCTCCAGCCCCTACAACCCTCCCTATCTCTGTAACCTCCTCCAGCCACTACACCCCTCCCTATCTCTGTCACCTCCTCCAGTCCCTACAACCCTCCCTATCTCTATAACCTCCTCCAGTCCCCACACCCTTCCCTATCTCTGTAACCTCCTCCAGCCCGTTCAAACCTCCCTATCTCTGTAACCTTCTCCAGCCCCTTCAAAACTCCCTATCTCTGTAACCTCCTCCAGCCTATACACCCCTCCCTATCTCTGTAACCTCCTCCAGTCCCTACACCCCTCCCTATCTCTGTAACGTCCTCCAGCCCCTACACCCCTCCCTATCTCTGTAACCTCCTCCAGACCCTACACCCCTCCCTATCTCTGAAACCTCCTCCAGCCCCGTCAAACTTGCATATCTCTAACCTCCTCCAGCCCCTACACCCCTCCCTATCTCTCTAAACTCCTCCATCCCCTACACCCCTCCCTATCTCTGTAACATCTTCCCGCACCTACACCCCTCCCTAACTCTGTAACCTCATCCAGTCCCTACACCCCTCCCTATCTCTGTAACAGCCTCCATCCCCCAACAACCCTCCCTATCTCTGTAAGCTCCTCCAGCCCCCTACACCCCTCCCTATCTCTGTAAACTACTCCAGACCCTATACCCCGCCCTATCTCTGTCACCTCCTCCATCCCCCTGCACCCCTCCCTATCTCTGTAACCTCCTCCTGCCGCTACACACCTCCCTATCTCTGTAACCTCCTCCAGCCCCTTCAAACCTCCCTATCTCTGTCACCTCCTCCAGCCTATACACCCCTCCCTATCTCTGTAACCTCCTCCAGCCCCTACACCCCTCCCTATCTCTGTAACCTCCTCCATCCCCCTACACCCCCTCCCTATCTCTGTAACCTCCTCCATCCCCCTACACCCCTCCCTATCTCTGTAACCTCCTCCATCCCTTACACCCCTCCCTATCTCTGTAACCTCCTCCAGCCCCCTACAACCCTCCCTATCTCTGTAACCTCCTCCAGCCGCCTACAACCCTCCCTATCTCTGTAACCTCCTCCAGCCCCCTACAGCCCTGCCTATGTCTGTAACATCCTCCAGCCCCTACACCCCTCCCTATGTCTGTAACCTCCTCCAGCCCCTACACCACTCCCTATGTCTGTAACATCCTCCAGCCCCTACACCCCTCCCTATGTCTGTAACATCCTCCAGCCCCTACACCCCTCCCCATCTCTGTAACCTCCTCCAGTTCCCTACACCCCTCCCTATCTCTGTAACCTCCTACAGCCCGCTATACCCCTCCCTATCTCTGTAACCTCCTACAGCCCCCTACACCCCTCCCTATCTCTGTAACATCCTCCAGCCCCTACACCCCTCCCTATCTCTGTAACCTCCTCCATCCCTTACACCTTCCCTATCTCTGTAAACTCCTCCAGCCCCTACACCCCTCCCTATCTCTGTAACCTCCTCCAGCTCCTACACCCCTCCCTATCTCTGTAACCTCCTCCATCCCTGACACCCCTCCCTATCTCTGTAACCTCCTCCAGCCCCTACACCCCTCCCTATCTCTGTAACCTCCTCTAGCCCCCTACACCCCTCCCTATCTCTGTAACCTCCTCCATCCCCCTACACCCCTCCCTATCTCTGTAACCTCCTCCAGCCTCTACACCCCTCCCTATCTCTGTAACCTCCTGCAGTCCCTACAACCCTCCCTATCTCTGTAACCTCCTCCAGCCCCTACACCCCTCCCTATGTCTGTAACATCCTCCAGCCCCTACACCCCTCCCCAACTCTGTAACCTCTTCCAGTTCCCTACAACCCTCCCTATCTCTGTAACCTCCTCCATCCCTTACACCCCTCCCTATCTCTGCAAACTCCTCCAGCCCCTACACCCCTCCCTATCTCTGTAACCTCCTCAAGCTCCCTACACCCCTCCCTATCTCTCTAACCTCCTGCAGTCCCGACACCCCTCCCTATCTCTGTAACCTCCTCCAGCCCCCTACACCCCTCCCTATCTCTGTAACCTACTGCAGCCCCTACACCCCTCCCTATCTCTGTAACCTCCTCCAGCCCCTACACTCCTCCCTATCTCTGTAACCTCCTCCAGCCCCCTACACCCATCCCTATCTCTGTAACCTCCACCAGCCCCTACACCCCTCCCTATCTCTGTAACCTCCTCCAGCCTCTACACCCATCCCTATCTCTGTAACCTCCTCCAGCCCCTACACCCATCCCTATCTCTGTAACCTCCTCAAGCTCCCTATACCCCTCCCTATCTCTGTAACCTCCTCCAGTCCCTACAACCCTCCCTATCTCAGTAACCTCCTCCAGCCCCTACACCCCTCCCTATCTCTCTAACCTCCTGCAGTCCCTACAACACTCCCTATCTCTGTAACCTCCTCCAGCCCCTACAACCCTCCCTATCTCTGCAACCTCCTTCAGCTCCTACACCCCTCCCTATCTCTATAACCTCCTCCAGCCCCTACTCCCCTCCCAATCTATGTAACAACCTCCAGTCCCTACAAACCTCCCTATATCTGTAACCTCCTCCAGCTCCCTACAACCCTCCCTATCTCTGTAACCTCCTCCAGCCCCTACACCTCTCCCAATCTCTGTAACCTCCTCCAGTCCCTACACCCCTCCCTATCTCTGTAACCTCCTCGAGCCACTACACCCCTCCCCATCTCGGTAACCTCCTCCAGCCTCTACACCCCTCCCTATCTCTGTAACCTCCTCCACCCCGTACAACCCTCCCTATCTCAGTAACCTCCTGCAGCCCCTACAACCCTCCCTATCTCTGTTACCTCCTCCAGCTCCAACACCCCTCCCTATCTCTGTAACCTCCTCGAGCCACTACACCCCTCCCTATCTCGGTAACCTCCTCCAGCCTCTACACCACTCCCTATCTCTGTAACCTCCTCCAGCCCCTACAACCCTCCCTATCTCTGTAACCTCGTCCAGCCCCTACAACCCTCCCAATCTCTGTAACCTCCTCCAGCCCCTACACCCCTCCTTATCTCTGTAACCTCCTCCAGTCCCCTACAAACCTCCCTATCTCTGTAACGTCCTCCAGCCCCTACAACCCTCCCTATCTCTGTAACCTCCTCCAGCCCCTACAACCCTTGCTATCTCTGTAACCTCCTCCAGACCCTACATCCCTCCCTATCTCTGTAACCTCATCCAGCCACTACACCCCTCCCTATCTCTGTAACCTCCTCCAGCCCCAACACCCCTCCCTATCTCTGTAACCTCCTCCAGCCACTACAACCCTCCCTATCTCTGTAACCTCCTCCAGCCCCTACACTCCTATCTCTGTAACTCCTCCAGCCCCTACACCCCTCCCTATCTCTGTAACCTCCTCCAGCCCCTGCACCCCTCCCTATCTCTGTAACCTCCTCCAGCCCCTACACCCCTCCCTATCTCTGTAACCTCCTCCAGCCCCTACAACCCTCCCTATCTCTGTAACCTCCTCCAGCCACTACACCCCTCCCTATCTCTGTCACCTCCTCCAGTCCCTACAACCCTCCCTATCTCTATAACCTCCTCCAGTCCCCACACCCTTCCCTATCTCTGTAACCTCCTCCAGCCCCTTCAAACCTCCCTATCTCTGTAACCTCCTCCAGCCCCTCCACCCCTCCCTATCTCTGTAAACTTCTCCAGCCCCTTCAAAACTCCCTATCTCTGTAACCTCCTCCAGCCTATACACCCCTCCCTATCTCTGTAACCTCCTCCAGTCCCTACACCCCTCCCTATCTCTGTAACGTCCTCCAGCCCCTACACCCCTCCCTATCTCTGTAACCTCCTCCAGACCCTACACCCCTCCCTATCTCTGAAACCTCCTCCAGCCCCGTCAAACTTGCATATCTCTAACCTCCTCCAGCCCCTACACCCCTCCCTATCTCTCTAAACTCCTCCATCCCCTACACCCCTCCCTATCTCTGTAACATCTTCCGGCACCTACACCCCTCCCTAACTCTGTAACCTCATCCAGTCCCTACACCCCTCCCTATCTCTGTAACCGCCTCCAGCCCCCTACAACCCTCCCTATCTCTGTAACCTCCTCCAGCCCCCTACACCCCTCCCTATCTCTGTAAACTCCTCCAGACCCTATACCCCTCCCTATCTCTGTCACCTCCTCCATCCCCATGCACCCCTCCCTATCTCTGTAACCTCCTCCAGCCGCTACACACCTCCCTATCTCTGTAACCTCCTCCAGCCCCTTCAAACCTCCCTATCTCTGTAACCTCCTCCAGCCTATACACCCCTCCCTATCTCTGTAACCTCCTCCAGCCCCTACACCCCTCCCTATCTCTGTAACCTCCTCCATCCCCCTACACCCCCTCCCTATCTCTGTAACCTCCTCCATCCCCCTACACCCCTCGCTATCTCTGTAACCTCCTCCATCCCTTACATCCCTCCCTATCTCTGTAACCTCCTCCAGCCCCCTACAACCCTCCCTATCTCTGTAACCTCCTCCAGCTGCCTACAACCCTCCCTATCTCTGTAACCTCCTCCAGCCCCCTACAGCCCTGCCTATGTCTGTAACATCCTCCAGCCCCTACACCCCTCCCTATGTCTGTAACCTCCTCCAGCCCTACACCACGCCCTATGTCTGTAACATCCTCCAGCCCCTACACCCCTCCCTATGTCTGTAACATCCTCCAGCCCCTATACCCCTCCCCATCTCTGTAACCTCCTCCAGTTCCCTACACCCCTCCCTATCTCTGTAACCTCCTACAGCCCCCTATACCCCTCCCTATCTCTGTAACCTCCTACAGCCCCCTACACCCCTCCCTATCTCTGTAACATCCTCCAGCCCCTACACCCCTCCCTATCTCTGTAACGTCCTCCATCCCTTACACCCTCCCTATCTCTGTAAACTCCTCCAGCACCTACACCCCTCCCTATCTCTGTAACCTCCTCCAGCTCCTACACCCCTCCCTATCTCTGTAACCTCCTCCATCCCTGACACCCCTCCCTATCTCTGTAACCTCCTCCAGCCCCTACACCCCTCCCTATCTCTGTAACCTCCTCTAGCCCCCTACACCCCTCCCTATCTCAGTAACCTCCTCCATCCCCCTACACCCCTCCCTATCTCTGTAACCTCCTCCAGCCTCTACACCCCTGCCTATCTCTGTAACCTCCTGCAGTCCCTACAACCCTCCCTATCTCTGTAACCTCCTCCAGCCCCCTACACACCTCCCTATCTCTGTAACCTCCTCCAGTCCCCTCCTCCCCTCCCTATCTCTGTAACCTCCTCCAGCCCCTACACCCCTCCCTATGTCTGTAACATCCTCCAGCCCCTACACCCCTCCCCAACTCTGTAAACACCTCCAGTTCCCTACACCCCTCCCTATCTCTGTAACCTCCTCCATCCCTTACACCCCTCCCTATCTCTGCAAACTCCTCCAGCCCCTTCACCCCTCCCTATCTCTGTATCCTCCTCAAGCTCCCTACACCCCTCCCTATCTCTCTAACCTCCTGCAGTCCCGACACCCCTCCCTATCTCTGTAACCTCCTCCAGCCCCCTACACCCCTCCCTATCTCTGTAACCTACTGCAGCCCCTACACCCCTCCCTCTCTTTGTAACCTCCTCCAGCCCCCTACACCCCTCCCTATCTCTGTAACCTCCACCAGCCCCGTCAAACCTCCATATCTCTGTAACCTCCTCCAGCCCCTACACCCCTCCCTATCTCTGTAACATCTTCCAGCACCTACACCCCTCCCTATCTCTGTAACCTCAACCAGTCCCTACACCCCTCCCTATCTCTGTAACCGCCTCCATCCCCCTACAACCCTCCCTATCTCTGTAACCTCCTCCAGCCCCTACACCTGTCCCTATCTCTGTAACCTCCTCCAGCCCCTTACAACCCTCCCTATCTCTGTAACCTCCTCCAGCCCCCTACACCCCTCCCTATCTCTGTAAACACCTCCAGACCCTATACCCCTCCCTATCTGTCACCTCCTCCATCCTCCTGCATCCCCCCCTATCTCTGTAACCTCCTCCAGCCCCCTACACCCCTCCCTATCTCTGTAACCTCCTCCAGCTCCAACACCCCTCCCTATCTCTGTAACCTCGTCCAGCCCCTACACCCCTCCCTATCTCTGTAACCTCCTCCAGCTCCAACACCCCTCCCTATCTCTGTAACCTCGTCCAGCCCCTACACCCCTCCCTATCTCTGTAACCTCCTCCAGTCCCTACAACCCTCCCAATCTCTGTAACCTCCTCCAGCCCCTACACCCCTCCCTATCTCTGTAACCTCCTCCAGCCCCTACAACCATCCCTATCTCTGTAACCTCCTCCAGCCTATACACCCCTATCTCTGTAACCTCCTCCAGCCACTACACCCCTCCCTATCTCTGTAACCTTCTCCAGCCACTACAACCCTCCCTATCTCTGTAACCTCCTCCAGCCCCTACACTCCTCCCTATCTCTGTAACCTCCTCCAGCCTATACACCCCTATCTCTGTAACCTCCCCCAGCCACTACTCCCCTACCTATCTCTGTAACCTCCTCCAGCCCCTACACCCCTCCCCATCTCCGTAACCTCCTCCAGCCCCTACACCCGTATCTCTGTAACTCCTCCAGCCCCTACACCCCTCCCTATCTCTGTAACCTCCTCCAGCCACTACAACCCTCCCTATCTCTGTAACCTCCTCCAGCCCCTACACCCCTCCCTATCTCTGTAACCTCCTCCAGCCCCTACACCACTCCCTATCTCTGTCACCTCCTCCAGTCCCCTACAGCCCTCCCTATCTCTGTAACCTCCTCCAGCACCTACACCCCTCCCTATCTCTGTAACCTCCTCCAACCCCAGACAACCCTCCCTATCTCTGTAACCTCCTCCATCCCCCTACACCCCTCCCTATCTCTGTAACCTCCTCCAGCACCTACACCCCTCCCTATCTCTGTAACTTCCTCCATCCCTTACAACCCCTCCCTATCTCTGTAACCTGCTCCATCCCCCTACACCCCTCCCTATCTCTGTAACCTCCTCCAGCCCCTACACCCCTCCCTATCTCTGTAACCTCCTCCAGCCCCAACACCCCTCCCTATCTCTGTAACCTCCTCCATCCCCCTACACCCCCTCCCTATCTCTGTAACCTCCTCCATCCCCCTACACCCCTCCCTATCCCTCCTCCATCCCTTACACCCCTCCCTATCTCTGTAACCTCCTCCAGCCCCCTACAACCCTCCCTATCTCTGTAACCTCCTCCAGCCGCCTACAACCCTCCCTATCTCTGTAACCTCCTCCAGCCCCCTACAGCCCTGCCTATGTCTGTAACCTCCTCCAGCCCCTACACCACTCCCTATGTCTGTAACATCCTCCAGCCCCTACACCCCTCCCTATGTCTGTAACATCCTCCAGCCCCTACACCCCTCCCCATCTCTGTAACCTCCTCCAGTTCCCTACACCCCTCCCTATCTCTGTAACCTCCTACAGCCCCCTATACCCCTCCCTATCTCTGTAACCTCCTACAGCCCCCTACACCCCGCCCTATCTCTGTAACATCCTCCAGCCCCTACACCCCTCCCTATCTCTGTAACCTCCTCCATCCCTTACACCCTCCCTATCTCTGTAAACTCCTCCAGCCCCTACACCCCTCCCTATCTCTGTAAGCTCCTCCAGCTCCTACAACCCTCCCTATCTCTGTAACCTCCTCCATCCCTGACACCCCTCCCTATCTCTGTAACCTCCTCCAGCCCCTACACCCCTCCCTATCTCTGTAACCTCCTCTAGCCCCCTACACCCCTCCCTATCTCTGTAACCTCCTCCATCCCCCTACACCCCTCCCTATCTCTGTAACCTCCTCCAGCCTCTACACCCCTCCCTATCTCTGTAACCTCCTGCAGTCCCTACAACCCTCCCTATCTCTGTAACCTCCTCCATCCCTTACACCCCTCCCTATCTCTGCAAACTCCTCCAGCCCCTACACCCCTCCCTATCTCTGTAACCTCCTCAAGCTCCCTACACCCCTCCCTATCTTTCTAACCTCCTGCAGTCCCGACACCCCTCCCTATCTCTGTAACCTCCTCCAGCCCCCTACACCCCTCCCTATCTCTGTAACCTACTGCAGCCCCTACACCCCTCCCTATCTCTGTAACCTCCTCCAGCCCCCTACACCCCTCCCTATCTCTGTAACCTCCTCCAGCCCCGTCAAACCTCCATATCTCTGTAACCTCCTCCAGCCCCTACACCCCTCCCAATCTCTGTAACATCTTCCAGCACCTACACCCCTCCCTAACTCTGTAACCTCAACCAGTCCCTACACCCATCCCTATCTCTGTAACCGCCTCCATCCCCCTACAACCCTCCCTATCTCTGTATCCTCCTCCAGCCCCTACACCTGTCCCTATCTCTGTAACCTCCTCCAGCCCCCTACAACCCTCCCTATCTCTGTAAACACCTCCAGACCCTATACCCCTCCCTATCTGTCACCTCCTCCATCCCCCTGCATCCCTCCCTATCTCTGTAACCTCCTCCAGCCCCCTACACCCCTCCCTATCTCTGTAACCTCCTCCAGCTCCAACACCCCTCCCTATCTCTGTAACCTCGTCCAGCCCCTACAACCCTCCCAATCTCTGTAACCTCCACCAGCCCCTACACCCCTCCCTATCTCTGTAACCTCCTCCAGCCCCTACAACCATCCCTATCTCTGTAACCTCCTCCAGCCTATACACCCCTATCTCTGTAACCTCCTCCAGCCACTACACCCCTCCCTATCTCTGTAACCTTCTCCAGCCACTACAACCCTCCCTATCTCTGTAACCTCCTCCAGCCCCTACACTCCTCCCTATCTCTGTAACCTCCTCCAGCCTATACACCCCTATCTCTGTAACCTCCCCCAGCCACTACTCCCCTACCTATCTCTGTAACCTCCTCCAGCCCCTACACCCCTCCCCATCTCCGTAACCTCCTCCAGCCCCTACACCCGTATCTCTGTAACTCCTCCAGCCCCTACACCCCTCCCTATCTCTGTAACCTCCTCCAGCCACTACAACCCTCCCTATCTCTGTAACCTCCTCCAGCCCCTACACCCCTCCCTATCTCTGTAACCTCCTCCAGCCCCTACACCACTCCCTATCTCTGTCACCTCCTCCAGTCCCCTACAGCCCTCCCTATCTCTGTAACCTCCTCCAGCCCCTACAACCCTCCCTATCTCTGTAACCTCCTCCAACCCCAGACAACACTCCCTATCTCTGTAACCTCCTCCATCCCCCTACACCCCTCCCTATCTCTGTAACCTCCTCCAGCACCTACACCCCTCCCTATCTCTGTAACTTCCTCCATCCCTTACAACCCCTTCCTATCTCTGTAACCTGCTCCATCCCCCTACACCCATCCCTATCTCTGTAACCGCCTCCATCCCCCTACAACCCTCCCTATCTCTGTATCCTCCTCCAGCCCCTACACCTGTCCCTATCTCTGTAACCTCCTCCAGCCCCCTACAACCCTCCCTATCTCTGTAAACACCTCCAGACCCTATACCCCTCCCTATCTGTCACCTCCTCCATCCCCCTGCATCCCTCCCTATCTCTGTAACCTCCTCCAGCCCCCTACACCCCTCCCTATCTCTGTAACCTCCTCCAGCTCCAACACCCCTCCCTATCTCTGTAACCTCGTCCAGCCCCTACAACCCTCCCAATCTCTGTAACCTCCTCCAGCCCCTACACCCCTCCCTATCTCTGTAACCTCCTCCAGCCCCTACAACCATCCCTATCTCTGTAACCTCCTCCAGCCTATACACCCCTATCTCTGTAACCTCCTCCAGCCACTACACCCCTCCCTATCTCTGTAACCTTCTCCAGCCACTACAACCCTCCCTATCTCTGTAACCTCCTCCAGCCCCTACACTCCTCCCTATCTCTGTAACCTCCTCCAGCCTATACACCCCTATCTCTGTAACCTCCCCCAGCCACTACTCCCCTACCTATCTCTGTAACCTCCTCCAGCCCCTACACCCCTCCCCATCTCCGTAACCTCCTCCAGCCCCTACACCCGTATCTCTGTAACTCCTCCAGCCCCTACACCCCTCCCTATCTCTGTAACCTCCTCCAGCCACTACAACCCTCCCTATCTCTGTAACCTCCTCCAGCCCCTACACCCCTCCCTATCTCTGTAACCTCCTCCAGCCCCTACACCACTCCCTATCTCTGTCACCTCCTCCAGTCCCCTACAGCCCTCCCTATCTCTGTAACCTCCTCCAGCCCCTACAACCCTCCCTATCTCTGTAACCTCCTCCAACCCCAGACAACACTCCCTATCTCTGTAACCTCCTCCATCCCCCTACACCCCTCCCTATCTCTGTAACCTCCTCCAGCACCTACACCCCTCCCTATCTCTGTAACTTCCTCCATCCCTTACAACCCCTCCCTATCTCTGTAACCTGCTCCATCCCCCTACACCCCTCCCTATCTCTGTAACCTCCTCCAGCCCTACACCCCTCCCTATCTCTGTAACCTCCTCCAGCCCCAACACCCCTCCCTATCTCTGTAACCTCCTCCATCCCCCTACACCCCCTCCCTATCTCTGTAACCTCCTCCATCCCCCTACACCCCTCCCTATCTCTGTAACCTCCTCCATCCCTTACACCCCTCCCTATCTCTGTAACCTCCTCCAGCCCCTACAACCCTCCCTATCTCTGTAAACTCCTCCAGCCGCCTACAACCCTCCCTATCTCTGTAACCTCCTCCAGCCCCCTACAGCCCTGCCTATGTCTGTAACATCCTCCAGCCCCTACACCCCTCCCTATGTCTGTAACCTCCTCCAGCCCCTACACCACTCCCTATGTGTGTAACATCCTCCAGCCCCTACACCCCTCCCCATCTCTGTAACCTCCTCCAGTTCCCTACACCCCTCCCTATCTCTGTAACCTCCTCCAGCCCCTACACCCCTCCCCATCTCTGTAACCTCCTCCAGTTCCCTACACCCCTCCCTATCTCTGTAACCTCCTACAGCCCCCTATACCCCTCCCTATCTCTGTAACCTCCTACAGCCCCCTACACCCCTCCCTATCTCTGTAACATCCTCCAGCCCCTACACCCCTCCCTATCTCTGTAACCTCCTCCATCCCTTACACCCTCCCTATCTCTGTAAACTCCTCCAGCCCCTACACCCCTCCCTATCTCTGTAACCTCCTCCAGCTCCTACACCCCTCCCTATCTCTGTAACCTCCTCCATCCCTGACACCCCTCCCTATCTCTGTAACCTCCTCCAGCCCCTACACCCCTCCCTATCTCTGTAACCTCCTCTAGCCCCCTACACCCCTCCCTATCTCTGTAACCTCCTCCATCCCCCTACACCCCTCCCTATCCCTCCTCCATCCCTTACACCCCTCCCTATCTCTGTAACCTCCTCCAGCCCCCTACAACCCTCCCTATCTCTGTAACCTCCTCCAGCCGCCTACAACCCTCCCTATCTCTGTAACCTCCTCCAGCCCCCTACAGCCCTGCCTATGTCTGTAACATCCTCCAGCCCCTACACCCCTCCCTATGTCTGTAACCTCCTCCAGCCCCTACACCACTCCCTATGTCTGTAACATCCTCCAGCCCCTACACCCCTCCCTATGTCTGTAACATCCTCCAGCCCCTACACCCCTCCCCATCTCTGTAACCTCCTCCAGTTCCCTACACCCCTCCCTATCTCTGTAACCTCCTACAGCCCCCTATACCCCTCCCTATCTCTGTAACCTCCTACAGCCCCCTACACCCCTCCCTATCTCTGTAACATCCTCCAGCCCCTACACCCCTCCCTATCTCTGTAACCTCCTCCATCCCTTACACCCTCCCTATCTCTGTAAACTCCTCCAGCCCCTACACCCCTCCCTATCTCTGTAAGCTCCTCCAGCTCCTACACCCCTCCCTATCTCTGTAACCTCCTCCATCCCTGACACCCCTCCCTATCTCTGTAACCTCCTCCAGCCCCTACACCCCTCCCTATCTCTGTAACCTCCTCTAGCCCCCTACACCCCTCCCTATCTCTGTAACCTCCTCCATCCCCCTACACCCCTCCCTATCTCTGTAACCTCCTCCAGCCTCTACACCCCTCCCTATCTCTGTAACCTCCTGCAGTCCCTACAACCCTCCCTATCTCTGTAACCTCCTCCATCCCTTACACCCCTCCCTATCTCTGCAAACTCCTCCAGCCCCTACACCCCTCCCTATCTCTGTAACCTCCTCAAGCTCCCTACACCCCTCCCTATCTTTCTAACCTCCTGCAGTCCCGAGACCCCTCCCTATCTCTGTAACCTCCTCCAGCCCCCTACACCCCTCCCTATCTCTGTAACCTCCTCCAGCCCCGTCAAACCTCCATATCTCTGTAACCTCCTCCAGCCCCTACACCCCTCCCTATCTCTGTAACATCTTCCAGCACCTACACCCCTCCCTATCTCTGTCACCTCAACCAGTCCCTACACCCATCCCTATCTCTGTAACCGCCTCCATCCCCCTACAACCCTCCCTATCTCTGTATCCTCCTCCAGCCCCTACACCTGTCCCTATCTCTGTATCCTCCTCCAGCCCCCTACAACCCTCCCTATCTCTGTAAACACCTCCAGACCCTATACCCCTCCCTATCTGTCACCTCCTCCATCCCCCTGCATCCCTCCCTATCTCTGTAACCTCCTCCAGCCCCCTACACCCCTCCCTATCTCTGTACCCTCCTCCAGCTCCAACACCCCTCCCTATCTCTGTAACCTCGTCCAGCCCCTACAACCCTCCCAATCTCTGTAACCTCCTCCAGCCCCTACACCCCTCCCTATCTCTGTAACCTCCTCCAGCCCCTACAACCATCCCTATCTCTGTAACCTCCTCCAGCCTATACACCCCTATCTCTGTAACCTCCTCCAGCCACTACACCCCTCCCTATCTCTGTAACCTTCTCCAGCCACTACAACCCTCCCTATCTCTGTAACCTCCTCCAGCCCCTACACTCCTCCCTATCTCTGTAACCTCCTCCAGCCTATACACCCCTATCTCTGTAACCTCCCCCAGCCACTACTCCCCTACCTATCTCTGTAACCTCCTCCAGCCCCTACACCCCTCCCCATCTCCGTAACCTCCTCCAGCCCCTACACCCGTATCTCTGTAACTCCTCCAGCCCCTACACCCCTCCCTATCTCTGTAACCTCCTCCAGCCACTACAACCCTCCCTATCTCTGTAACCTCCTCCAGCCCCTACACCCCTCCCTATCTCTGTAACCTCCTCCAGCCCCTACACCACTCCCTATCTCTGTCACCTCCTCCAGTCCCCTACAGCCCTCCCTATCTCTGTAACCTCCTCCAGCCCCTACAACCCTCCCTATCTCTGTAACCTCCTCCAACCCCAGACAACCCTCCCTATCTCTGTAACCTCCTCCATCCCCCTACACCCCTCCCTATCTCTGTAACCTCCTCCAGCACCTACACCCCTCCCTATCTCTGTAACTTCCTCCATCCCTTACAACCCCTCCCTATCTCTGTAACCTGCTCCATCCCCCTACACCCCTCCCTATCTCTGTAACCTCCTCCAGCCCCTACACCCCTCCCTATCTCTGTAACCTCCTCCAGCCCCAACACCCCTCCCTATCTCTGTAACCTCCTCCATCCCCCTACACCCCCTCCCTATCTCTGTAACCTCCTCCATCCCCCTACACCCCTCCCTATCTCTGTAACCTCCTCCATCCCTTACACCCCTCCCTATCTCTGTAACCTCCTCCAGCTCCCTACAACCCTCCCTATCTCTGTAAACTCCTCCAGCCGCCTACAACCCTCCCTATCTCTGTAACCTCCTCCAGCCCCCTACAGCCCTGCCTATGTCTGTAACATCCTCCAGCCCCTACACCCCTCCCTATGTCTGTAACCTCCTCCAGCCCCTACACCACTCCCTATGTCTGTAACATCCTCCAGCCCCTACACCCCTCCCTATGTCTGTAACATCCTCCAGCCCCTACACCCCTCCCCATCTCTGTAACCTCCTCCAGTTCCCTACACCCCTCCCTATCTCTGTAACCTCCTACAGCCCCCTATACCCCTCCCTATCTCTGTAACCTCCTACAGCCCCCTACACCCCTCCCTATCTCTGTAACATCCTCCAGCCCCTACACACCTCCCTATCTCTGTAACCTCCTCCATCCCTTACACCCTCCCTATCTCTGTAAACTCCTCCAGCCCCTACACCCCTCCCTATCTCTGTAACCTCCTCCAGCTCCTACACCCCTCCCTATCTCTGTAACCTCCTCCATCCCTGACACCCCTCCCTATCTCTGTAACCTCCTCCAGCCCCTACACCCCTCCCTATCTCTGTAACCTCCTCTAGCCCCCTACACCCCTCCCTATCTCTGTAACCTCCTCCATCCCCCTACACCCCTCCCTATCTCTGTAACCTCCTCCAGCCTCTACACCCCTCCCTATCTCTGTAACCTCCTGCAGTCCCTACAACCCTCCCTATCTCTGTAACCTCCTCCAGCCCCTACACCCCTCCCTATGTCTGTAACATCCTCCAGCCCCTACACCCCTCCCCAACTCTGTAACCTCCTCCAGTTCCCTACACCCCTCCCTATCTCTGTAACCTCCTCCATCCCTTACACCCCTCCCTATCTCTGCAAACTCCTCCAGCCCCTACACCCCTCCCTATCTCTGTAACCTCCTCAAGCTCCCTACACCCCTCCCTATCTCTCTAACCTCCTGCAGTCCCGACACCCCTCCCTATCTCTGTAACCTCCTCCAGCCCCCTACACCCCTCCCTATCTCTGTAACCTACTGCAGCCCCTACACCCCTCCATATCTCTGTAACCTCCTCCAGCCCCCTACACCACTCCCTATCTCTGTAACCTCCTCCAGCCTCTACACCCATCCCTATCTCTGTAACCTCCACCAGCCCCTACACCCCTCCCTATCTCTGTAACCTCCTCCAGCCTCTACACCCATCCCTATCTCTGTAACCTCCTCCAGCCCCTACACCCATCCCTATCTCTGTAACCTCCTCAAGCTCTCTATACCCCTCCCTATCTCTCTAACCTCCTGCAGTCCCTACAACCCTCCCTATCTCTGTAACCTCCTCCAGCCCCTACAACCCTCCCTATCTCTGCAACCTCCTTCAGCTCCTACACCCCTCCCTATCTCTATAACCTCCTCCAGCCCCTTCTCCCCTCCCTGTCTCTGTAACGTCCTCCAGCTCCCTACAACCCTCCCAATCTATGTAACATCCTCCAGTCCCTACAAACCTCCCTATATCAGTAACCTCCTCCAGCTCCCTACAACCCTCCCTATCTCTGTAACCTCCTCCAGCCCCTACACCTCTCCCAATCTCTGTAACCTCCTCCAGTCCCTACACCCCTCCCTATCTCTGTAACCTCCTCGAGCCACTACACCCCTCCCCATCTCGGTAACCTCCTCCAGCCACTACACCCCTCCCTATCTCTGTAAACTCCTCCACCCCGTACAACCCTCCCTATCTCAGTAACCTCCTGCAGTCCCTACAACCCTCCCTATCTCTGTTACCTCCTCCAGCTCCAACACCCCTCCCTATCTCTGTAACCTCGCCCATCCCCTACAACTCTCCCAATCTCTGTAACCTCCTCCAGACCCTACACCCCTCCCTATCTCTGTAACCTCCTCCAGTCACCTACAACCCTCCCTATCTCTGTAAACTCCTCCAGCCCCTACAACCCTCCCTATCTCTGTAACCTCCTCCAGTCCCTACAACACTCCCTATCTCTGTAACCTCCTCCAGCCCCTACACCCCTTGCTATCTCTGTAACCTCCTCCAGACCCTACATCCCTCCCTATCTCTGTAACCTCCTCCAGCCCTTAGACCCCTCCCTATCTCTGTAAACTCCTCCAGTCCCTACACCCCTCCCTATCTCTGTAACCTCCTCCAGCCCCTACAACCATCCCTATCTCTGTAACCTCCTCCAGCCCCTACACCCCTCCCCATCTCCGTAACCTCCTCCAGCCCCTACACCCGTATCTCTCTAACTCCTCCAGCCCCTACACGCCTCCCTATCTCTGTAACCTCCTACAGCCACTACAACCCTCCCTATCTCTGTAACCTCCTGCAGCCCCTACACCCCTCCCTATCTCTGTAACCTCCTCCAGCCCCTACACCACTCCCTATCTCTGTCACCTCCTCCAGTCCCCTACAGCCCTCCCTATCTCTGTAACCTCCTCCAGCACCTACACCCCTCCCTATCTCTGTAACCTCCTCCAACCCCAGACAACCCTCCCTATCTCTGTAACCTCCTCCATCCCCCTACACCCCTCCCTATCTCTGTAACCTCCTCCAGCACCTACACCCCTCCCTATCTCTGTAACCTCCTCCAGCCCCAACACCCCTCCCTATCTCTGTAACCTCCTCCATCCCCCTACAACCCCTCCCTATCTCTGTAACCTCCTCCATCCCCCTACACCCCTCCCTATCCCTCCTCCATCCCTTACACCCCTCCCTATCTCTGTAACCTCCTCCAGCCCCCTACAACCCTCCCTATCTCTGTAACCTCCTCCAGCCGCCTACAACCCTCCCTATCTCTGTAACCTCCTCCAGCCCCCTACAGCCCTGCCTATGTCTGTAACATCCTCCAGCCCCTACACCCCTCCCTATGTCTGTAACCTCCTCCAGCCCCTACACCACTCCCTATGTCTGTAACATCCTCCAGCCCCTACACCCCTCCCTATGTCTGTAACATCCTCCAGCCCCTACACCCCTCCCCATCTCTGTAACCTCCTCCAGTTCCCTACACCCCTCCCTATCTCTGTAACCTCCTACAGCCCCCTATACCCCTCCATATCTCTGTAACCTCCTACAGCCCCCTACACCCCTCCCTATCTCTGTAACATCCTCCAGCCCCTACACCCCTCCCTATCTCTGTAACCTCCTCCATCCCTTACACCCTCCCTATCTCTGTAAACTCCTCCAGCCCCTACACCCCTCCCTATCTCTGTAACCTCCTCCAGCTCCTACACCCCTCCCTATCTCTGTAACCTCCTCCATCCCTGACACCCCTCCCTATCTCTGTAACCTCCTCCAGCCCCTACACCCCTCCCTATCTCTGTAACCTCCTCTAGCCCCCTACACCCCTCCCTATCTCTGTAACCTCCTCCATCCCCCTACACCCCTCCCTATCTCTGTAACCTCCTCCAGCCTCTACACCCCTCCCTATCTCTGTAACCTCCTGCAGTCCCTACAACCCTCCCTATCTCTGTAACCTCCTCCATCCCTTACACCCCTCCCTATCTCTGCAAACTCCTCCAGCCCCTACACCCCTCCCTATCTCTGTAACCTCCTCAAGCTCCCTACACCCCTCCCGATCTCTCTAACCTCCTGCAGTCCCGACACCCCTCCCTATCTCTGTAACCTCCTCCAGCCCCCTACACCCCTCCCTATCTCTGTAACCTACTGCAGCCCCTACACCCCTCCCTATCTCTGTAACCTCCTCCAGCCCCCTACACCCCTCCCTATCTCTGTAACCTCCTCCAGCCCCGTCAAACCTCCATATCTCTGTAACCTCCTCCAGCCCCTACACCCCTCCCTATCTCTGTAACATCTTCCAGCACCTACACCCCTCCCTAACTCTGTAACCTCAACCAGTCCCTACACCCCTCCCTATCTCTGTAACCGCCTCCATCCCCCTACAACCCTCCCTATCTCTGTAACCTCCTCCAGCCCCTACACCTGTCCCTATCTCTGTAACCTCCTCCAGCCCCCTACAACCCTCCCTATCTCTGTAAACACCTCCAGACCCTATACCCCTCCCTATCTGTCACCTCCTCCATCTCCCTGCATCCCTCCCTATCTCTGTAACCTCCTCCAGCCCCCTACACCCCTCCCTATCTCTGTAACCTCCTCCAGCTCCAACACCCCTCCCTATCTCTGTAACCTCGTCCAGCCCCTACAACCCTCCCCATCTCTGTAACCTCCTCCAGCCCCTACACCCCTCCCTATCTCTGTAACCTCCTCCAGCCCCTACAACCATCCCTATCTCTGTAACCACCTCCAGCCTATACACCCCTATCTCTGTAACCTCCTCCAGCCACTACACCCCTCCCTATCTCTGTAACCTTCTCCAGCCACTACAACCCTCCCTATCTCTGTAACCTCCTCCAGCCCCTACACTCCTCCCTATCTCTGTAACCTCCTCCAGCCTATACACCCCTATCTCTGTAACCTCCCCCAGCCACTACTCCCCTACCTATCTCTGTAACCTCCTCCAGCCCCTACACCCCTCCCCATCTCCGTAACCTCCTCCAGCCCCTACACCCGTATCTCTGTAACTCCTCCAGCCCCTACACCCCTCCCTATCTCTGTAACCTCCTCCAGCCACTACAACCCTCCCTATCTCTGTAACCTCCTCCAGCCCCTACACCCCTCCCTATCTCTGTAACCTCCTCCAGCCCCTACACCACTCCCTATCTCTGTCACCTCCTCCAGTCCCCTACAGCCCTCCCTATCTCTGTAACCTCCTCCAGCCCCTACAACCCTCCCTATCTCTGTAACCTCCTCCAACCCCAGACAACCCTCCCTATCTCTGTAACCTCCTCCATCCCCCTACACCCCTCCCTATCTCTGTAACCTCCTCCAGCACCTACACCCCTCCCAATCTCTGTAACTTCCTCCATCCCTTACAACCCCTCCCTATCTCTGTAACCTGCTCCATCCCCCTACACCCCTCCCTATCTCTGTAACCTCCTCCAGCCCCTACACCCCTCCCTATCTCTGTAACCTCCTCCAGCCCCAACACCCCTCCCTATCTCTGTAACCTCCTCCATCCCCCTACACCCCCTCCCTATCTCTGTAACCTCCTCCATCCCCCTACACCCCTCCCTATCTCTGTAACCTCCTCCATCCCTTACACCCCTCCCTATCTCTGTAACCTCCTCCAGCCCCCTACAACCCTCCCTATCTCTGTAAACTCCTCCAGCCGCCTACAACCCTCCCTATCTCTGTAACCTCCTCCAGCCCCCTACAGCCCTGCCTATGTCTGTAACATCCTCCAGCCCCTACACCCCTCCCTATGTCTGTAACCTCCTCCAGCCCCTACACCACTCCCTATGTCTGTAACATCCTCCAGCCCCTACACCCCTCCCTATGTCTGTAACATCCTCCAGCCCCTACACCCCTCCCCATCTCTGTAACCTCCTCCAGTTCCCTACACCCCTCCCTATCTCTGTAACCTCCTACAGCCCCCTATACCCCTCCCTATCTCTGTAACCTCCTACAGCCCCCTACACCCCTCCCTATCTCTGTAACATCCTCCAGCCCCTACACCCCTCCCTATCTCTGTAACCTCCTCCATCCCTTACACCCTCCCTATCTCTGTAAACTCCTCCAGCCCCTACACCCCTCCCTATCTCTGTAACCTCCTCCAGCTCCTACACCCCTCCCTATCTCTGTAACCTCCTCCATCCCTGACACCCCTCCCTATCTCTGTAACCTCCTCCAGCCCCTACACCCCTCCCTATCTCTGTAACCTCCTCTAGCCCCCTACACCCCTCCCTATCTCTGTAACCTCCTCCATCCCCCTACACCCCTCCCTATCTCTGTAACCTCCTCCAGCCTCTACACCCCTCCCTATCTCTGTAACCTCCTGCAGTCCCTACAACCCTCCCTATCTCTGTAACCTCCTCCAGCCCCTACACCCCTCCCTATGTCTGTAACATCCTCCAGCCCCTACACCCCTCCCCAACTCTGTAACCTCCTCCAGTTCCCTACACCCCTCCCTATCTCTGTAACCTCCTACATCCCTTACACCCCTCCCTATCTCTGCAAACTCCTCCAGCCCCTACACCCCTCCCTATCTCTGTAACCTCCTCAAGCTCCCTACACCCCTCCCTATCTCTCTAACCTCCTGCAGTCCCGACACCCCTCCCTATCTCTGTAACCTCCTCCAGCCCCCTACACCCCTCCCTATCTCTGTAACCTACTGCAGCCCCTACACCCCTCCCTATCTCTGTAACCTCCTCCAGCCCCCTACACCCCTCCCTATCTCTGTAACCTCCTCCAGCCTCTACACCCCTCCCTATCTCTGTAACCTCCACCAGCCCCTACACCCCTCCCTATCTCTGTAACCTCCTCCAGCCTCTACACCCATCCCTATCTCTGTAACCTCCTCCAGCCCCTACACCCATCCCTATCTCTGTAACCTCCTCAAGCTCCCTATACCCCTCCCTATCTCTCTAACCTCCTGCAGTCCCTACAACCCTCCCTATCTCTGTAACCTCCTCCAGCCCCTACAACCCTCCCTATCTCTGCAACCTCCTTCAGCTCCTACACCCCTCCCTATCTCTATAACCTCCTCCAGCCCCCACTCCCCTCCCTGTCTCTGTAACGTCCTCCAGCTCCCTACAACCCTCCCAATCTATGTAACATCCTCCAGTCCCTACAAACCTCCCTATATCAGTAACCTCCTCCAGCTCCCTACAACCCTCCCTATCTCTGTAACCTCCTCCAGCCCCTACACCTCTCCCAATCTCTGTAACATCCTCCAGTCCCTACACCCCTCCCTATCTCTGTAACCTCCTCGAGCCACTACACCCCTCCCCATCTCGGTAACCTCCTCCAGCCTCTACACCCCTCCCTATCTCTGTAACCTCCTCCACCCCGTACAACCCTCCCTATCTCAGTAACCTCCTGCAGCCCCTACAACCCTCCCTATCTCTGTTACCTCCTCCAGCTCCAACACCCCTCCCTATCTCTGTAACCTCGTCCATCCCCTACAACCCTCCCAATCTCTGTAACCTCCTCCAGACCCTACACCCCTCCCTATCTCTGTAACCTCCTCCAGTCACCTTCAACCCTCCCTATCTCTGTAAACTCCTCCAGCCCCTACAACCCTCCCTATCTCTGTAACCTCCTCCAGTCCCTACAACACTCCCTATCTCTGCAACCTCCTCCAGCCCCTACACCCCTTGCTATCTCTGTAACCTCCTCCAGACCCTACATCCCTCCCTATCTCTGTAACCTCCTCCAGCCCTTAGACCCCTCCCTATCTCTGTAAACTCCTCCAGTCCCTACACCCCTCCCTATCTCTGTAACCTCCTCCATCCCCCTACACCCTTCCCTATATCTGTAACCTCCTCCAGCACCGACACCCCTCCCTATCTCTGTAACCTCCTCCAGCCCCTACAACCATCCCTATCTCTGTAACCGCCTCCAGCCCCTACACCCCTCCCTATCTCTGTAACCTTCTCCAGCCACTACAACCCTCCCTATCTCTGTAACCTCCTCCAGCCCCTACACTCCTCGCTATCTCTGTAACCTCCTCCAGCCTATACACCCCTATCTCTGTAACCTCCCCCAGCCACTACACCCCTCCCTATCTCTGTAACCTCCTCCAGCCCCTACACCCCTCCCCATCTCTGTAACCTCCTCCAGCCCCTGCACCCGTAACTCTGTAACTCCTCCAGCCCCTACACCCCTCCCTATCTCTGTAACCTCCTCCTGCCACTACAACCCTCCCTATCTCTGTAACCTCCTCCAGCCCCTACACCCCTCCCTATCTCTGTAACCTCCTCCAGCCCCTACACCCCTCCCTATCTCTGTCACCTCCTCCAGTCCCTTCAAACCTCCCTATCTCTGTAACCTCCTCCAGCCTATACACCCCTCCCTATCTCTGTAACCTCCTCCAACCCCTACAACCCTCCCTATCTCTGTAACCTCCTCCAGACCCTACACCCCTCCCTATCTCTGAAACCTCCTCCAGCCCCGTCAAACCTCCATATCTCTGTAACCTCCTCCAGCCCCTACACCCCTCCCTATCTCTGTAACATCTTCCAGCACCTACACCCCTCCCTAACTCTGTAACCTCAACCAGTCCCTACACCCCTCCCTATCTCTGTAACCGCCTCCATCCCCCTACAACCCTCCCTATCTCTGTAACCTCCTCCAGCCCCTACACCTGTCCCTATCTCTGTAACCTCCTCCAGCCCCCTACACCCCTCCCTATCTCTGTAAACACCTCCAGACCCTATACCCCTCCCTATCTGTCATCTCCTCCATCCCCCTGCATCCCTCCCTATCTCTGTAACCTCCTCCAGCCCCCTACACCCCTCCCTATCTCTGGAACCTCCTCCAGCTCCAACACCCCTCCCTATCTCTGTAACCTCGTCCAGCCCCTACAACCCTCCCAATCTCTGTAACCTCCTCCAGCCCCTACACCCCTCCCTATCTCTGTAACCTCCTCCAGTCCCCTACAACCCTCCCTATCTCTGTAACCTCCTCCAGCCCCTACAACCCTCCCTATCTCTGTAACCTCCTCCAGTCCCTACAACACTCCCTATCTCTGTAACATCCTCCAGCCCCTACACCCCTCCCCATCTCTGTAACCTCCTCCAGTTCCCTACACCCCTCCCTATCTCTGTAACCTCCTACAGCCCCCTATACCCCTCCCTATCTCTGTAACCTCCTACAGCCCCCTACACCCCTCCCTATCTCTGTAACATCCTCCAGCCCCTACACCCCTCCCTATCTCTGTAACCTCCTCCATCCCTTACACCCTCCCTATCTCTGTAAACTCCTCCAGCCCCTACACCCCTCCCTATCTCTGTAACCTCCTCCAGCTCCTACACCCCTCCCTATCTCTGTAACCTCCTCCATCCCTGACACCCCTCCCTATCTCTGTAACCTCCTCCAGCCCCTACACCCCTCCCTATCTCTGTAACCTCCTCTAGCCCCCTACACCCCTCCCTATCTCTGTAACCTCCTCCATCCCCCTACACCCCTCCCTATCTCTGTAACCTCCTCGAGCCACTACACCCCTCCCCATCTCGGTAACCTCCTCCAGCCTCTACACCCCTCCCTATCTCTGTAACCTCCTCCAGCCCCTACAACCCTCCCTATCTCTGTAACCTCGTCCAGCCCCTACAACCCTCCCAATCTCTGTAACCTCCTCCAGCCACTACACCCCTCCTTATCTCTGTAACCTCCTCCAGTCCCCTACAACCCTCCCTATCTCTGTAACCTCCTCCAGCCCCTACAACCCTTGCTATCTCTGTAACCTCCTCCAGACCCTACATCCCTCCCTATCTCTGTAACCTCATCCAGCCACTACACCCCTCCCTATCTCTGTAACCTCCTCCAGCCCCAACACCCCTCCCTATCTCTGTAACCTCCTCCAGCCACTACAACCCTCCCTATCTCTGTAACCTCCTCCAGCCACTACACTCCTATCTCTGTAACTCCTCCAGCCCCTACTCCCCTCCCTATCTCTGTAACCTCCTCCAGCCCCTACACCCCTCCCTATCTCTGTAACCTCCTCCAGCCCCTACACCCCTCCCTATCTCTGTAACCTCCTCCAGCCCCTACAACCCTCCCTATCTCTGTAACCTCCTCCAGCCACTACACCCCTCCCTATCTCTGTCACCTCCTCCAGTCCCTACAACCCTCCCTATCTCTATAACCTCCTCCAGTCCCCACACCCCTCCCTATCTCTGTAACCTCCTCCAGCCCCTTCAAACCTCCCTATCTCTGTAACCTCCTCCAGCCCTTCCACCCCTCCCTATCTCTGTAACCTTCTCCAGCCCCTTCAAAACTCCCTATCTCTGTAACCTCCTCCAGCCTATACACCCCTCCCTATCTCTGTAACCTCCTCCAGTCCCTACACCCCTCCCTATCTCTGTAACCTCCTCCAGCCCCTACACCCCTCCCTATCTCTGTAACCTCCTCCAGATCCTACACCCCTCCCTATCTCTGAAACCTCCTCCAGCCCCGTCAAACTTGCATATCTCTAACCTCCTCCAGCCCCTACACCCCTCCCTATCACTCTAAACTCCTCCATCCCCTACACCCCTCCCTATCTCAGTAACATCTTCCAGCACCTACACCCCTCCCTAACTCTGTAACCTCATCCAGTCCCTACACCCCTCCCTATCTCTGTAACCGCCTCCATCCCCCTACAACCCTCCCTATCTCTGTAACCTCCTCCAGCCCCCTACACCCCTCCCTATCTCTGTAAACTCCTCCAGACACTATACCCCTCCCTATCTCTGTCAAGTCCTCCATCCCCCTGCACCCCTCCCTATCTCTGTAACCTCCTCCAGCCGCTACACCCCTCCCTATCTCTGTAACCTCCTCCAGCCCCTTCAAACCTCCCTATCTCTGTAACCTCCTCCAGCCTATACACCCCTCCCTATCTCTGTAACCTCCTCCAGTCCCTACACCCCTCCCTATCTCTGTAACCTCCTCCAGCCCCTACGCCCCTCCCTATCTCTGTAATCTCCTCCAGACACTACACACCTCCCTATGTCTGAAACCTCCTCCAGCCCCTTCAAACCTCCCTATCACTGTAACCTCCTGCAGCCCCTACACACCTCCCTATCTCTGTAACATCTTCCAGCACCCACACCCCTCCCTAACTCTGTAACCTCCTCCAGCCCCTACACCCATCCCTATCTCTGTAACCTCCTCCAGCTACTAAAACCCTCCCAATCTCTGTCACCTCGTCCAGTCCCAACACCCCTCCCTATTTCTGTAACCTCCTCCAGCCTCTACATGTCTCCCTATCTCTGTAACCTCCTCCAGACCCTCCACCCCTCCCTATCTTTGAAACCTCCTCCAGCCACTACATCCCTCCCTATCTCTGTAACCTCCTCCAGCCTCCACACCCCTCCCTAACTCTGTAACCTCCTCCAGCACCTACACCCCTCCCTATCTCTGTAATCACCTCCAGCCCCTACAACCATCCCTATCTCTGTAACCTCCTCCAAACCCCTACAACTCTCCCTATCTCTGTAACCTCCTCCAGCCACGACACCCCTCCCTATCTCTGTAACCTCCTCCAGCCCCTACACCCCTCCCTATCTCTGTAACCTCATCCAGTCCCTACACCCCTCCCTATCTCTGTAACCGCTTCCATCCCCCTACAACCCTCCCTAACTCTGTAACCTCCTCCAGCCCCTACACCCGTCCCTATCTCTGTAACCTCCTCCAGCCCCCTACACCCCTCCCTATTTCTGTAAACTCCTCCAGACCCTATACCCCTCCCTATCTCTGTCACCTCCTCCATCCCCCTGCACCCCTCCCTATCTCTGTAACCTCCTCCAACCGCTACACCCCTCCCTATCTCTGTAACCTCCTCCAGCCCCTACAACCCTCCCTATCTCTGTAACCTCCTCCAGACCCTACACACCTCCCTGTGTCTGAAACCTCCTCCAGCCCCTTCAAACCTCCCTATCTCTGTAACCTCCTCCAGCTACTAAACCCTCCCAATCTCTGTCACCTCCTCCAGTCCCTACAGCCCTCCCTATCTCTGTAACCTCCTCCAGTCCCTCCACCCCTCCCTATCTCTGTAACCTCCTCCAGCCCCTACACACCTCCCTATCTCTGTAAACTCCTCCAGCCCCTACACCCCTCCCTATCTCTGTAACCTCCTCCACCCCGCACAACCCTCCCTATCTCAGTAACCTCCTCCAGCCTCTACACCCCTCCCTATCTCTGTAACCTCCTCCACCCCGCACAACCCTCCCTATCTCAGTAACCTCCTCCAGCCCCTACAACCCCCCCTATCTCTGTTACCTCCTCCAGCTCCAACACCCCTCCCTATCTCTGTAACCTCCTCCAGCCTCCTGCACCCCTCCCTATCTCTGTAACCTCTTCCAGACCCTACAACCCTCCCTAATTCTGTAAACTCCTCCAGCCCCTACACCCCTACCTATCTCAGTAACCTCCTCCAGCCCCTTCAACCCTCCCTAACTCTGTAACCTCCTCCAGCTCCAACACCCCTCCCTATCTCTGTAACCTCCTCCAGCCTCCTACACCCCTCCCTATCTCTGTAACCTCTTCCAGACCCTACAACCCTCCCTAATTCTGTAAACTCCTCCAGCCCCTACACCCCTCCCTATCTCTGTAACCTCCTCCAGCCCGTTCAACCCTCCCTAACTCTGTAACCTCCTCCAGTCCCTACAACCCTCCCTATCTCTGTAACCTCCTCCAGCCACTACACCCCTCCCTATCTCTGTAACATCCTCCAGCCCCTACAAACCTCCCTATCTCTGTAACCTCCTCCAGCCACTACACCCCTATCTCTGTAACCTCCTCCAGCCCCTACACCCCTCCCTATCTCTGTAACCTCCTCCAGCCCCTACAACCCTCCCTATCTCTGTAACCTCCTCCAGCCCCTACACCCCTCCCTATCTCTGTCACCTCCTCCAGTCCCTACAACCCAGCCTATCTCTATAACCTCCTCCAGTCCCCACACCCCTCCCTATCTCTGTAACCTCCTCCAGCCCCTTCAAACCTCCCTATCTCTGTAACCTCGTCCAAACCCTACACCCCTCCCTATCTCTGTAACCTTCTCCAGCCCCTTCAAACCTCCCTATCTCTGTAACCTCCGCCAGCCTATACACCCCTCCCTATTTCTGTAACCTCCTCCAGTCCCTACACCCCTCCCTATCTCTGTAACCTCGTCCGGACCCTACACTCCTCCCTATCTCTGAAACCTCCTCCAGCCCCATCAAACCTCCCTATCTCTGTAAACTCCTCCAGCCCCCTACAACCCTCCCTATCTCTGTAACCTCCTCCAGCCCCCTACACCCCTCCCTATCTCTGTAAACTCCTCCAGACCCTACACCCCTCCCTATCTCTGTCACCTCCTCCATCCCCCTACACCCCTCCCTATCTCTGTAACCTCCTCCAGCCGCTACACCCCTCCCTATCTCTGTAACCTCCTCCAGCCCCTTCAAACCTCCCTATCTCTGTAACCTCCTCCAGCCCCTACACCCCTCCCTATCTCTGTAACCTCCTCCAGTCTCTACACCCCTCCCTATCTCTGTAACCTCCTCCAGCCCCTTCAAACCTCCCTATCTCTGTAACCTCCTGCAGCCTATACACCCCTCCCTATCGCTGTAACCTCCTCCAGTCCCTACACCCCTCCCTATCTCTGTAACCTCCTCCAGTCCCTACACCCCTCCCAATCTCTGTAACCTCCTCCAGTTCCCTACACCCTTCCTATCTCTGTAACCTCCTCCAGCCCCTACACCCCTCCCTATCTCTGTTACCTCCTCCAGTCCCCTACACCCCTCCCTATCGCTGTTACCTCCTCCAGCCCCTACACCCCTCCCTATCTCTGTAACCTCCTCCAGCCTCAACACCCCTCCCTATCTCTGTAACCTCCTCAAGCTCCCTACACCCCTCCCTATCTCTATAACCTCCTGCAGTCCCTACACCCCTCCCTATCTATGAAACCTCCTCCAGCCGCTACACCCCTCCCTATCTCTGTAACCTCCTCCAGCCCCTTCAAACCTCTGAATCTCTGTAACCTCCTCCAGCCCCTTCAAACCTCCCTATCTCTGTAACCTCCTCCAGCCCCTACACCCCTCCCTAACTCTGTAACCTCCTCCAGCTACTAAACCCCTCCCTATCTCTGTAACCTCCTCCAGCCGCTACACCTCTCCCTATCTCTGTAACCCCCTCCAGCCAAAACACCACTCCCTATCTCTGTAACCTCCTCCAGCCCCCTACACCCCTCCCTATCTCTGTAAACTCCTCCAGACTCTACACCCCTCCCTATCTCTGTCACCTCCTCCATCCCCCTACACCCCTCCCTATCTCTGTAACCTCCTCCAGCCGCTACACCCCTCCCTATCTCTGTAACCTCCTCCAGCCCCTTCAAACCTCCCTATCTCTGTAACCTCCTCCAGCCCCTACACCCCTCCCTATCTCTGTAGCCTCCTCCAGTCTCTACACCACTCCCTATCTCTGTAACCTCCTCCAGCCCCTACACCCCTCCCTATCTCTGTAACCTCCTCCATCCCCTACACCCCTCCCTATCTCTGTAAGCTCCTCCAGCCCCTACACCCCTCCCTATCTCTGTAACCTCCTCCAGACCCTACACCCGTCACTATCTCTGTAACCTCCTCCAGTTCCCTACAAACCTCCCTATCTTTGTAAACTCCTCCAGCTCCCTACAACCCTCCCTATCTCTGTAACCTCCTCCAGCCCCCTACACCCCTCCCTATCTCTGTAAACTCCTCCAGACCCTACACCCCTCCCTATCTCTGTCACCTCCTCCATCCCCCTACACCCCTCCCTATCTCTGTAACCTCCTCCAGCCGCTACACCCCTCCCTATCTCTGTAACCTCCTCCAGCCCCTTCAAACCTCCCTATCTCTGTAACCTCCTCCAGCCCCTACACCCCTCCCTATCTCTGTAACCTCCTCCAGTCTCTACACCCCTCCCTATCTCTGTAACCTCCTCCAGCCCCTTCAAACCTCCCTATCTCTGTAACCTCCTGCAGCCTATACACCCCTCCCTATCGCTGTAACCTCCTCCAGTCCCTGCACCCCTCCCTATCGCTGTAACCTCCTCCAGTCCCTACACCCCTCCCAATCACTGTAACCTCCTCCAGTTCCCTACACCCCTCCCTATCTCTGTAACCTCCTGCAGTCCCTACACCCCTCCCTATCTCTGTAACCTCCTCCAGCCGCTACACCCCTCCCTATCTCTGTAACCTCCTCCAGCCCCTTCAAACCTCTGAATCTCTGTAACCTCCTCCAGCCCCTTCAAACCTCCCTATCTCTGTAACCTCCTCCAGCCCCTACACCCCTCCCTAACTCTGTAACCTCCTCCAGCTACTAAACCCCTCCCTATCTCTGTAACCTCCTCCAGCCAAAACACCACTCCCTATCTCTGTAACCTCCTCCAGCCTCTACACCCCTCCCTATCTCTGTAACCTCCTCCACCCCGTACAACACTCCCTATCTCAGTAACCTCCTGCAGCCCCTACAACCCTCCCTATCTCTGTTACCTCCTCCAGCTCATTCACCCCTCCCTTACTCTGTAACCTCCTCCAGCCCCTATAACCCTCCCTATCTCTGTAACCTCCTCCAGCCCCTACAACCTTCCCTATCTCTGTAAACTCCTCCAGCCTCTACACCCCTCCCTATCTCTGTAACCTCCTCCAGTCCCTACGCCCCTCCCTATCTCTGTAACCTCCTCCAGACCCTACACCCCTCCTTATCTCGGTAACCTCCTCCAGACCCTACACCCCTCACTATCTCTGTAACCTCCTCCAGTTCCCTACAAACCTCCCTATCTTTGTAAACTCCTCCAGCTCCCTACACCCCTCCCTATCTCTGTAACCTCCTCCATCCCCCTACACCCCTCCCTATCTCTGTCACCTCCTCCAGCCGCTACACCCCTCCCTATCTCTGTAACCTCCTCCAGCCCCTTCAAACCTCCCTATCTCTGTAACCTCCTGCAGCCTATACACCCCTCCCTATCGCTGTAACCTCCTCCAGTCCCTACACCCCTCCATATCGCTGTAACCTCCTCCAGTCCCTACACCCCTCCCAATCTCTGTAACCTCCTCCAGTTCCCTACACCCCTCCCTATCTCTGTAACCTCCTCCAGTCCCTACAAACCTCCCTATCTCTGTAAACTCCTCCAGCACCTACACCCCTCCCTCACTCTGTAACCTCCTCCAGTCCCTACACCCCTCCCTATCTCTGTAACCTCCTCCAGCCTCTACACCCCTCCCTATCTCTGTAAACTCCTCCAGCACCTACACCCCTCCCTCACTCTGTAACCTCCTCCAGTCCCTACACCCCTCCCTATCTCTGTAACCTCCTCCAGCCTCTACACCCCTCCCTATCTCTGTAAACTCCTCCACCCCGTACAACTCTCCCTATCTCTGTAACCTCCTCCAGCCCCTACAACCCTCCCTATCTCTGTAACCTCCTCCAGCCCCTACAACCCTCCCTAACTCTGTAACCTCCTCCAGCCCCTACACCCCTCCCTATCTCTGTAACCTCCTCCAGCCCCTACACCCCTCCCTATCTCTGTAACCTCCTACAGTCCCTACAACCCTCCCTATCTCTGTAACCTCCTCCAGCTCCTACACCCCTCCCTATCTCTGTAACCTCCTCCAGCCCCTACATCCCTCCCTATTTCTGTAAACTCCTCCAGCACGCTACAACCCTCCCTATCTCTGTCACCTCCTCTAGCCCATACACCCCTCCATATCTCTGTAACCTCCTCCAGCCCCTACAACCCTCCCTATCTCTGTAACCTCCTCCAGACCCGACACCCCTCCCTATCTCTGTAACCTCCTCCAGCTCATTCACCCCTCCCTTACTCTGTAACCTCCTCCAGCCCCTATAACCCTCCCTATCTCTGTAACCTCCTCCAGCCCCTACAACCTTCCCTATCTCTGTAAACTCCTCCAGCCTCTACACCCCTCCCTATCTCTGTAACCTCCTCCAGTCCCTACGCCCCTCCCTATCTCTGTAATCTCCTCCAGACCCTACACCCCTCCTTATCTCTGTAACCTCCTCCAGACCCTACACCCCTCACTATCTCTGTAACCTCCTCCAGTTCCCTACAAACCTCCCTATCTTTGTAAACTCCTCCAGCCCCCTACACCCCTCCCTATCTCTGTAAACTCCTCCAGACCCTACACCCCTCCCTATCTCTGTCACCTCCTCCATCCCCCTACACCCCTCCCTATCTCTGTAACCTCCTCCAGCCGCTACACCCCTCCCTATCTCTGTAACCTCCTCCAGCCCCTTCAAACCTCCCTATCTCTGTAACCTCCTCCAGCCCCTACACCCCTCCCTATCTCTGTAGCCTCCTCCAGTCTCTACACCCCTCCCTATCTCTGTAACCTCCTCCAGCCCCTTCAAACCTCCCTATCGCTGTAACCTCCTCCAGTCCCTACACCCCTCCCTATCTCTGTAACCTCCTCCAGACCCTACACCCCTCACTATCTCTGTAACCTCCTCCAGTTCCCTACAAACCTCCCTATCTTTGTAAACTCCTCCAGCTCCCTACAACCCTCCCTATCTCTGTAACCTCCTCCAGCCCCCTACACCCCTCCCTATCTCTGTAAACTCCTCCAGACCCTACACCCCTCCCTATCTCTGTCACCTCCTCCATCCCCCTGCACCCCTCCCTATATCTGTAACCTCCTCCAGCCGCTACACCCCTCCCTATCTCTGTAACCTCCTCCAGCCCCTTCAAACCTCCCTATCTCTGTAACCTCCTCCAGCCCCTACACCCCTCCCTATCTCTGTAACCTCCTCCAGTCTCTACACCGCTCCCTATCTCTGTAACCTCCTCCAGCCCCTTCAAACCTCCCTATCTCTGTAACCTCCTGCAGCCTATACACCCCTCCCTATCGCTGTAACCTCCTCCAGTCCCTACACCCCTCCCTATCGCTGTAACCTCCTCCAGTCCGTACACCCCTCCCAATCTCTGTAACCTCCTCCAGTTCCCTACACCCCTCCCTATCTCTGTAACCTCCTCCAGTCCCTACAACCCTCCCTATCTCTGTAAACTCCTCCAGCACCTACACCCCTCCCTCACTCTGTAACCTCCTCCAGTCCCTACACCCCTCCCTATCTCTGTAACCTCCTCCAGCCTCTACAACCCTCCCTATCTCTGTAAACTCCTCCAGCACCTACACCCCTCCCTCACTCTGTACCCTCCTCCAGTCCCTACACCCCTCCCTATCTCTGTAACCTCCTCCAGCCTCTACACCCCTCCCTATCTCTGTAAACTCCTCCACCCCGTACAACCCTTCCTATCTCAGTAACCTCCTCCTGCCCCTACAACTCTCCCTATCTCTGTAACCTCCTCCAGCCCCTACAACCCTCCCTATCTCTGTAACCTCCTCCAGCCCCTACAACCCTCCCTAACTCTGTAACCTCCTCCAGCGCCTACACCCCTCCCTATCTCTGTAACCTCCTCCAGCCCCTACACCCCTCCCTATCTCTGTAACCTCCTACAGTCCCTACAACCCTCCCTATCTCTGTAACCTCCTCCAGCTCCTACACCCCTCCCTATCTCTGTAACCTCCTCCAGCCCCTACACCCCTCCCTATCTCTGTAACATCCTCCAATCCCTTCAAACTTCCGAATCTCTGTAACCTCCTCCAGCTCCCTACACCCCACCGTACCTCTGTAAACTCCTCCAGACCTTACAACCCTCCCTATCTCTGTAACCTCCTCCAGTTCCCTACAACCCTCCCTACATCTGTAACCTCCTCCAGCTCCCTACACCCCTCCCTATCTCTGTAACCTACTCCAGCCCCTACATCCCTCCCTATTTCTGTAAACTCCTCCAGCACGCTACAACCCTCCCTATCTCTGTAACCTCCTCCAGCCCATACACCCCTCCATATCTCTGTAACCTCCTCCAGCCCCTACAACCCTCCCTATCTCTGTAACCTCCTCCAGACCCGACACCCCTCCCTATCTCTGTAACCTCCTCCAGACCCTACTCCCCTCCCTATCTCTGTAACCTCCTCCAGCCCCTACACCCCTCCCTATCTCTGTAACCTCCTTCAGACCCTACACCCCTCACTATCTCTGTAACCTCCTCCAGTTCCCTACAAACATCCCTATCTCTGTAACCTCCTCCAGCCCCTACACCCCTCCCTATATCTGTAACCTCCTCCAGCCCCTACAACCCTCCCTATCTCTGTAACATCCTCCAGCCCCTACACCCCTCCCTATCTCTGTAACCTCCTCCAGACCCTACACCACTCACTATTTCTGTAACCTCCTCCAGTTCCCTACAAACCTCCCTATCTCTGTAACCTCCTCCAGCTCCCTACAACCCTCCCTATCTCTGTTACCTCCTCCAGCCCCTACAACCCTCCCTATCTCTGTAACCTCCTCCAGCCCCTACAACCCTCCCTATCTCTGTAACATCCCCCAGCCCCTACAAACCTCCCTATCTCTGTAACCTCAAGAAGCCCCTACAACCCTCCCTATCTCTGTAAACTCCTCCAGCTCCCTACAACCCTCCCTATCTCTGTAACCTCCTCCAGCCCCTACAACCCTCTCTATCTCTGTAACATCCTCCAGCCCCTACAAACCTCCCTATCTCTGTAACCTCAACAAGCCCCTACACCCCTCCCTATCTCTGTAACCTCCTCCAGCCCCTACAACCCTCCCTATCTCTGTAACCTCCTCCAGCCCCTACACCCCTCCCTATCTCTGTAACCTCCTCCAGCCCCTACAACCCTCCCTATCTCTGTAACCTCCTCCAGCCCCTTCAACCCTCCCTACTTCTGTAACCTCCTCCAATTCCGGCCTCTCTCCCATCCCCCTCCCCGATTCCCATCGCTCCACCGTCGGCGGCTGTGCCTTCAGCTGTCTGGGGTGGGGGGGGGTTGACCCCGAGCTCCGGATTTCCCTCCCTCGTCCCCCTCCCCCTCCCTCCAATCCGCGCTCGCCAATATTTGCTGATTCTTTAATGTAACGCACCCTCTCGGACCGATAAGGAGGGATTGGGAACCACAGAAACAGTGAAGGCGGATAATGAGACCATTCAGCCCATCGCCTCTGCCCAGACAGAGAGAGAAGGAACTAGCCCCTCATCTTCCAATCCCACTTTCCGGTCCCGGTCCCGGTCCCGGTGCCGGTCCCGAGCCCTGCAGGTTACAGAGATTCAGGTCCAGATTCCGCTGCCTTTCAGATGGATTGAGTGGATCCTCAATGTCCAGGATGACAATTGATACAGCACCCTCAGGAACCAATTTGCGGACAGCAAGCTCGCCCCAGACAGCAACCTGGTAACGGCCGGATACATCAACACAAATACCCGGAAAAACTCAGCAGGTCTGGCAGCCTCTGCGGAGAGGGACACAGTTAACGTTTCCAGTCCGTGTGACTCTTCAACAGAACCGCCGCATGATCCATTTTTAGAGATTTCGGTGGAGAAATAGATATTTCTCCCTCAGCGCTGACCCTCCGACAGTGCGGCACTCCCTCAGCACTGACCCTCCGACAGTGCGGCTGTCCCTCAGCGCTGACCCTCCTACAGTGCGGCTCTCCCTCAGCGCTGACCCTCCGACAGTGCGGCTCTCCCTCAGCGCTGACCCTCCGACAGTGCGGCTCTCCCTCAGCGCCGACCCTCCGACAGTGCGGCTCTCCCTCAGCGCTGACCCTCCCACAGTGCGGCTCTCCCTCGGCACTGACCCTCCGACAGTGCGGCTCTCCCTCGGCACTGACCCGTCACGAGCTGACCCCCGCGAACCTCCTCACTGCGCCTCCGGCAGTGTCGCACTCCCCTGCGGTGCAGGGCCGCCCATCGAGCTGTGAGAGCCGGGGCGCAGTCGGCCAGGGTCTGGTGCGGGGCTGAGCGGCTGGGGGCTGATAGCTGCTGTCCGTGAGCTGACTCTCCCCCCTCTTGTCTGCATCAGGGCTGTGCTGAGGGTGATATGCCTGGGTGACACACGCCTGTGCATCGTAAAGATTCTTTGTGAGGCAATTGAGGCAGGTCTGCCCTGGGTCAGCTGGTGTCCTGGGGCTTTGTCCTGCAGCCTTGCTGTCTGCTCCTGGCTTGACCTTTGACTTGGACAGCCCTGTCAATGGGTCCGACTCTCTGCTAAGCTCCGTATGATGCCCCTCTGAGCTGTGTCTCCCCTCCCTCCCTCCCACTGCGCCGCAGAGACTGGCTGTGAAAGAGGCAGGTGGGAGGGGAGGGGAGGGGGGTGGGGAGGGGGTGGGGGACAGGTCGAGGCTCTCGAGCAATGGAGCTGGACAGGGTCCTGTTGTCGACGCTGCTGCTGGTCAGCATCAGCTGGTCTCCGGCGTCTGGAGAGAGGGGAGAAGGTAAGGCCGGAGCAAGGGACTCCCGCGGGTCAGTGTCCGGCCAATCACGTGAGGGAGGCCCGCGGCCGAACGCTGTGGGGTATCACTGGGTCACCACCCCCTCCCTGACCCCCCACCCCACCCCACCACCCATCCCCAACCCTGCTGTGTACAATAAAGGTTCTTTGTGAGACAGTTAAAACATGCCTGTCACGGATAAGCAAAGGTGGTCCACTCTGGAAGGAGTCACTGGAGGAGGGAGTGTTCAGTGAACGACACGGCACTCGGAAGGTCTGAGGAACAAAGGGACCTTGGCGTGTGTGTCCATAGATCTCTGAAGGCGGAGGGGCATGTTAGTGGGGCGGTGAGAAAGGCACATGGGACACTTGCCTTTATCCATCGAGGCGCAGATGACAAAAGTAGGGAGGTGATGTTGGGAGTTGTGTAGAACCTTGGTGAGGCCACAGCTGGAGTACTGGGTGCAGTTCTGGTCGCCACATTATAGGAAGGATGGGATTGTACTGGAGAGGGTGCAGAGGAGATTCACCAGGACGTTGCCTGGGATGAAACATTTAAGTGATGAAGAGAGGTTGGATAGACTTGGGTTGTCTTCGTTGTTGGAGCAGAGAAGACTGAGGGGCGACCTGATCGAGGTGGACAAGATGATGAGGGACATGGACAGGGTGGATAGGGAGCAGCTGTTCCCCTTGAGTTGAAGGGTCAGTGACGAGGGGGGCGTAAGTTCAAGGTGAGGGGGGGCAGGAGGTTTAGGGGGGGATGTGAGGAGAACCTTTTTTACCCAGAGGGTGGTGAGGGTGTGGAATGCGCTGCCTGGGAGGGTGGTGGAGGCGGGTTAGCCTCACACCCTTTAAAAAGTACCTGGATGTGCACTTGGCACCTCATAAACATTCAAGGCTATGGGGCCAAGTGCTGGGTAAATGGGGTTAGGGAGGTAGGTCAGGTGTTTCTCACGTGGCGGTACAGACTCGATGGGCTGAAGGGCCTCTTCCGCACTGTGTGACTCAGTGACCTTGTACTGCAGCGTCGCTGTCTGTCCATGGAACACCATTTGTCAATGCTGCCTCGCTTGGGAGACTGATCACGAAGGTCAGAGCCCATGGGATCCAAGGCAATTTGGCAAATTGGATCCGGAATTGGCTGAGCGGCAGGAAGCAGAGGGTGATGGTCGAGGGGTGTGTTTGTGACTGGATTCCTGTGTCCAGTGGGGTTCCACAGGGATGGGTGTTGGGTCCCTGGCTGTTTGTGGTATATATAAACGATTTAGACTTGAGTGTAGGAGAGTTGATCAGTACGTTTGCGGATGACACGAAAATTGGTGGGGTGGTAAACAGTGAGGAGGAGAGCCTTAGATTACAGGAGGATATAGACCGGCTGGTCAGTGGCAAATGGAAGTTAATCCGGATAAGTGTGAGGTGATGCCCTTGGGCTGGACAAACAAGGCACAGGGAATACACGATGAATGGTAGGACCCTGGGAAGTACTGAGGATCAGAGGGACCTTGGTGTACATGTCCATTGGTCACTTCAAGGTAGCGGGACAGTTAGATAAGGTGGTTAAGAAGGCATATGGGATACTTGCCTTTATTACCCGAGGAATAGAGTACAAGAGCAGGGAGGTTATGCCGGAACTGTATAAAACTGGAATCCGCATTATAGGAAGGATGTGGATTGCACTAGAGAGAGAGAGCAGAGCAGATTTACCAGGGTGTTGCCTGGGCTGGAGAGTATTAGAGATGAGGAGAGATTGGATAGACTGGGGCTATTTTCCCTGGAGCTGAGGAGATTGAGGGGGGACATGATTGAAGTGTGTAAAATTATGAGGGGCGTGGATAGGGTCGACAGGAAGGGACGTTTCCCCTTGGAGGAGGGATCAATAACCAGGGGGCGTAGATTTAAGGGAAGGGGGGCGGGAGGTTTAGAGGGGACGTGAGTTAGAACTGTATCACCCAGAGGGTGGGGGGTATCTGGAACTCGCTGCCTGAAAGGGTGGTAGAGGCAGAAACCCTCATAACCTCTCAGAGGTATTTGGATGGGCACTTGCAGTGCCCATGGCACACAAGGCTACGGGCCTGGTGCTGGATAATGGGACTAGAGCAGTTAGGTACTTGTTTGACTGGCACAGACTGGATGGGCCGAAGGGCCCTTTCCTGTGCTGTAGACCTCTATGACTCTATGGCCGAGTAGGATTTCGTCACAATGCCGATTGAGGGAAGTGGGGGATGGGCTCTCACATACTGGGTGTGCACGTGGGTGCCCGCAAGGGTGGGTGTGAGGGAGGCTGTGGGGCAGCGAAAGGAGGTGGAATGCCCGGCAGGGGTCAGTGACAATGACCAGTGGTGGACGCTGCGCTCCTCGGGACACTCACACCTGTCGGCTGCTACGCAAGAGGGTCACCCCAGTGAAATTTGACACCAGCCATGTGAAGTGACACCGGGACAGGTGAGCAGACGCTCAGGTCAAACAGGTCAGTTCCAAGAGTGTCTCAAAGGTGGAGAAGGTTTAGGGAGTGAATTCCACAGCTCGGGGCCCCAGGCACCTGAGGGTACGGCCGCCAAGGGTGTGGGAGTGCAGAGTGCAGATGTCCGGAGGGGGTTACAGAGGTAGGGAGGGGTGTAGGGACTGCAGGAGGTTACAGAGATAGGGAGGGGTGTAGGGGCTGGAGGAGGTTACAGAGATAGGGAGGGGTGTAGGGGCTGGAGGAGGTTACAGAGATAGGGAGGGGTGTAGGGGCTGGAGGAGGTTACAGAGATAGGGAGGGGTGTAGGGGCTGGAGGAGGTTACAGAGATAGGGAGTGTTGTAGGGGCTGGAAGAGGTTACAGAGATAGGGAGGGGTGTAGGGGCTGGAGGAGGTTACAGAGATAGGGAGGGGTGTAGGGGCTGGAGGAGGTTACAGAGATAGGGAGGGGTTTAGGGGGCTGGAGGAGGTTACAGAGATAGGGAGGGGTTTAGGGGGCTGGAGGAGGTTACAGAGATAGGGAGGGGTGTAGGGGCTGGAGGATGTTACAGAGATAGGGAGGGGTGTAGGGACTGGAGGAGGTTACAGAGATAGGGAGGGGTGTAGGGGCTGGAGGAGGTTACAGAGATAGGGAGGGGTGTAGGAGGCTGGAGGAGGTTACAGAGATAGGGAGGGGAGTAGAGGCTGGAGGAGGTTACAGAGATAGGGAGGGGTGTAGGGGCTGGAGGAGGTTACAGAGATAGGGAGGGTTGTAGGGGCTGGAGGAGGTTACAGAGATAGAGAGAGGTGCATGAGGAGAAGGGAGGGTGCATGAGGTCCCTGTCGATGATGGGCAGGGAAGGGGGGGGTATTGGTGCTAATGGACAGCTCCGAGGGAGCTGACAAAGGCCCAGGGGCTTCTCAAGCCATTCTTACTGTGTGTCCACAGATTGCGGACTGCGGCCACTGATGGGTATTCCAGTCCCGTCTCGAGTGGTGGGTGGACAAGATGCTTTGCCAGGAGCTTGGCCTTGGCAGGTCAGCATTCAATTCAAGAAGCAGAACTTGCAGTGGCACGTTTGTGGAGGGGTCATCATCGATAGGCGCTGGGTGCTGACAGCGGCTCACTGTTTCGGTGAGAGTGCCAGGTGTGTACAGCGTAGACGTCTGAGAGACTCGAGTCACGTTTCCGGCGCTGACAATCCCAGCGCAGCGCTGAGGGAGCGCCGCACTGTCGGAGGGTCAGCGCTGAGGGAGTGCTGCACTGTGGGAGGGTCAGTGCTGAGGGAGTGCTGCACTGTGGGAGGGTCAGTGCTGAGGGAGAGCCGCACTGTGGGAGGGTCAGTGCTGAGGGAGAGCCGCACTGTGGGAGGGTCAGTGCTGAGGGAGAGCCGCACTGTGGGAGGGTCAGCGCTGAGGGAGAGCCGCACTGTCGGAGGGTCAGTGCTGAGGGAGAGCCGCACTGTGGGAGGGTCAGTGCTGAGGGAGAGCTGCACTGTCGGAGGGTCAGCGCTGAGGGAGAGCCGCACTGTGGGAGGGTCAGCGCTGAGGGAGAGCCGCACTGTCGGAGGGTCAACGCTGAGGGAGAGCCGCACTGTCGGAGGGTCAGCGCTGAGGGAGAGCCGCACTGTCGGAGGGTCAACGCTGAGGGAGCGCCGCACTGTCGGAGGGTCAATGCTGAGGGAGCGCCGCACTGTGGGAGGGTCAGCGCTGAGGGAGAGCCGCACTGTGGGAGGGTCAGCGCTGAGGGAGAGCCGCACTGTCGGAGGGTCAACGCTGAGGGAGAGCCGCACTGTGGGAGGGTCAGCGCTGAGGGAGAGCCGCACTGTCGGAGGGTCAACGCTGAGGGAGCGCCGCACTGTCGGAGGGTCAATGCTGAGGGAGCGCCGCACTGTGGGAGGGTCAGCGCTGAGGGAGAGCCGCACTGTCGGAGGGTCAGTGCTGAGGGAGCGCCGCACTGTCGGAGGGTCAGCGCTGAGGGAGCGCCGCACTGTCGGAGGGTCAGCGCTGAGGGAGCGCCGCACTGTCGGAGGGTCAGTGCTGAGGGAGAGCCGCACTGTCAGAGGGTCAATGCTGAGGGAGCTCCGCACTGTGGGAGGGTCAGCGCTGAGGGAGAGCCGCACTGTCGGAGGGTCAGTGCTGAGGGAGAGCCGCACTGTGGGAGGGTCAGTGCTGAGGGAGAGCCGCACTGTCGGAGGGTCAGCGCTGAGGGAGAGCCGCACTGTCAGAGGGTCAGCACTGAGGGAGCGCCGCACTGTCGGAGGGTCAGTGCTGAGGGAGCGCCGCACTGTCGGAGGGTCAGATTCAGCTGGTTGTGGGTGTGGTGTGGTGGGGGGGGAGGTACATTTGCGAGGGGAGGTGGAGGTTGACGTTGGGGGGGGCGGGGGGGGGGTTGGTTTGGTGATGGTTGGAGAAAGGATGTCCGATTGCCTCTTGATCTCGGTCCCCCCTTCTCGCACCACCAACCCTCCCCACCACCCCCCACCGCCCCCCCCCCACCCCACCCACCCCTCCTCCTCTCCAGGAACGTGAAGTCGTGGGTGGTGGTCACTGGGTTGCACCAGATGTGGCGCTACAACACTCAGGTCAACGTGGTGAAGGTGGCCAAGGTCATCAGGCACCCTCACTACAACCGGGAGACCCTGAGACATGATCTGGCCCTGCTGCAGTTGCAGAGGAGGATTGTCTACACCGGCTACGTCCAACCTGTCTGTCTGCCGGTAAACGACACCGAGCCGGCCAGCGTCAGCCTGTGTTACATCAGCGGCTGGGGCGCAACCGTGTCCAACGGTAGGTGACGCACTCGGGGACAGGTATTCTCTTCCTCGCCTCAAACCCTCTCAAACAAGAGTTCCCTACTTTCCGGAGGCAATGCTTGGAGTGCAGCACCGTCGGAGGGTCAGTGCTGAGGGAGAGCCGCACTATCGGAGGGTCAGTGCTGAGGGAGAGCCGCACTGTGGGAGGATCAGTGCTGAGGGAGAGCCGCACTGTGGGAGGGTCAGTGCTGAGGGAGTGCTGCACTGTCGGAGGGTCAGCGCTGAGGGAGCGCCGCACTGTCGGAGGGTCAGCGCTGAGGGAGCGCCGCACTGTGGGAGGGTCAGTGCTGAGGGAGAGCCGCGCTGTCGGAGGGTCAGCGCTGAGGGAGCGCCGCACTGTCGGAGGGTCAGTGCTGAGGGAGAGCCGCACTGTCGGAGGTTCAGCGCTGAGGGAGTGCTGCACTGTCAGAGGGTCAGTGCTGAGGGAGAGCCGCACTGTGGGAGAGTCAGCGCTGAGGGAGTGCCGCACTGTGGGAGAGTCAGCGCTGAGGGAGTGCCGCACTGTGGGAGGGTCAGCGCTGAGGGAGAGCCGCACTGTGGGAGAGTCAGCGCTGAGGGAGCGCCGCACTGTCGGAGGGTCAGCGCTGAGGGAGCGCCGCACTGTCGGAGGGTCAGCGCTGAGGGAGCGCCGCACTGTTGGAGGGTCAGCGCTGAGGGAGCGCCGCACTGTCAGAGGGTCAGTGCTGAGGGAGTGCCGCACTGTGGGAGGGTCAGTGCTGAGGGAGAGCCGCACTGTGGGTCAGCGCTGAGGGAGAGCCGCACTGTCGGAGGGTCAGTGCTGAGGGAGTGCTGCACTGTCGGAGGGTCAGCGCTGAGGGAGAGCCGCACTGTCGGAGGGTCAGTGCTGAGGGAGAGCGGCACTGTGGGAGGGTCAGTGCTGAGGGAGCGCCGCACTGTCGGAGGGTCAGTGCCGAGGGAGCGCCGCACTGTCGGCGAGTCAGCGCTGAGGGAGTGCCGCACTGTGGGAGGGTCAGCGCTGAGGGAGAGCTGCACCGTCGGAGGGTCAGTGCTGAGGGAGTGCCGCACTGTCGGAGGGTCAGCGCTGAGGGAGCGCCGCACTGTCGGAGGGTCAGTGCTGAGGGAGAGCCGCACTGTCGGAGGGTCAGCGCTGAGGGAGAGCCGCACCGTCGGAGGGTCAGCACTGAGGGAGTGCCGCACTGTGGGAGGGTCAGTGCTGAGGGAGAGCTGCACTGTGGGAGGGTCAGTGCTGAGGGAGAGCCGCACTGTCGGAGGGTCAGCGTTGAGGGAGAGCCGCACCGTCGGAGGGTCAGCGCTGAGGGAGTGCCGCACCATCGGAGGGTCAGCGCTGAGGGAGTGCTGCACTGTCGGAGGGTCAGCGCTGAGGGAGAGCCGCACTGTTGGAGGGTCAGTGCGGAAGGAGTGCCGCACTGTCAGAGGGTCAGTGCTGAGGGAGAGCCGCACTGTCGGAGGGTCAGCGCTGAGGGAGCGCCACACTGTCGGTGGTTCAGTGCTGAGGGAGCGCCGTGCTGTCGGAGGGTCAGCGCTGAGGGAGCGCCACACTGTCGGTGGTTCAGTGCTGAGGGAGCGCCGCGCTGTCGGAGAGTCAGCGCTGAGGGAGAGCTGCACTGTGGGAGGGTCAGTGCTGAGGGAGAGCTGCACTGTCGGAGGGTCAGTGCTGAGGGAGAGCCGCACTGTCGGAGGGTCAGTGCTGAGGGAGAGATGCACTGTGGGAGGGTCAGTGCTGAGGGAGCGCCGCACTGTCGGAGGGTCAGCCCTGAGGGAGCGCCGCACTGTCAGAGGGTCAGTGCTGAGGGAGAGCCGCACTGTCGGAGGGTCAGTGCTGAGGGAGGGCCGCACTGTCGGAGGGTCAGCGCTGAGGGAGAGCCGCACTGTGGGAGGGTCAGCGCTGAGGGAGCGCCGCACTGTCGGAGGGTCAGTGCTGAGGGAGTGCCGCACTGTCGGAGTTGTCTTTCAGGACATACGTTAACCTACCCTGTAGATGTAAATGGTCCCATGTGTAATAGGCAGGTGGGGGTGTTGGATGGGTTATCTCACCTGGTGCCCTGAGTGACCTGTATCCCCGAAAGTCACTAAAACAACCCGACTTCAGAGTGTTGCCTCTTCACTAGCCTGCGGAATCATACCCCCAGAGGGCGGCGTTGGCGACAGCTGCTCTGGAACTGACCGATGCCCTGAAAGGAGCTGGTCGGGTAATCTGTGAATGGCCTCGCCGGCCGAACCGCAATGCGAGAGCCTATTGTCACGGCTGTGATAACAGGGACACTGAGACAATATCCACGGGATTGGACAAAGTCAGCACGGGTTTACGAGGGGGGATATCATGCTTGACCAACCCACTGGAGTTCTTTGAGGATGTCACAAGCGGGACAGGTAAGGGAGGACCAGCGGATGTGGTGGATTTGGATGTTCAGAAAGCTTTTGATAAAGTCCCACATAAGAGGTTAGTGTGTAAAATCAAAGCAGCTGGGACTGGGTGGGGGGTAATGTATTGGCGGGGATTGAGAACCGGTTAGCAGACGGGGAACAGAGAGTAGGCATAAATGGGTTTTTTTCCTGAGAGAGTCAGGCAGTGACTGGTGGGGTACCGCAGGGCTCAGGACTTGGGGCCCCAGCTGTTCACAATATATACCAATGATTTGGATGAGGGAGCCCAATGCATTATTTCCAAGTTTGCTGACGACATGACACTTGGTGGGGGCGTGAACGGTGAAGAGGGTGTCGAGAGACTTCAGGGTGATTTGGACAGGTTGAGGGAGTGGGCAAACGCATGGCCGACGCGGTATAACGTGGATAAGTGGGAAGTTATGCACTTGGATAAGAAGAACAGAAGGGCAGGGTATTGTTCAGATGGTGAGAGGTTGGGAGCCGTTGCGGGACAGAGGGACCCGGGTGTCCTTGTGCACCAGTCACTGAAAGCAAACGGGAAGGGGCAGCAAGCAGTGAGGGAGGCAAATGGGGACAGTGGTGTTCATGGCGAGAGGACTTGAGTACAGGAGCGAGGGTGTCTCACTGCAGCTGGACAGGGGTCTTGGTGAGACCACACCTGGAGCATTGTGTGGGGGGCAGTTTGGGTCTCCTTACCTAAGGAAGGATATACTTGACCCTAGAGGGAGAGCAGCGAAGGTTGACCAGCCCGATTCCTGGGATGGCGGGACTGTCGTATGAGGAGAGACTGGGCCGACTAGGCCTGTGTTCACTGGAGTTTAGGGGAATGAGAGGGGATCTGATTGAAAGGTATGAAATTCTGACAGGGATGGACAGACCGGATGCAGGGATGGTGTTCCCTCTGGCTGGGGGCAGGGGGAGGGTCTAGAACAAGGGGGGGTCACAGTCTTGGGATATGGGGTGGACCATTTGGGACTGAGACGAGGAGAAAGGTCTTCACTCAGAGGGTGGTGAACCTGTGGAGTTCTCGACCTCAGGAGGCTGTGGAGGCCCCAGTCCCCGAATATGTTTAAGAAGGAAATAGATGGATTTATGGGCTCGAAAGGCACTAAAGGGGATTTGGGAGAGAGCGGGAGCGCACAGCATTGAGATCCAGGATCAGACGTGGTCAGACTGAACGGCGCAGCAGGATGGAGGGGCCGAATGGCCTCCTCCTGCTCCTGTGCTCGAAACGTTTCTATGCTTTAGCTCAGGAGAAACCAAAAGGGGTATTAACGTTCTTCCCTCCCCCCACCCCCCTCACCCCCCCCCCCCCCCCCCCCCCCCCCCCCCCCGCCCCACACCAGGGCCGGGGTCCGATATCTTGCAGGAAGCAGTGGTGAACTTGATCCCGCACAATGTCTGCAATCAGCGAGGCTGGTACAACGGCATCATCGGGAGGGCCATGCAGTGTGCCGGGTACGAGGATGGGTCTGTCGATGGCTGCCAGGTAACCATGGTGGGAGAAGCCCGTGTGTCCCGCAAGGGCGGTGGACACTCGACACCCAGAGCGTGTGGTCAATTCCCTCCTGCCTCCCTCAAACCCTCCCTATCTCTGTAACCTCCTCCAGCCCCTACACCCCTCCCTATCTCTGTAACCTCCTCCAGCCCCTACAACCCTCCCTATCTCTGTAACCTCCTCCAGTCCCTTCAAACCTCCCTATCTCTGTAACCTCCTCCAGCCCCTACACCCCTCCCTATCTCTGTAAACTCCTCCAGCCCCTACAACCCTCTCTATCTCTGTAACCTCCTCCAGCCCCTACACCCCTCCCTATCTCTGTAACCTCCTCCAGCCCCTACACCCCTCCCTATCTCTGTAACCTCCTCCAGCCCCTACACCGCTCCCTATCTCTGTAACCTCCTCCAGCCCCTACAGCCCTCCCTAGCTCTGTAACCTCCTCCAGCCCCTACACCCCTCCCTATCTCTGTAACCTCCTCCAGTCCCAACAACCCTCCCTATCTCTGTAACCTCCTACACCCCTCCCTATCTCTGTAACCTCCTCCAGCCCCAACAACCCTCCCTATCTCTGTAACCTCCGCCAGTCCCTACAACCCTCCCTATCTCCGTAACCTCCTCCAGCCCCCTACACCCCTCCCTATCTCTGTAACCTCCTCCAGCCCCTACACCCCTCCCTAGCTCTGTAACCACCTCCAGCCCATACAACCCTCCCTATCTCTGTAAACTCCTCCAGCCCCTACAACCCTCCCTATCTCTGTAACCTCCTCCAGCCCTACAACCCTCCCTATCTCTGTAACCCCCTCCAGCCCCTACACCCCTCCCTATCTCTGTAATCTCCTCCAGCCCCTAAAACACTCCCTATCTCTGTAACCTCCTCCAGTCCCTACACCCCTCCCTATCTCTGTAACCTCCTCCAGCCCCCTACACCCCTCCCTATCTCTGTAACCTCCTCCATCCCCTACACCCCTCCCTATCTCTGTAACCTCCTCCAGCCCCTACCACCCTCCCGAGCTCTGTAACCTTTTCCAGTTCCTACACCCCTCCCTATCTCTGTAACCTTTTCCAGTTCCTACACCCCTCCCTATCTCTGTAACCTCCTCCAGCCCCCTACACCCCTCCCTATCTCTGTAACCTCCTCCAGCCCCGACAACCCTCCCTATCTCTGTAACCTCCTCCAGTCCCTACAACCCTCCCTAGCTCTGTAACCTCCTCCAGCCCCTACACCCCTCCCTATCTCTGGAACCTCCTCCAGCCCCTACACCCCTCCCTATCTCTGGAACCTCCTCCAGTCCCTACAACCCTCCCGATCTCTTTAACCTCCTCCAGTCCCTACAACCCTCCCTATCTCTATAAACTCCACCAGCCCCCTACAGCCCTCCCTATCTCTGTAATCTGCTCCAGCCCATACAACCCCCTCACTGTAACCTCCTCCAGCCCCTACAACCCTGCCTATCTCTGTAACCTCCTCCAGACCCTACAACACTCCCTATCTCTGTAACTTCCTCCAGCCCCTACAACCCTCCCTATCTCTGTAATCTCCTCCAGCCACTACAACCCTCCATATCTCTGTAACCTGCTCCAGCCCATACAACCCCCTCGCTGTAACCTCCTCCAGCCCCTACACCCCTCCCTATCTCTGTAACCTCCTCCAGCCCCTACACCCCTCCCTATCTCAGAAACCTCCACCAGTCCCAACAACCCTCCCTATCTCTGTAACCTCCTCCATCCCCTACACCCCTCCCTATCTCTGTAACCTCCTCCAGCCCCTACATCCCTCCCTATCTCTGTAACCTCCTCCAGACCCTACACCCCTCCCTATCTCTGTAACCTCCTCCAGACACAATAACCCTCCCTATCTCTGTAACCGCCTCCAGCCCCTACACCCCTCCCTATCTCTGTAACCTCCTCCAGCCCCCTACACCCCTCCCTATCTCTGTAACATCCTCCAGCCACCTACACCCCTATCTCTTTAACCTCCTCCAGTCCCTACACCCCTCCCTATCTCTGTAACCACCTCCAGTCCCTACAACCTTCCCTATCTCTGTAACCTCCTCCAGACCCTACACCCTTCCCTATCTCTGTAACCTCCTCCAGCCTCTACACCCCTCCCTATCTCTGTAACCTCCTCCAGCCCCTACACCCCTCCCTATCTCTGTAACCTCCTCCAGCCCCTACACTCCTCCCTAACTCTGTAACCTCCTCCAGCCCCCTACACCCCTCCCTATCTCTGTAACCTCCTCCAACACCTACAACCATCCATATATCTGTAACCTCCTCCAGCCACTACACCCCTCCCTATCTCTGTAACCTCCTCCAGCCGCCTACACCCCTCCCTATCTCTGTTACATCCTCCAGCCCCCAACAACACTCCATATCTCTGTACGCTCCTCCAGACCCTACAACCCTCCCTATCTCTGTTACATACTCCAGCCCCCAACAACACTCCCATCTCTGTAACCTCCTTCAGCCCCTACAACCCTCCCTATCTCTGTAACCTCCTCCAGCCCCTACACCCCTCTCTATCTCTATAACCTCCTCCAGCCCCTACACCCCTCCCTTTCGTTGTAACATCCTCCAGCCCCTACAACCCTCCCTATCTCTGTAACCTCCTCCAGTCCCTACAGCCCTCCCTATCTCTGTAACCTCCTCCAGCCCCTACAACCCTCCCTATCTCTGTAACATCCTCCAGCCCCTCCACCCCTCCCTATCTCTGGAACCTCCTCCAGTCCCTACAACCCTCCCGATCTCTGTAACCTCCTCCAGTCCCTACAGCCCTCCCCATCTCTGTAACCTCCTCCAGCCCCTACAACCCTCCCTATCTCTGTAACATCCTCCAGCCCCTACACCCCTCCCTATCTCTGGAACCTCCTCCAGCCCCTACACCCCTCCCTATCTCTGGAACCTCCTCCAGTCCCTACAACCCTCCCGATCTCTGTAACCTCCTCCAGTCCCTACAACCCTCCCTATCTCTATAAACTCCACCAGCCCCCTACAGCCCTCCCTATCTCTGTAACCTGCTCCAGCCCAGACAACCCCCTCGCTGTAACCTCCTCCAGCCCCTACAACCCTCCCTATCTCTGTAATCTCCTCCAGCCACTACAACCCTCCCTATCTCTGTAACCTGCTCCAGCCCATACAACCCCCTCGCTGTAACCTCCTCCAGCCCCTACAACCCTCCCTATCTCTGTAACCTCCTCCAGCCCCTACACCCCTCCCTATCTCTGTAACCTCCACCAGTCCCAACAACCCTCCCTATCTGTGTAACCTCCTCAGGCCCATACAACCCTCCCTATCTCTGTAACCCCCTCCAGCCCCTACAACCCTCCCTATCTCTGGAACCTTCTCCAGCCCCCTACACCCCTCCCTATCCCTCTAACCTCCTCCAGCCCCTACAACCCTCCCTATCTCTGTAACCTCCACCAGCCCCAACAATCCTCCCTATCTCTGTAACCTCCTCCAGCCCCTACACCCCTCCCTATCTCTGTAACCTCCTCCATCCCCTACACCCCTCCCTATCTCTGTAACCTCCTGCAGCCCCTACACCCCTCCCTATCTCTGTAACCTCCTCCAGCCACAATAACCCTCCCTATCTCTGTAACCGCCTCCAGCCCCTACACCCCTCCCTGTCTCTGTAACCTCCTCCAGCCCCCTACACCCCTCCCTATCTCTGTAACATCCTCCAGCCACCTACACCCCTCCCTATCTCTTTAACCTCCTCCAGTCCCTACACCCCTCCCTATCTCTGTAACCTCCTCCAGTCCCTACAACCTTCCTTATCTCTGTAACCTCCTCCAGCCCCTACACCCCTCCCTATCTCTGTAACCTCCTCCAGTCCCTACAAACCTCCCTATCTCTGTAACCTCCTCCAGCCCCCTACACCCCTCCCTATGTCTGTAACCTCCTCCAGTCCCTACAACCTTCCTTATCTCTGTAACCTCCTCCAGCCCCCTACACCCCTCCCTATCTCTGTAACCTCCTCCAACCCCTACAACCATCCATATATCTGTAACCTCCTCCAGCCCCTACACCCCTCCCTATCTCTGTAATCTCCTCCAGCCCCTACACCCCTCCCTATTTCTGTTCCATCCTCCAGCCCCCAACAACACTCCCTATCTCTGTAAGCTCCCCCAGACCCTACAACCCTCCCTATCTCTGTAACCTTCTTCAATCACATACAAACCTCCCTATCGCTGTAAACTTCTCCAGCCCCCAACACATCTCCCTGTCTCTGTAACCTCCTCTAGCCCCTACACCCCTCCCTATCTCTGTAACCTTCTCCAGCCCCTACACCCCTCCCTATCTCTGTAACCTCCCCCAGCCCCTACACCCCTCCCTATCTCTGTAACCTCCCCCAGCCCCTACACCACTCCCTTTCTCTGTAACCTCCTCCAGCCTCTACAATCCACCCTATCTCTGTAACCTCCTCCAGCCCATATACCCCTCCCTATCTCTGTAACCTCCTCCAGGCCCTACACCCCTCATAAACTCTGTAACCGCCTCCAGCCCCGACACCCCACCCTATTTCTGTAACCTCCTCCAGCCTCTACAACCCTCCATATCTCTGTAACCTCCAGCAGCCCCCTACAACCCTCCCGATCTCAGTAACCTCCTCCAGCCCCAACAACCCTCCTAATCTCTGTTACTTCCTCCAGCCCTCACTATCTCTGTAAACTCCTCCAACTCCTACAACACTCCCTACCTCTGTAACCTCCTCCAGACCATTCAACCTTCCCTATCTCTGTAACCTCCTCCAACCCCTACACCCCTCCCTATCTCTGTAACCTCCTCCAGCCCCTACACCCCTCCCTATCTCTGTAACCTCCTCCATCCCCTACACCCCTCCCTATCTCTGTAACCTCCTCCAGCCCCTACACCCCTCCCTATCTCTGTAACCTCCTCCAGCCCCTACACCCCTCCCTACCTCTGTAACCTCCTCCAGGCCCCTACACCACTCCCTATCTCTGTAACCTCCTCCAGCCCCTACAACCCTCCCTATCTCTGTAACCTCCTGCAGCTCCTACAACACTCCCTATCCCAGTAACCTCCTCCAGCCCATACACCCCTCTCTAAGTTTGTCACCCCATCCAGCCCCGAAACCCCTCCCTATCTCAGTAACCACCTCCAGCCCCTACAACCCTCCCTATCTCTGTAACCACCTCCAGCCCCTACACCCCTCCCCATCTCTGTAACCTCCTCCAGCCCCCTACAACCCTATCTCTGTAATCTCCTCAAGCCCCTACAATGCTCCCTATCTCTGTAACCTCCTCCAGCCCCCACAACCCTCCCTATCTCAGTAACACCCTCCACTCCTACAACCCTCCCTATCTCTGTAACCTCCTCCAGCCCCCACAACTCTCCCTATTTCTGTAACCTACTCGAGCCCTCACTATCTCTGTAATCTCCTCCAGCCCCTACAATCCCCCTTTTCTGTAACCGCCTCCAATTCCTACAACCCTCCTTATCTCTGTAACATCCTCCAGCCCCCTACAACCCTATCTCTGTAATCCCCACCAGCCACTACAACCCTCCCTATCTTGGTAACCTCCTCCAGCCCTCCCTATCCCTGTAACGCCCTCCAGCCAATACACCCCTCCCTATCTCTGTAACTGTCTCCAATCCCAACAGCCCTCCCTATCTCTGTCACCACCTCCAGCCCCGACACCCCTCCCTATCTCTGTAACCTCCTCCGGCCCCTGCAACCCTCCCTATCTCTGTAAACTCCTCCAGCCCCTACACCCCTCCCTATCTCTGTAACCTTCTCCAGCCCCTAAACCCCTCCCTATCTCTGTAAAATCCTCCAGCCCCCTACAACACTACCTCTGTAATCGCCTCCAGCCACTACAACCCTCCCTATCTCTGTAACGTCCTACAGCCCCCTACACCCCTTCATATCTCTGTAACCTCCTCCAGCCCCTACACCCCTCCCTACATCTGTAAACTCCTCCAGCCTCTACACCCCTCCCTATCTCTGTAACCTCCTCCAGCCCCTACACCCCTGACCTATCTTTGTAACCTCCTCGAGCCCCCTACAAACCTCCCTCTCTCTGTAACCTCCTCCAGCCCCTAAAACCCTCCCTATCTGTGTAACCTCCTCCAGCCACTACAACCCTCCCTATTTCTGTAACCTCCTCCAGCCCCCTACAACCCTCCCTATCTCTGTAACCTCCTCCAGCCCCTACACCCCTCCCTATCTCTGTAACCACCTCCAGCCCCTACACCCCTCCCTATCTCTGTAACCTCCTCCAGCCCCCTACTACCCTATCTCTGTAACCTCCTCCAGCCCCTACAACGCTCCCTATCTCTGTTACCTCCTCCAGCACCTACAATGCTCCCTATCTCTGTAACGTCCTCCAGCCCCTACAACCCTCCCTACCTCTGTAACCTCCTCCAGGCCCCTACACCACTCCCTATCTCTGTAACCTCCTCCAGCCCCTACAACCCTCCCTATCTCTGTAACCTCCTGCAGCTCCTACAACACTCCCTATCCCAGTAACCTCCTCCAGCCCATACACCCCTCTCTAAGTTTGTCACCCCATCCAGCCCCGAAACCCCTCCCTATCTCAGTAACCACCTCCAGCCCCTACAACCCTCCCTATCTCTGTAACCACCTCCAGCCCCTACACCCCTCCCCATCTCTGTAACCTCCTCCAGCCCCCTACTACCCTAACTCTGTAACCTCCTCCAGCCCCTACAACGCTCCCTATCTGTTACCTCCTCCAGCACCTACAACCCTCCCTATCTCTGTAACCTCCTCCAGCCACTACACCCCTCCCTATCTCTGTAACCTCCTCCAGCCCCTACAACCCTCCCTACCTCTGTAACCTCCTCCAGCCCCCTACACCCCTCCCTATCTCTGTAACCTCCTCCAGCCCCTACAACCCTCCCTATCTCTGTAACCTCCTGCAGCCCCTACAACACTCCCTATCTCTGTAACCTCCTCCAGCCCCTACAACACTCCCTATCCCAGTAACCTCCTCCAGCCCATACACCCCTCCCTATGTTTGTCACCGCATCCAGCCCCGACACCCCTCCCTATCTCTGTAACCTCCTCCAGCCCCTACAACCCTCCCTCTCTCTGTACACCCCTGCAGCCTCCTACAACCCTCCTACAACACTCTCTATCGGTGTAATCTCCTCTGGCCTCTACAACCCTCCCTATCTCTGTAACCTCCTCAAGATCCTACAACCGTTACTATTTCTGTAACATCCTGCAGCCCTCTACAACCCTCCCATCTCTGTAACCTCCTCCAGTCCCTACAACCCTCGCTATCTCTGTAACCTCTTCCAGCCCCTACACCTCTCCCTATCTCGGTAACCTCCTCCAGCCGCAACAACTCTACATATTTTTTGTAACCTCCTCCAGCCCCTACAAGCCTCCCTATCTCGGTACCCTCCTCCAGTCCCCAGAACCCTCCCTATCTGAGTAACCTCCTCCAGCCCCACAACCCTCCCTCTCTCTGTACACCCCTGCAGCCACCTACAACCCTCCCTATCTCTGTACCCTCCTCCAGCCCCTACAACCCTCCCTATCTCTGTACCCTCCTCCAGCCCCTACAACCCTCCCTATCGCTGTTACATCCTCCATCCCCTACAACCCTCAATGTCTCTGTAACATCCTCCAGCCCATACAACCCTCCCTATCTCTGTAAACTCCTCGAGCCCCTATGGCCCTCCCTATGCCTGCAATCTCCTCCGGGCCCTACAACCCTCCCTATCTCGGTAACCTCCTCCAGCTCCTACAGCCCTGCCTATCTCTGTAACCACCTCCAGCCCCGACAGCCCTATCTCTGTAACCTCCTCTAGCCCCCACAACCCTCACTATCTCTGTAACCTCCTCCAGCCCCTACAACGCCCCCTTTTCTGCAACCGCCTCCAGTTCCTACAAACCTCCCTATCTCTGTAACTTCCTCCAGCACCCTATACCCTCCCTATCTCTGTAATCTCCTCCAGCCCCCTACACCCCTCCCCATCTCTGTAACCTCCTCCAGCCCCTACAAACCTCCCTATCTCTGTAACATCCTCCAGCCCCTTACAACCCTATCTCTGTAACCTCCTCCAGCCCCTACACCCCTCCCTATCCCTGTAACTGACTCCAATCCCAACAACCCTCCCTATCTCTGTCACCCCATCCAGCCCCAACACCGCTCCCTATTTCTGTAACCTCCTCCAGCCCCTAAACCCCTCCATATCTCTGTAATCTCCTCCAGCCGCTACAACCCTCCCTATCTCTGTAACATCCTCCAGCCAATCAACTCTCCCAATCTCTGTAACCTCCTCCAGCCCCAACAACCCTCTCTATCTCTGTAACCTCCTCCAACCCTCGCTATCTCTGTAACATCCTCCAGCTCCTACAGCCCTCCCTATCTCTGTAACATCCTCCAGTCCCCGACAACCCGCCCTATCTTTGTAAACTCAGCAGGCCCCTATGAACGTCACTATCTCTGTAACCTCCTTCAGCCCCCTACACCCCTCCCTATCTCTGTAATCTCCTCCAGTCCCCTACAACCCTCCCTATCTCTGTCACCCACTCCAGCCCCTACAACCCTACCTATCTCTGAAACCTACTCAAGCACCAACAACCCTCCCTATCTCTGTAACCTCCTCCAACCCCTACAACCCTCCCTATCTCTGTAACCTCCTCCAGACCCTACAACCATTACTATCTCTGTAAACCGCTCCAGCCCCCAACAACCCTCCTATCTCTGTAACCCCGTCCAGCCCCTACAACTCTCCCTATCTCTCCAAACTCCCCCAGCCCCTACAACTCTCCCTATCTCTGTAACCCCCTCCAGCCCCTACAACTCTCCCTATCTCTGTAACCCCCTCCAGCCCCTACAACCCTCCCTATCTCTGTAACCTCCTCCAGCCCCTACAACACTCTCTATCGGTGTAATCTCCTCTGGCCTCTACAACCATCCCTATCTCTGTAACCTCCTCCAGCCCCTACACCCCTCCCTATCTCTGTAACCTCCTCCAGTCTCTACAACCCTCCCTATCTCTGTAACCTCTTCCAGTCCTTACACCTCTCCCTTTCTCTGTAACCTCCTCCAGCCGCTACAACCCTCCCTATCTGCGTAACCTCCTCCAGCCGTAAACAACCATATCTCTGTTACCTCCTCCAACCCCTACAACCCTCCCTCTCTCTGCACCCCCTGGCAGCCTCCTACAACCCTCCCTATCTCTGTAACCTTCTTCAGCCCCTACAACCATCCCTATCTCTGTAACCTCCTCCAGCCCCTACAACTCTCCCTATCTCTGCAACCTCCTTCAGCCCCTACAACCCTCCCTATGTCTGTAACCCCCTGCAGCCTCCTACAACCCTCCCTATCTCTGTAACGTCCTACAGTCCCTACAAACCTCCCTATCTGTATAACCCCCTCCAGCTACTACAACCCTCTCTATCTCTGTAACGTCCTCCAGCCCCTACACCCCTCCCTATCTCTGTAACCTCCTCCAACCCCCTACAACTCTCCCTATCTCTGTAACCTCCTCCAGTCCCTACACCCGATCTCTGTAACCTCCTCCAGCCCACTACGACACTCCCTATCTCTGTAACCTCCTCCAACCCCCTACAACCCTCTCTATCTCTGTAACCTCCTCCAACCCCCTACAACCCTCCCTATCTCTGTCACCTCCTCCAGCCACTATAAACCTCCCTATCTCTGTTAGCTCCTCCAGCCCCTACGACGCTCCCTATCTTTGGAACCTCCTCCAGCCGCTACACCCCTCCCTATCTCTGTAACCTCCTCCAGCCCATACAACCCTCCCAATATCTGTAACCTCCTCCAGCCCCTACAACCCTCCCTATCTCTGTAATCTCCTCCAGCCCCCTACAACCCTATCTCTGTAATCTCCTCAAGCCCCTACAATGCTCCCTATCTCCGTAACCTCCTCCAGCCCCTACACCCCTCCCTATCGATGTAACCTCCTCCAGCCCCTACACCCCTCCCTATCTCTGTAACCTCCTCCAGCCCCTACACCCCTCCCTATCTCTGTAACCTCCTCCAGACACAATTACCCTCCCTATCTCTGTAATCTCCTCCAGCCCCTACAACCCTATTCTGTAACCTCCTCTAGCCCCCACAACCCTCCCTTTCACTGTAACCTCCTCCAGCCCCCTACACCCCTCCCTATCTCTTTAACCTCCTACAGCCCCAAAAACCCTCCCAATCTCTGTAAGCTCCTCCAGCCCCAACAACCCTCCCTATCTTTGTAACCTCCTCCAAACCTCGCTATCTCTGTAACGCCCTCCAGCCCCTACAACCCTGCCTGTCTCTGTAAACACCTCCAGGCCTTACAACCCGCCCTATCTCTGTGAAATGCTTGAGCCCTGACAACTCTCCCTATTTCTGCAACCTCCTCCAGCCCCTACAACCCTCCCTATTTCTGCAACCTCCTCCAGCCCCTACAACCCTCCCTATCTCTGCAACCTCCTCCGGCCCCTACAACCCTCCCTATCACTGCAACCTCCTCCAGCCCGTACAACCCTCCCTATCTCTTTAACCTGCTCCAGCCCATGCAACCCTCCCTATCTCTGTAACCTCCTCGAGCACCTATGACCCTCCCTATGCCTGCAACCTCCTCCTGCCTCTACAACACTCCCTTACTCTGTAACCTCCTCCAGCTCCTTCAACCCTCCCTATCTCTGTAACCTCCTCCAGCCTATATACTCCTCCCTATTTCTGTAACCTCCTCCAGCCCCCACAACCCTCCCTATCTCTGTAACCTCCTCCAGACCCCACAACCCTCCCTATCTCTGTAACCTCCTCCAGCCCCCACAACCCTCCCTATCTCTGTAACCTCCTCCAGACCCCACAACCCTCCCTATCTCTGTAACCTCCTCCAGCCCCCACAACCCTCCCTATCTCTGTAACGTCATCCAGCCCCTACAACCCTCCCAACCTCTGTAACCCCCTCCAGTCCCAACAAACCTCCCTATCTCTGTAACCTCTTCGAGTCCCTGTAACCCTCCCTTTGCCTGCAACCTCCTCCTGCCCCTACAACCCTCCCCATCTCTGTAAATACCTCCAGCCCCGAAAGCCCTATCTCTGTAACCCCCTCCAGCCCCCTACAACCCTCCCTATCTCTGTAACCTCCTCCAGCCCCTACAACCCTCCCTATCTCTGTATCATCCTCCAGCCCCCTACAACCCTCCCTATCTCTGTAACCTCCTCCATCCCCTACACCCCTCCCTATCTCTGTAACCTCCTCCAGCCCCTACCACCCTCCCGAGCTCTGTAACCTTTTCCAGTTCCTACACCCCTCCCTATCTCTGTAACCTTTTCCAGTTCCTACACCCCTCCCTATCTCTGTAACCTCCTCCAGCCCCGACAACCCTCCCTATCTCTGTAACCTCCTCCAGTCCCTACAACCCTCCCTAGCTCTGTAACCTCCTCCAGCCCCTACACCCCTCCCTATCTCTGGAACCTCCTCCAGCCCCTACACCCCTCCCTATCTCTGGAACCTCCTCCAGTCCCTACAACCCTCCCGATCTCTTTAACCTCCTCCAGTCCCTACAACCCTCCCTATCTCTATAAACTCCACCAGCCCCCTACAGCCCTCCCTATCTCTGTAATCTGCTCCAGCCCATACAACCCCCTCACTGTAACCTCCTCCAGCCCCTACAACCCTGCCTATCTCTGTAACCTCCTCCAGACCCTACAACCCTCCCTATCTCTGTAACCTCCTCCAGCCCCTACAACCCTCCCTATCTCTGTAATCTCCTCCAGCCACTACAACCCTCCATATCTCTGTAACCTGCTCCAGCCCATACAACCCCCTCGCTGTAACCTCCTCCAGCCCCTACACCCCTCCCTATCTCTGTAACCTCCTCCAGCCCCTACACCCCTCCCTATCTCAGAAACCTCCACCAGTCCCAACAACCCTCCCTATCTGTGTAACCTCCTCAGGCCCATACAACCCTCCCTATCTCTGTAACCCCCTCCAGCCCCCTACACCCCTCCCTATCTCAGAAACCTCCACCAGTCCCAACAACACTCCCTATCTGTGTAACCTCCTCAGGCCCATACAACCCTCCCTATCTCTGTAACCTTCTCCAGCCCCCTACACCCCTCCCTATCCCTGTAACCTCCTCCAGCCCCTACACCCCTCCCTATCTCTGTAACCTCCACCAGCCCCAACAACCCTCCCTATCTCTGTAACCTCCTCCAGCCCCTACACCCCTCCCTATCTCTGTAACCTCCTCCATCCCCTACACCCCTCCCTATCTCTGTAACCTCCTCCAGCCCCTACACCCCTCCCTATCTCTGTAACCTCCTCCAGCCCCTACACCCCTCCCTATCTCTGTAACCTCCTCCAGACACAATAACCCTCCCTATCTCTGTAACCGCCTCCAGCCCCTACACCCCTCCCTATCTCTGTAACCTCCTCCAGCCCCCTACACCCCTCCCTATCTCTGTAACATCCTCCAGCCACCTACACCCCTATCTCTTTAACCTCCTCCAGTCCCTACACCCCTCCCTATCTCTGTAACCACCTCCAGTCCCTACAACCTTCCCTATCTCTGTAACCTCCTCCAGACCCTACACCCCTCCCTATCTCTGTAACCTCCTCCAGCCTCTACACCCCTCCCTATCTCTGTAACCTCCTCCAGCCCCTACACCCCTCCCTATCTCTGTAACCTCCTCCAGCCCCTACACTCCTCCCTAACTCTGTAACCTCCTCCAGCCACCTACACCCCTCCCTATCTCTGTAACCTCCTCCAACCCCTACAACCATCCATATATCTGTAACCTCCTCCAGCCCCTACACCCCTCCCTATCTCTGTAACCTCCTCCAGCCGCCTACACCCCTCCCTATCTCTGTTACATCCTCCAGCCCCCAACAACACTCCCTATCTCTGTAAGCTCCTCCAGACCCTACAACCCTCCCTATCTCTGTTACATACTCCAGCCCCCAACAACACTCCCATCTCTGTAACCTCCTTCAGCCCCTACAACCCTCCCTATCTCTGTAACCTCCTCCAGCCCCTACACCCCTCCCTATCTCTATAACCTCCTCCAACCCCTACACCCCTCCCTTTCTCTGTAACATCCACCAGCCCCTACAACCCTCCCTATCTCTGTAACCTCCTCCAGTCCCTACAGCCCTCCCTATCTCTGTAACCTCCTCCAGCCCCTACAACCCTCCCTATCTCTGTAACATCCTCCAGCCCCTCCACCCCTCCCTATCTCTGGAACCTCCTCCAGTCCCTACAACCCTCCCGATCTCTGTAACCTCCTCCAGTCCCTACAGCCCTCCCCATCTCTGTAACCTCCTGCAGCCCCTACAACACTCCCTATCCCAGAAACCTCCTCCAGCCCATACACCCCTCCCTATCTCTGTAACCTCCTCCAGTCCCTACAACCCTCCCTATCTCTGTAACCTCCTCAAGCTCCTACAACCGTCACTACTTTTGTAACATCCTCCAGCCCCCTACAACCGTCCCTATCTCTGTAACCTCCTCCAGTCCCTACAACCCTCCCTATCTCTGTAACCTGCTCCAGCCCCTACACCTCTCTCTATCTCTGTAACCACCTCCAGCCGCTACAAATCTACCTATTTTTTGTAACCTCCTCCAGCCCCTACAACCCTCCCTATCTGTGTAACCTCCTCCAACCCCCTACAACCCTCCGTATCTCTGTACCTCCCTCCAGCCGTAAACAACCATATCTCTGTTACCTCCTCCAACCCCTACAACCCTCCCACTCTCTGCACCCCCTGGCAGCCTCCTACAACCCTCCCTATCTCTGTAACCTCCTTCAGCCCCTACAACCATCCCTATCTCTGTAACCTCCTCCAGCCCCTAAACCCCTCCTTATCTCTGTAACCTCCTCCAGCCCATATACCCCTCCCTATCCCTGTAACCTCCTCCAGGCCCTACACCCCTCATAAACTCTGTAACCGCCTCCAGTCCCTACAACCCTCCCTATTTCTGTTACCCCATTCAGCCCCGACCCCCACCCTATTTCTGTAACCTCCTCCAGCCTCTACAACCCTCCATATCTCTGTAACCTCCACCAGCCCCCTACAACCCTCCCTATCTCAGTAACCTCCTCCAGCCCCTACACCCTCCCTATCTCTGTAACCTCCTCCAGCCCCTACAACCCTCCTAATCTCTGTAACTTCCTCCAGCCCTCACTATCTCTGTAAACTCCGCCAACTCCTACAACCCTCCCTATCTCTGTAACCTCCTCCAGACCCTTCAACCTTCCCTATCTCTGTAACCTCCTCCAACCCCTGCACCCCTCCCTATCTCTGTAACCTCCTCCAACCCCTACAACCCTCCCTATCTCTGTAATCTCCTCCAGCCCCCTACAACCCTATCTCTGTAATCTCCTCAAGCCCCTACAATGCTCCCTATCTCCGTAACCTCCTCCAGCCCCTACACCCCTCCCTATCGATGTAACCTCCTCCAGCCCCCACACCCCTCCCTATCTCTGTAACCTCCTCCAGCCCCTACACCCCTCCCTATCTCTGTAACCTCCTCCAGACACAATTACCCTCCCTATCTCTGTAATCTCCTCCAGCCCCTACAACCCTATTCTGTAACCTCCTCTAGCCCCCACAACCCTCCCTTTCACTGTAACCTCCTCCAGCCCCCTACACCCCTCCCTATCTCTTTAACCTCCTACAGCCCCAAAAACCCTCCCAATCTCTGTAAGCTCCTCCAGCCCCAACAACCCTCCCTATCTTTGTAACCTCCTCCAAACCTCGCTATCTCTGTAACGCCCTCCAGCCCCTACAACCCTGCCTGTCTCTGTAAACACCTCCAGGCCTTACAACCCGCCCTATCTCTGTGAAATGCTTGAGCCCTGACAACTCTCCCTATTTCTGCAACCTCCTCCAGCCCCTACAACCCTCCCTATTTCTGTAACCTCCTCCAGTCCCTACAACCCTCCCTATCTCTGCAACCTCCTCCAGCCCCTACAACCCTCCCTATCTCTGTAATGTCATCCAGCCCCTACACCCCTCCCTATCTCTGTAACCTCCTCCAGCCCCCTACACCCCTCCCTATCTCTGTAACATCCTCCAGCCACCTACACCCCTATCTCTTTAACCTCCTCCAGTCCCTACACCCCTCCCTATCTCTGTAACCACCTCCAGTCCCTACAACCTTCCCTATCTCTGTAACCTCCTCCAGACCCTACACCCCTCCCTATCTCTGTAACCTCCTCCAGCCTCTACACCCCTCCCTATCTCTGTAACCTCCTCCAGCCCCTACACCCCTCCCTATCTCTGTAACCTCCTCCAGCCCCTACACTCCTCCCTAACTCTGTAACCTCCTCCAGCCACCTACACCCCTCCCTATCTCTGTAACCTCCTCCAACCCCTACAACCATCCATATATCTGTAACCTCCTCCAGCCCCTACACCCCTCCCTATCTCTGTAACCTCCTCCAGCCGCCTACACCCCTCCCTATCTCTGTTACATCCTCCAGCCCCCAACAACACTCCCTATCTCTGTAAGCTCCTCCAGACCCTACAACCCTCCCTATCTCTGTTACATACTCCAGCCCCCAACAACACTCCCATCTCTGTAACCTCCGTCAGCCCCTACAACCCTCCCTATCTCTGTAACCTCCTCCAGCCCCTACACCCCTCCCTATCTCTATAACCTCCTCCAACCCCTACACCCCTCCCTTTCTCTGTAACATCCACCAGCCCCTACAACCCTCCCTATCTCTGTAACCTCCTCCAGTCCCTACAGCCCTCCCTATCTCTGTAACCTCCTCCAGCCCCTACAACCCTCCCTATCTCTGTAACATCCTCCAGCCCCTCCACCCCTCCCTATCTCTGGAACCTCCTCCAGTCCCTACAACCCTCCCGATCTCTGTAACCTCCTCCAGTCCCTACAGCCCTCCCCATCTCTGTAACCTCCTGCAGCCCCTACAACACTCCCTATCCCAGAAACCTCCTCCAGCCCATACACCCCTCCCTATCTCTGTAACCTCCTCCAGTCCCTACAACCCTCCCTATCTCTGTAACCTCAAGCTCCTACAACCGTCACTACTTTTGTAACATCCTCCAGCCCCCTACAACCGTCCCTATCTCTGTAACCTCCTCCAGTCCCTACAACCCTCCCTATCTCTGTAACCTGCTCCAGCCCCTACACCTCTCTCTATCTCTGTAACCACCTCCAGCCGCTACAAATCTACCTATTTTTTGTAACCTCCTCCAGCCCCTACAACCCTCCCTATCTGTGTAACCTCCTCCAACCCCCTACAACCCTCCGTATCTCTGTACCTCCCTCCAGCCGTAAACAACCATATCTCTGTTACCTCCTCCAACCCCTACAACCCTCCCACTCTCTGCACCCCCTGGCAGCCTCCTACAACCCTCCCTATCTCTGTAACCTCCTTCAGCCCCTACAACCATCCCTATCTCTGTAACCTCCTCCAGCCCCTAAACCCCTCCTTATCTCTGTAACCTCCTCCAGCCCATATACCCCTCCCTATCCCTGTAACCTCCTCCAGGCCCTACACCCCTCATAAACTCTGTAACCGCCTCCAGTCCCTACAACCCTCCCTATTTCTGTTACCCCATTCAGCCCCGACCCCCACCCTATTTCTGTAACCTCCTCCAGCCTCTACAACCCTCCATATCTCTGTAACCTCCACCAGCCCCCTACAACCCTCCCTATCTCAGTAACCTCCTCCAGCCCCTACACCCTCCCTATCTCTGTAACCTCCTCCAGCCCCTACAACCCTCCTAATCTCTGTAACTTCCTCCAGCCCTCACTATCTCTGTAAACTCCGCCAACTCCTACAACCCTCCCTATCTCTGTAACCTCCTCCAGACCCTTCAACCTTCCCTATCTCTGTAACCTCCTCCAACCCCTGCACCCCTCCCTATCTCTGTAACCTCCTCCAACCCCTACAACCCTCCCTATCTCTGTAATCTCCTCCAGCCCCCTACAACCCTATCTCTGTAATCTCCTCAAGCCCCTACAATGCTCCCTATCTCCGTAACCTCCTCCAGCCCCTACACCCCTCCCTATCGATGTAACCTCCTCCAGCCCCCACACCCCTCCCTATCTCTGTAACCTCCTCCAGCCCCTACACCCCTCCCTATCTCTGTAACCTCCTCCAGACACAATTACCCTCCCTATCTCTGTAATCTCCTCCAGCCCCTACAACCCTATTCTGTAACCTCCTCTAGCCCCCACAACCCTCCCTTTCACTGTAACCTCCTCCAGCCCCCTACACCCCTCCCTATCTCTTTAACCTCCTACAGCCCCAAAAACCCTCCCAATCTCTGTAAGCTCCTCCAGCCCCAACAACCCTCCCTATCTTTGTAACCTCCTCCAAACCTCGCTATCTCTGTAACGCCCTCCAGCCCCTACAACCCTGCCTGTCTCTGTAAACACCTCCAGGCCTTACAACCCGCCCTATCTCTGTGAAATGCTTGAGCCCTGACAACTCTCCCTATTTCTGCAACCTCCTCCAGCCCCTACAACCCTCCCTATCTCTGCAACCTCCTCCAGCCCCTACAACCCTCCCTATCTCTGTAATGTCATCCAGCCCCTACACCCCTCCCTATCTCTGTAACCTCCTCCAGTCCCTACACCCCTCCCTATCTCTGCAACCTCCTCCAGCCCCTACAACCCTCCCTATCACTGCAACCTCCTCCAGCCCGTACAACCCTCCCTATCTCTTTAACCTGCTCCAGCCCATGCAACCCTCCCTATCTCTGTAACCTCCTCGAGCACCTATGACCCTCCCTATGCCTGCAACCTCCTCCTGCCTCTACAACACTCCCTTACTCTGTAACCTCCTCCAGCTCCTTCAACCCTCCCTATCTCTGTAACCTCCTCCAGCCTATATACTCCTCCCTATTTCTGTAACCTCCTCCAGCCCCCACAACCCTCCCTATCTCTGTAACCTCCTCCAGACCCCACAACCCTCCCTATCTCTGTAACCTCCTCCAGCCCCCACAACCCTCCCTATCTCTGTAACCTCCTCCAGACCCCACAACCCTCCCTATCTCTGTAACCTCCTCCAGCCCCCACAACCCTCCCTATCTCTGTAACGTCATCCAGCCCCTACAACCCTCCCAACCTCTGTAACCCCCTCCAGTCCCAACAAACCTCCCTATCTCTGTAACCTCTTCGAGTCCCTGTAACCCTCCCTTTGCCTGCAACCTCCTCCTGCCCCTACAACTCTCCCCATCTCTGTAAATACCTCCAGCCCCGAAAGCCCTATCTCTGTAACCCCCTCCAGCCCCCTACAACCCTCCCTATCTCTGTAACCTCCTCCAGCCCCTACAACCCTCCCTATCTCTGTATCATCCTCCAGCCCCCTACAACCCTCCCTATCTCTGTAACCTCCTCCATCCCCTACACCCCTCCCTATCTCTGTAACCTCCTCCAGCCCCTACCACCCTCCCGAGCTCTGTAACCTTTTCCAGTTCCTACACCCCTCCCTATCTCTGTAACCTTTTCCAGTTCCTACACCCCTCCCTATCTCTGTAACCTCCTCCAGCCCCGACAACCCTCCCTATCTCTGTAACCTCCTCCAGTCCCTACAACCCTCCCCAGCTCTGTAACCTCCTCCAGCACCTACACCCCTCCCTATCTCTGGAACCTCCTCCAGCCCCTACACCCCTCCCTATCTCTGGAACCTCCTCCAGTCCCTACAACCCTCCCGATCTCTTTAACCTCCTCCAGTCCCTACAACCCTCCCTATCTCTATAAACTCCACCAGCCCCCTACAGCCCTCCCTATCTCTGTAATCTGCTCCAGCCCATACAACCCCCTCACTGTAACCTCCTCCAGCCCCTACAACCCTGCCTATCTCTGTAACCTCCTCCAGACCCTACAACCCTCCCTATCTCTGTAACCTCCTCCAGCCCCTACAACCCTCCCTATCTCTGTAATCTCCTCCAGCCACTACAACCCTCCATATCTCTGTAACCTGCTCCAGCCCATACAACCCCCTCGCTGTAACCTCCTCCAGCCCCTACACCCCTCCCTATCTCTGTAACCTCCTCCAGCCCCTACACCCCTCCCTATCTCAGAAACCTCCACCAGTCCCAACAACCCTCCCTATCTGTGTAACCTCCTCAGGCCCATACAACCCTCCCTATCTCTGTAACCCCCTCCAGCCCCCTACACCCCTCCCTATCTCAGAAACCTCCACCAGTCCCAACAACACTCCCTATCTGTGTAACCTCCTCAGGCCCATACAACCCTCCCTATCTCTGTAACCTTCTCCAGCCCCCTACACCCCTCCCTATCCCTGTAACCTCCTCCAGCCCCTACACCCCTCCCTATCTCTGTAACCTCCACCAGCCCCAACAACCCTCCCTATCTCTGTAACCTCCTCCAGCCCCTACACCCCTCCCTATCTCTGTAACCTCCTCCATCCCCTACACCCCTCCCTATCTCTGTAACCTCCTCCAGCCCCTACACCCCTCCCTATCTCTGTAACGTCCTCCAGCCCCTACACCCCTCCCTATCTCTGTAACCTCCTCCAGACACAATAACCCTCCCTATCTCTGTAACCGCCTCCAGCCCCTACACCCCTCCCTATCTCTGTAACCTCCTCCAGCCCCGACACCCCTCCCTATCTCTGTAACATCCTCCAGCCACCTACACCCCTATCTCTTTAACCTCCTCCAGTCCCTACACCCCTCCCTATCTCTGTAACCACCTCCAGTCCCTACAACCTTCCCTATCTCTGTAACCTCCTCCAGACCCTACACCCCTCCCTATCTCTGTAACCTCCTCCAGCCTCTACACCCCTCCCTATCTCTGTAACCTCCTCCAGCCCCTACACCCCTCCCTAACTCTGTAACCTCCTCCAGCCCCCTACACCCCTCCCTATCTGTGTAACCTCCTCCAACCCCTACAACCATCCATATATCTGTAACCTCCTCCAGCCCCTACACCCCTCCCTATCTCTGTAACCTCCTCCAGCCGCCTACACCCCTCCCTATCTCTGTTACATCCTCCAGCCCCCAACAACACTCCCTATCTCTGTAAGCTCCTCCAGACCCTACAACCCTCCCTATCTCTGTTACATACTCCAGCCCCCAACAACACTCCCATCTCTGTAACCTCCTTCAGCCCCTACAACCCTCCCTATCTCTGTAACCTCCTCCAGCCCCTACACCCCTCCCTATCTCTATAACCTCCTCCAACCCCTACACCCCTCCCTTTCTCTGTAACATCCACCAGCCCCTACAACCCTCCCTATCTCTGTAACCTCCTCCAGTCCCTACAGCCCTCCCTATCTCTGTAACCTCCTCCAGCCCCTACAACCCTCCCTATCTCTGTAACATCCTCCAGCCCCTCCACCCCTCCCTATCTCTGGAACCTCCTCCAGTCCCTACAACCCTCCCGATCTCTGTAACCTCCTCCAGTCCCTACAGCCCTCCCCATCTCTGTAACCTCCTGCAGCCCCTACAACACTCCCTATCCCAGAAACCTCCTCCAGCCCATACACCCCTCCCTATCTCTATAACCTCCTCCAACCCCTACACCCCTCCCTTTCTCTGTAACATCCACCAGCCCCTACAACCCTCCCTATCTCTGTAACCTCCTCCAGCCCCCACAACCCTCCCTATCTCTGTAACCTCCTCCAGACCCCACAACCCTCCCTATCTCTGTAACCTCCTCCAGCCCCCACAACCCTCCCTATCTCTGTAACGTCATCCAGCCCCTACAACCCTCCCAACCTCTGTAACCCCCTCCAGTCCCAACAAACCTCCCTATCTCTGTAACCTCTTCGAGTCCCTGTAACCCTCCCTTTGCCTGCAACCTCCTCCTGCCCCTACAACTCTCCCCATCTCTGTAAATACCTCCAGCCCCGAAAGCCCTATCTCTGTAACCCCCTCCAGCCCCCTACAACCCTCCCTATCTCTGTAACCTCCTCCAGCCCCTACAACCCTCCCTATCTCTGTATCATCCTCCAGCCCCCTACAACCCTCCCTATCTCTGTAACCTCCTCCATCCCCTACACCCCTCCCTATCTCTGTAACCTCCTCCAGCCCCTACCACCCTCCCGAGCTCTGTAACCTTTTCCAGTTCCTACACCCCTCCCTATCTCTGTAACCTTTTCCAGTTCCTACACCCCTCCCTATCTCTGTAACCTCCTCCAGCCCCGACAACCCTCCCTATCTCTGTAACCTCCTCCAGTCCCTACAACCCTCCCCAGCTCTGTAACCTCCTCCAGCACCTACACCCCTCCCTATCTCTGGAACCTCCTCCAGCCCCTACACCCCTCCCTATCTCTGGAACCTCCTCCAGTCCCTACAACCCTCCCGATCTCTTTAACCTCCTCCAGTCCCTACAACCCTCCCTATCTCTATAAACTCCACCAGCCCCCTACAGCCCTCCCTATCTCTGTAATCTGCTCCAGCCCATACAACCCCCTCACTGTAACCTCCTCCAGCCCCTACAACCCTGCCTATCTCTGTAACCTCCTCCAGACCCTACAACCCTCCCTATCTCTGTAACCTCCTCCAGCCCCTACAACCCTCCCTATCTCTGTAATCTCCTCCAGCCACTACAACCCTCCATATCTCTGTAACCTGCTCCAGCCCATACAACCCCCTCGCTGTAACCTCCTCCAGCCCCTACACCCCTCCCTATCTCTGTAACCTCCTCCAGCCCCTACACCCCTCCCTATCTCAGAAACCTCCACCAGTCCCAACAACCCTCCCTATCTGTGTAACCTCCTCAGGCCCATACAACCCTCCCTATCTCTGTAACCCCCTCCAGCCCCCTACACCCCTCCCTATCTCAGAAACCTCCACCAGTCCCAACAACACTCCCTATCTGTGTAACCTCCTCAGGCCCATACAACCCTCCCTATCTCTGTAACCTTCTCCAGCCCCCTACACCCCTCCCTATCCCTGTAACCTCCTCCAGCCCCTACACCCCTCCCTATCTCTGTAACCTCCACCAGCCCCAACAACCCTCCCTATCTCTGTAACCTCCTCCAGCCCCTACACCCCTCCCTATCTCTGTAACCTCCTCCATCCCCTACACCCCTCCCTATCTCTGTAACCTCCTCCAGCCCCTACACCCCTCCCTATCTCTGTAACGTCCTCCAGCCCCTACACCCCTCCCTATCTCTGTAACCTCCTCCAGACACAATAACCCTCCCCCCGACACCCCTCCCTATCTCTGTAACATCCTCCAGCCACCTACACCCCTATCTCTTTAACCTCCTCCAGTCCCTACACCCCTCCCTATCTCTGTAACCACCTCCAGTCCCTACAACCTTCCCTATCTCTGTAACCTCCTCCAGACCCTACACACCCCTCCCTATCTCTGTAACCATCCTCCAGCCTCTACAACCCCTCCCTATCTCTGTAACCTCCTCCAGCCCCTACCCCCTCCCTAACTCTGTAACCTCCTCCCAGCCCCCTACACCCCTCCCTATCTGTGTAACCCTCCTCCTAACCCCTACAACCCATCCATATATCTGTAACCCTCCTCCAGCCCCTACACCCCTCCCTATCTCTGTAACCTCCTCCAGCCGCCTACACCCCTCCCTATCTCTGGTTACATCCTCCAGCCCCCAACAACACTCCCATATCTCTGTAAGCTCCTCCAGACCCTACAACCCTCCCTATCTCTGTTACATACTCCAGCCCCCAACAACACTCCCATCTCTGTAACCTCCTTCATGCCCCTACAACCCTCCCTATCTCTGTAACCTCCTCCAGCCCCTACACCCCTCCCTATCTCTATAACCTCCTCCAACCCCCTACACCCCCTCCCCTTTCTCTGTAACATCCACCAGCCCCTACAACCCTCCCTATCTCTGTAACCTCCTCCAGTCCCTACAGCCCTCCCTATCTCTGTAACCTCCTCCAGCCCCTACAACCCTCCCTATCTCTGTAACATCCTCCAGCCCCTCCACCCCTCCCTATCTCTGGAACCTCCTCCAGTCCCTACAACCCTCCGATCTCTGTAACCTCCTCCAGTCCCTACAGCCCTCCCCATCTCTGTAACCTCCTGCAGCCCCTACAACACTCCCTATCCCAGAAACCTCCTCCAGCCCATACACCCCTCCCTATCTCTGTAACCTCCTCCAGTCCCTACAACCCTCCCTATCTCTGTAACCTCCTCAAGCTCCTACAACCGTCACTACTTTTGTAACATCCTCCAGCCCCCTACAACCGTCCCTATCTCTGTAACCTCCTCCAGTCCCTACAACCCTCCCTATCTCTGTAACCTGCTCCAGCCCCTACACCTCTCTCTATCTCTGTAACCACCTCCAGCCGCTACAAATCTACCTATTTTTTGTAACCTCCCTCCAGCCCCTAACAACCCTCCCTATCTGTGTAACCTCCTCCAACCCCCTACAACCCTCCGTATCTCTGTACCTCCCTCCAGCCGTAAACAACCATATCTCTGTTACCTTCCTCCAACCCCTACAACCCTCCCACTCTCTGCACCCCCTGGCAGCCTCCTACAACCCTCCCTATCTCTGTAACCTCCTTCAGCCCCTACAACCATCCCTATCTCTGTAACCTCCTCCAGCCCCTAAACCCCTCCTTATCTCTGTAACCTCCTCCAGCCCATATACCCCTCCCTATCCCTGTAACCTCCTCCAGGCCCTACACCCCCTCATAAACTCTGTAACCGCCTCCAGTCCCTACAACCCTCCCTATTTCTGTTACCCCCATTCAGCCCCGACCCCCACCCTATTTCTGTAACCTCCTCCAGCCTCTACAACCCTCCATATCTCTGTAACCTCCACCAGCCCCCTACAACCCTCCCTATCTCAGTAACCTCCTCCAGCCCCTACACCCCTCCCTATCTCTGTAACCTCCTCCAGCCCCTACAACCCTCCTAATCTCTGTAACTTCCTCCAGCCCTCACTATCTCTGTAAACTCCGCCAACTCCTACAACCCTCCCTATCTCTGTAACCTCCTCCAGACCCTTCAACCTTCCCTATCTCTGTAACCTCCTCCAACCCCTGCACCCCTCCCTATCTCTGTAACCTCCTCCAACCCCTACAACCCTCCCTATCTCTGTAATCTCCTCCAGCCCCCCTACAACCCTATCTCTGTAATCTCCTCAAGCCCCTACAATGCTCCCTATCTCCGTAACCTCCTCCAGCCCCTACACCCCTCCCTATCGATGTAACCTCCTCCAGCCCCCACTACCCCCTCCCCTATCTCTGTAACCTCCTCCAGCCCCTACACCCCTCCCTATCTCTGTAACCTCCTCCAGACACAATTACCCTCCCTATCTCTGTAATCTCCTCCAGCCCCTACAACCCTATTCTGTAACCTCCTCTAGCCCCCACAACCCTCCCTTTCACTGTAACCTCCTCCAGCCCCCTACACCCCTCCCTATCTCTTTAACCTCCTACAGCCCCAAAAACCCTCCCAATCTCTGTAAGCTCCTCCAGCCCCAACAACCCTCCCTATCTTTGTACCTCCTCCAAACCTCGCTATCTCTGTACCGCCCTCCAGCCCCTACAACCCTGCCTGTCTCTGTAAACACCTCCAGGCCTTACAACCCGCCCTATCTCTGTGAAATGCTTGAGCCCTGACAACCTCTCCCTATTTCTGCAACCTCCTCCAGCCCCTACAACCCTCCCTATTTCTGTAACCCTCCTCCAGTCCCTACAACCCTCCCTATCTCTGCAACCTCCTCCAGCCCCTACAACCCTCCCTATCTCTGTAATGTCATCCAGCCCCTACACCCCTCCCTATCTCTGTAACCTCCTCCAGCCCCCGTACACCCCCTCCCTATCTCTGTAACATCCTCCAGCCACCTACACCCCTATCTCTTTAACCTCCTCCAGTCCCTACACCCCGCCCTATCTCTGTAACCACCTCCAGTCCCTACAACCTTCCCTATCTCTGTAACCTCTCCAGACCCTACACCCCTCCCTATCTCTGTAACCTCCTCCAGCCTCTACAACCCCTCCCTATCTCTGTAACCTCCTCCAGCCCCTACACCCCGCCCGTATCTCGTGTAACCTCCTCCAGCCCCTACACTCCTCCCTAACTCTGTAACCTCCTCCAGCCACCTACACCCCTCCCTATCTCTGTAACCTCCTCCAACCCCCTACAACCATCCATATATCTGTAACCTCCTCCAGCCCCTACACCCCTCCCTATCTCTGTAACCTCCTCCAGCCGCCTACACCCCTCCCTATCTCTGTTACATCCTCCAGCCCCCAACAACACTCCCTATCTCTGTAAGCTCCTCCAGACCCTACAACCCTCCCTATCTCTGTTACATACTCCAGCCCCCCAACAACACTCCCATCTCTGTAACCTCCGTCAGCCCCTACAACCCTCCCTATCTCTGGTAACCTCCTCCAGCCCACTACACCCCTCCCTATCTCGATAACCTCCTCCAACCCCGTACACCCCTCCCTTTCTCTGTAACATCCACCAGCCCCTACAACCCTCCCTATCTCTGTAACCTCCTCCAGTCCCTACAGCCCTCCCTATCTCTGTAACCTCCTCCAGCCCCTACAACCCTCCCTAGCTCTGTAACTTCCTCCAGCCCCTCCACCCCTCCCTATCTCTGGAACCTCCTCCAGTCCCTACAACCCTCCCGATCTCTGTAACCTCCTCCAGTCCCTACAGCCCTCCCCATCTCTGTAACCTCCTGCAGCCCCTACAACACTCCCTATCCCAGAAACCTCCTCCAGCCCATACACCCCTCCTATCTCTGTAACCTCCTCCAGTCCCTACAACCCCTCCCTATCTCTGTAACCTCAAGCTCCTACAACCGTCACTACTTTTGTAACATCCTCCAGCCCCCTACAACCGTCCCTATCTCTGTAACCTCCTCCAGTCCCTACAACCCTCCCTATCTCTGTAACCTGCTCCAGCCCCTACACCTCTCTCTATCTCTGTAACCACCTCCAGCCGCTACAAATCTACCTATTTTTTGTAACCTCCTCCAGCCCCTACAACCCTCCCTATCTGTGTAACCTCCTCCAACCCCCTACAAACCCTCCGTATCTCTGTACCTCCCTCCAGCCGTAAACAACCATATCTCTGGTACCTCCTCCAACCCCTACAACCCTCCCACTCTCTGCACCCCCTGGCAGCCTCCTACAACCCTCCCTATCTCTGTAACCTCCTTCAGCCCCTACAACCATCCCTATCTCTGTAACCTCCTCCAGCCCCTAAACCCCTCCTTATCTCTGTAACCTCCTCCAGCCCATATACCCCTCCCTATCCCTGTAACCTCCTCCAGGCCCTACACCCCTCATAAACTCTGTAACCGCCTCCAGTCCCTACAACCCTCCCTATTTCTGTTACCCCATTCAGCCCCGACCCCCACCCTATTTTCTGTAACCTCCTCCAGCCTCTACAACCCTCCATATCTCTGTAACCTCCACCAGCCCCCTACAACCCCTCCCTATCTCAGTAACCTCCTCCAGCCCCTACACCCGCCCTATCTCTGTAACCTCCTCCAGCCCCTACAACCCTCCTAATCTCTGTAACTTCCTCCAGCCCTCACTATCTCTGTAAACTCCGCCAACTCCTACAAACCCTCCCTATCTCTGTAACCTCCTCCAGACCCTTCAACCTTCCCTATCTCTGTAACCTCCTCCAACCCCTGGCAACCCCTCCCTATCTCTGTAACCTCCTCCAACCCCTACAACCCTCCCTATCTCTGTAATCTCCTCCAGCCCCCTACAACCCTATCTCTGTAATCTCCTCAAGCCCCTACAATGCTCCCTATCTCCGTAACCTCCTCCAGCCCCTACACCCCTCCCTATCGATGTAACCTCCTCCAGCCCCCACACCCCTCCCTATCTCTGTAACCTCCTCCAGCCCCTACACCCCTCCCTATCTCTGTAACCTCCTCCAGACACAATTACCCTCCCTATCTCTGTAATCTCCTCCAGCCCCTACAACCCTATTCTGTAACCTCCTCTAGCCCCCACAACCCTCCCTTTCACTGTAACCTCCTCCAGCCCCCTACACCCCTCCCTATCTCTTTAAACCTCCTACAGCCCCAAAAACCCTCCCAATCTCTGTAAGCTCCTCCAGCCCCAACAACCCTCCCTATCTTTGTAACCTCCTCCAAACCTCGCTATCTCTGTAACGCCCTCCAGCCCCTACAACCCTGCCTGTCTCTGTAAACACCTCCAGGCCTTACAACCCCGCCCTATCTCTGTGAAATGCTTGAGCCCTGACAACTCTCCCTATTTCTGCAACCTCCTCCAGCCCCTACAACCCTCCCTATCTCTGCAACCTCCTCCAGCCCCTACAACCCCTCCCTATCTCTGTAATGTCATCCAGCCCCTACACCCCTCCCTATCTCTGTAACCTCCTCAGTCCCTACACCCCTCCCTATCTCTGCAAACTCCTCCAGCCCCTACAACCCTCCCTATCACTGCAACCTCCTCCAGCCCGTACAACCCTCCCTATCTCTTTAACCTGCTCCAGCCCCATGCAACCCTCCCTATCTCTGTAACCTCCTCGAGCACCTATGACCCTCCCTATGCCTGCAACCTCCTCCTGCCTCTACAACACTCCCTTACTCTGTAACCTCCTCCAGCTCCTTCAACCCTCCCTATCTCTGTAACCTCCTCCAGCCTATATACTCCTCCCTATTTCTGTAACCTCCTCCAGCCCCCACTACCCTCCCTATCTCTGTAACCTCCTCCAGACCCCACAACCCTCCCTATCTCTGTAACCTCCTCCAGCCCCCACAACCCTCCCTATCTCTGTAACCTCCTCCAGACCCCACAACCCTCCCTATCTCTGTAACCTCCTCCAGCCCCCACAACCCTCCCTATCTCTGTAACGTCATCCAGCCCCTACAACCCTCCCAACCTCTGTAACCCCCTCCAGTCCCAACAAACCTCCCTATCTCTGTAACCTCTTCGAGTCCCTGTAACCCTCCCTTTGCCTGCAACCTCCTCCTGCCCCTACAACTCTCCCCATCTCTGTAAATACCTCCAGCCCCGAAAGCCCTATCTCTGTAACCCCCTCCAGCCCCCTACAAACCCTCCCTATCTCTGTAACCTCCTCCAGCCCCTACAACCCTCCCTATCTCTGTATCATCCTCCAGCCCCCTACAACCCTCCCTATCTCTGTAACCTCCTCCATCCCCTACACCCCTCCCTATCTCTGTAACCTCCTCCAGCCCCTACCACCCTCCCGAGCTCTGTAACCTTTTCCAGTTCCTACACCCCTCCCTATCTCTGTAACCTTTTCCAGTTCCTACACCCCTCCCTATCTCTGTAACCTCCTCCAGCCCCGACAACCCTCCCTATCTCTGTAACCTCCTCCAGTCCCTACAACCCTCCCCAGCTCTGTAACCTCCTCCAGCACCTACACCCCTCCCTATCTCTGGAACCTCCTCCAGCCCCTACACCCCTCCCTATCTCTGGAACCTCCTCCAGTCCCTACAACCCTCCCGATCTCTTTAACCTCCTCCAGTCCCTACAACCCTCCCTATCTCTATAAACCTCCACCAGCCCCCTACAGCCCTCCCCTATCTCTGTAATCTGCTCCAGCCCATACAACCCCCTCACTGTAACCTCCTCCAGCCCCTACAACCCTGCCTATCTCTGTAACCTCCTCCAGACCCTACAACCCTCCCTATCTCGGTAACCTCCTCCAGCCCCTACAACCCTCCCTATCTCTGTAATCTCCTCCAGCCACTACAACCCTCCATATCTCTGTAACCTGCTCCAGCCCATACAACCCCCTCGCTGTAAACCTCCTCCAGCCCCTACACCCCTCCCTATCTCTGTAACCTCCTCCAGCCCCCTACACCCCTCCCTATCTCAGAAACCTCCACCAGTCCCAACAACCCTCCCTATCTGTGTAACCTCCTCAGGCCCATACAACCCTCCCTATCTCTGTAACCCCCTCCAGCCCCCTACACCCCCTCCCTATCTCAGAAACCTCCACCAGTCCCAACAACACTCCCTATCTGGTGTAACCTCCTCAGGCCCATACAACCCTCCCTATCTCTGTAACCTTCTCCAGCCCCCCTATCACCCCTCCCTATCCCTGTAACCCTCCTCCAGCCCCTACACCCCTCCCGTATCTCTGTAACCTCCACCAGCCCCAACAACCCTCCCTATCTCTGTAACCTCCTCCAGCCCCTACACCCCCTCCCTATCTCTGTAACCTCCTCCATCCCCTACACCCCTCCCTATCTCTGTAACCTCCTCCAGCCCCTACACTCCCTCCCTATCTCTGTAACGTCCTCCAGCCCTACAACACCCCCTCCCTATCTCTGTAACCTCCTCCAGACACAATAACCCTCCCTATCTCTGTAACCGCCTCCAGCCCCTACACCCCTCCCTATCTCTGTAACCTCCTCCAGCCCCCGACACCCCTCCCTATCTCTGTAACATCCTCCAGCCACCTACACCCCTATCTCTTTAACCTCCTCCAGTCCCCTACACCCCTCCCTATCTCTGTAACCACCTCCAGTCCCTACAACCTTCCCTATCTCTGTAACCTCCTCCAGACCCTACACCCCTCCCTAGCTCTGTAACCTCCTCCAGCCTCTATCACCCCTCCCTATCTCTGTAACCGCCTCCAGCCCCCTACACCCCTCCCTAACTCTGTAACCTCCTCCAGCCCCCTACACCCCTCCCTATCTGTGTAACCTCCTCCAACCCCTACAACCATCCATATATCTGTAACCTCCTCCAGCCCCTACACCCCTCCCTATCTCTGTAACCTCCTCCAGCCGCCTACAACCCTCCCTATCTCTGTTACATCCTCCAGCCCCCAACAACACTCCCTATCTCTGTAAGCTCCTCCAGACCCTACAACCCTCCCTATCTCTGTTACATACTCCAGCCCCCAACAACACTCCCATCTCTGTAACCTCCTTCAGGCCCTACAACCCTCCCTATCTCTGTAACCTCCTCCAGCCCCTACACCCCTCCCTATCTCTATAACCTCCTCCAACCCCTACACCCCTCCCTTTCTCTGTAACATCCACCAGCCCCTACAACCCTCCCTATCTCTGTAACCTCCTCCAGTCCCTACAGCCCTCCCTATCTCTGTAACCTCCTCCAGCCCCTACAACCCTCCCTATCTCTGTAACATCCTCCAGCCCCTCCACCCCTCCCTATCTCTGGAACCTCCTCCAGTCCCTACAACCCTCCCGATCTCTGTAACCTCCTCCAGTCCCTACAGCCCTCCCCATCTCTGTAACCTCCTCCAGCCCCTACAACCCTCCCTATCTCTGTAACATCCTCCAGCCCCTACACCCCTCCCTATCTCTGTAACCTCCTCCAGCCCCTACACCCCTCCCTATCTCTGTAACCTCCTCCAGACACAATAACCCTCCCTATCTCTGTAACCGCCTCCAGCCCCTACACCCCCTCCCTATCTCTGTAACCTCCTCCAGCCCCCTACACCCCTCCCTATCTCTGTAACATCCTCCAGCCACCTACACCCCTATCTCTTTAACCTCCTCCAGTCCCTACACCCCTCCCTATCTCTGTAACCACCTCCAGTCCCTACAACCTTCCCTATCTCTGTAACCTCCTCCAGACCCTACACCCCTCCCTATCTCTGTAACCTCCTCCAGCCTCTACACCCCTCCCTATCTCTGTAACCTCCTCCAGCCCCTACACCCCTCCCTATCTCTGTAACCTCCTCCAGCCCCTACACTCCTCCCTAACTCTGTAACCTCCTCCAGCCACCTACACCCCTCCCTATCTCTGTAACCTCCTCCAACCCCTACAACCATCCATATATCTGTAACCTCCTCCAGCCCCTACACCCCTCCCTATCTCTGTAACCTCCTCCAGCCGCCTACACCCCTCCCTATCACTGTTACATCCTCCAGCCCCCAACAACACTCCCTATCTCTGTAAGCTCCTCCAGACCCTACAACCCTCCCTATCTCTGTTACATACTCCAGCCCCCAACAACACTCCCATCTCTGTAACCTCCTTCAGCCCCTACAACCCTCCCTATCTCTGTAACCTCCTCCAGCCCCTACACCCCTCCCTATCTCTATAACCTCCTCCAACCCCTACACCCCTCCCTTTCTCTGTAACATCCACCAGCCCCTACAACCCTCCCTATCTCTGTAACCTCCTCCAGTCCCTACAGCCCTCCCTATCTCTGTAACCTCCTCCAGCCCCTACAACCCTCCCTATCTCTGTAACATCCTCCAGCCCCTCCACCCCTCCCTATCTCTGGAACCTCCTCCAGTCCCTACAACCCTCCCGATCTCTGTAACCTCCTCCAGTCCCTACAGCCCTCCCCATCTCTGTAACCTCCTGCAGCCCCTACAACACTCCCTATCCCAGAAACCTCCTCCAGCCCATACACCCCTCCCTATCTCTGTAACCTCCTCCAGTCCCTACAACCCTCCCTATCTCTGTAACCTCCTCAAGCTCCTACAACCGTCACTACTTTTGTAACATCCTCCAGCCCCCTACAACCCTCCCTATCTCTGTAACCTCCTCCAGTCCCTACAACCCTCCCTATCTCTGTAACCTGCTCCAGCCCCTACACCTCTCTCTATCTCTGTAACCACCTCCAGCCGCTACAAATCTACCTATTTTTTGTAACCTCCTCCAGCCCCTACAACCCTCCCTATCTGTGTAACCTCCTCCAACCCCCTACAACCCTCCGTATCTCTGTACCTCCCTCCAGCCGTAAACAACCATATCTCTGTTACCTCCTCCAACCCCTACAACCCTCCCACTCTCTGCACCCCCTGGCAGCCTCCTACAACCCTCCCTATCTCTGTAACCTCCTTCAGCCCCTACAACCATCCCTATCTCTGTAACCTCCTCCAGCCCCTAAACCCCTCCTTATCTCTGTAACCTCCTCCAGCCCATATACCCCTCCCTATCCCTGTAACCTCCTCCAGGCCCTACACCCCTCATAAACTCTGTAACCGCCTCCAGTCCCTACAACCCTCCCTATTTCTGTTACCCCATTCAGCCCCGACCCCCACCCTATTTCTGTAACCTCCTCCAGCCTCTACAACCCTCCATATCTCTGTAACCTCCACCAGCCCCCTACAACCCTCCCTATCTCAGTAACCTCCTCCAGCCCCTACACCCTCCCTATCTCTGTAACCTCCTCCAGCCCCTACAACCCTCCTAATCTCTGTAACTTCCTCCAGCCCTCACTATCTCTGTAAACTCCGCCAACTCCTACAACCCTCCCTATCTCTGTAACCTCCTCCAGACCCTTCAACCTTCCCTATCTCTGTAACCTCCTCCAACCCCTGCACCCCTCCCTATCTCTGTAACCTCCTCCAACCCCTACAACCCTCCCTATCTCTGTAATCTCCTCCAGCCCCCTACAACCCTATCTCTGTAATCTCCTCAAGCCCCTACAATGCTCCCTATCTCCGTAACCTCCTCCAGCCCCTACACCCCTCCCTATCGATGTAACCTCCTCCAGCCCCCACACCCCTCCCTATCTCTGTAACCTCCTCCAGCCCCTACACCCCTCCCTATCTCTGTAACCTCCTCCAGACACAATTACCCTCCCTATCTCTGTAATCTCCTCCAGCCCCTACAACCCTATTCTGTAACCTCCTCTAGCCCCCACAACCCTCCCTTTCACTGTAACCTCCTCCAGCCCCCTACACCCCTCCCTATCTCTTTAACCTCCTACAGCCCCAAAAACCCTCCCAATCTCTGTAAGCTCCTCCAGCCCCAACAACCCTCCCTATCTTTGTAACCTCCTCCAAACCTCGCTATCTCTGTAACGCCCTCCAGCCCCTACAACCCTGCCTGTCTCTGTAAACACCTCCAGGCCTTACAACCCGCCCTATCTCTGTGAAATGCTTGAGCCCTGACAACTCTCCCTATTTCTGCAACCTCCTCCAGCCCCTACAACCCTCCCTATTTCTGTAACCTCCTCCAGTCCCTACAATCCTCCCTATCTCTGCAACCTCCTCCAGCCCCTACAACCCTCCCTATCTCTGTAATGTCATCCAGCCCCTACACCCCTCCCTATCTCTGTAACCTCCTCCAGTCCCTACACCCCTCCCTATCTCTGCAACCTCCTCCAGCCCCTACAACCCTCCCTATCACTGCAACCTCCTCCAGCCCGTACAACCCTCCCTATCTCTTTAACCTGCTCCAGCCCATGCAACCCTCCCTATCTCTGTAACCTCCTCGAGCACCTATGACCCTCCCTATGCCTGCAACCTCCTCCTGCCTCTACAACACTCCCTTACTCTGTAACCTCCTCCAGCTCCTTCAACCCTCCCTATCTCTGTAACCTCCTCCAGCCTATATACTCCTCCCTATTTCTGTAACCTCCTCCAGCCCCCACAACCCTCCCTATCTCTGTAACCTCCTCCAGACCCCACAACCCTCCCTATCTCTGTAACCTCCTCCAGCCCCCACAACCCTCCCTATCTCTGTAACCTCCTCCAGACCCCACAACCCTCCCTATCTCTGTAACCTCCTCCAGCCCCCACAACCCTCCCTATCTCTGTAACGTCATCCAGCCCCTACAACCCTCCCAACCTCTGTAACCCCCTCCAGTCCCAACAAACCTCCCTATCTCTGTAACCTCTTCGAGTCCCTGTAACCCTCCCTTTGCCTGCAACCTCCTCCTGCCCCTACAACCCTCCCCATCTCTGTAAATACCTCCAGACCCTACACCCCTCCCTATCTCTGTAACCTGCTCCAGCCCAGACAACCCCCTCGCTGTAACCTCCTCCAGCCCCTACAACCCTCCCTATCTCCGTAACCTCCTCCAGACCCTACACCCCTCCCTATCTCTGTAACCTGCTCCAGCCCATACAACCCCCTCGCTGTAACATCCTCCAGCCCCTAAAACCCTCCCTATCTCTGTAATCTCCTCCAGCCACTACAACCCTCCCTATCTCTGTAACCTGCTCCAGCCCATACAACCCCCTCGCTGTAACCTCCTCCAGCCCCTACAACCCTCCCTATCTCTGTAACCTCCTCCAGCCCCTACACCCCTCCCTATCTCTGTAACCTCCTCAGGCACATACAACCCTCCCTATCTCTGTAACCCCCTCCAGCCCCTACAACCCTCCCTATCTCTGGAACTTTCTCCAGCCCCCTACACACCTCCCTATCCCTCTAACCTCCTCCAGCCCCTACAACCCTCCCTATCTCTGTAACCTCCACCAGCCCCAACAACCCTCCCTATCTCTGTAACCTCCTCCAGCCCCTACACCCCTCCCTATCTCTGTAACCTCCTCCATCCCCTACACCCCTCCCTATCTCTGTAACCTCCTGCAGCCCCTACACCCCTCCCTATCTCTGTAACCTCCTCCAGCCACAATAACCCTCCCTATCTCTGTAACCGCCTCCAGCCCCTACACCCCTCCCTGTCTCTGTAACCTCCTCCAGCCCCCTACACCCCTCCCTATCTCTGTAACATCCTCCAGCCACCTACACCCCTCCCTATCTCTTTAACCTCCTCCAGTCCCTACACCCCTCCCTATCTCTGTAACCTCCTCCAGTCCCTACAACCTTCCTTATCTCTGTAACCTCCTCCAGCCCCTACACCCCTCCCTATCTCTGTAACCTCCTCCAGTCCCTACAAACCTCCCTATCTCTGTAACCTCCTCCAGCCCCCTACACCCCTCCCTATGTCTGTAACCTCCTCCAGTCCCTACAACCTTCCTTATCTCTGTAACCTCCTCCAGCCCCCTACACCCCTCCCTATCTCTGTAACCTCCTCCAACCCCTACAACCATCCATATATCTGTAACCTCCTCCAGCCCCTACACCCCTCCCTATCTCTGTAACCTCCACCAGCCCACTACACCCCTCCCTATTTCTGTTCCATCCTCCAGCCCCCAACAACACTCCCTATCTCTGTAAGCTCCCCCAGACCCTACAACCCTCCCTATCTCTGTAACCTCCTCTAGCCCCTACACCCCTCCCTATCTCTGTAACCTTCTCCAGCCCCTACACCCCTCCTTATCTCTGTAACCTCCTCCAGCCCCTACACCACTCCCTTTCTCTGTAACCTCCTCCAGCCTCTACAATCCACCCTATCTCTGTAACCTCCTCCAGCCCATATACCCCTCCCTATCTCTGTAACCTCCTCCAGGCCCTACACCCCTCATAAACTCTGTAACCGCCTCCAGCCCCGACACCCCACCCTATTTCTGTAACCTCCTCCAGCCTCTACAACCCTCCATATCTCTGTAACCTCCAGCAGCCCCCTACAACCCTCCCGATCTCAGTAACCTCCTCCAGCCCCAACAACCCTCCTAATCTCTGTTACTTCCTCCAGCCCTCACTATCTCTGTAAACTCCTCCAACTCCTACAACACTCCCTACCTCTGTAACCTCCTCCAGACCATTCAACCTTCCCTATCTCTGTAACCTCCTCCAACCCATACAACCCTCCCTATCTCTGTAAACTCCTCCAGCCCCCTACAACCCTATCTCTGTAATCTCCTCAAGCCCCTACAATGCTCCCTATCTCTGTAACCTCCTCCAGCCCCCACAACCCTCCCTATCTCAGTAACCCCCTCCACTCCTACAACCCTCCCTATCTCTGTAACCTCCTCCAGCCCCCACAACTCTCCCTATTTCTGTAACCTACTCGAGCCCTCACTATCTCTGTAATCTCCTCCAGCCCCTACAATCCCCCTTTTCTGTAACCGCCTCCAATTCCTACAAACCTCCCTATCTCTGTAACGTCCTACAGGCCCCTACAACCCTCCCAATCTCCAAAAACTACTCCAGCCCCTATGACCGTCCCGCTCTCTGTAACCTCCTCAATCCCCTTAAACCCTCCCTATCTGAGTAACCTCCACCAGACCCCTACACCCCTCCCTATCTCTGTAACCTCCTCCAGCCCCTACAACCCTCCTTATCTCTGTAACATCCTCCAGCACCTACAACCCTCCCTATCTCTGTAACCTCCACCAGACCCCTACACCCCTCCCTATCTCTGTAACCTCCTCCAGCCCCTACAACCCTCCTTATCTCTGTAACATCCTCCAGCCCCCTACAACCCTATCTCTGTAATCCCCACCAGCCACTACAACCCTCCCTATCTTGGTAACCTCCTCCAGCCCTCCCTATCCCTGTAACGCCCTCCAGCCAATACACCCCTCCCTATCTCTGTAACTGTCTCCAATCCCAACAGCCCTCCCTATCTCTGTCACCACCTCCAGCCCCGACACCCCTCCCTATCTCTGTAACCTCCTCCGGCCCCTGCAACCCTCCCTATCTCTGTAAACTCGTCCAGCCCCTACAGACCTCCCTATCTCTGTAACCTCCTCCAGCCCCTACACCCCTCCCTATCTCTGTAACCTTCTCCAGCCCCTAAACCCCTCCCTATCTCTGTAAAATCCTCCAGCCCCCTACAACCCTACCTCTGTAATCGCCTCCAGCCACTACAACCCTCCCTATCTCTGTAACGTCCTACAGCCCCCTACACCCCTTCATATCTCTGTAACCTCCTCCAGCCCCTACACCCCTCCCTACATCTGTAAACTCCTCCAGCCTCTACACCCCTCCCTATCTCTGTAACCTCCTCCAGTCCCTACACCCCTGACCTATCTCTGTAACCTCCTCGAGCCCCCTACAAACCTCCCTCTCTCTGTAACCTCCTCCAGCCCCTAAAACCCTCCCTATCTGTGTAACCTCCTCCAGCCACTACAACCCTCCCTATTTCTGTAACCTCCTCCAGCCCCCTACAACCCTCCCTATCTCTGTAACCTCCTCCAGCCCCTACACCCCTCCCTATCTCTGTAACCTCCTCCAGCCCCTACACCCCTCCCTATCTCTGTAACCACCTCCAGCCCCTACACCCCTCCCTATCTCTGTAACCTCCTCCAGCCCCCTACTACCCTATCTCTGTAACCTCCTCCAGCCCCTACAACGCTCCCTATCTCTGTTACCTCCTTCAGCACCTACAACGCTCCCTATCTCTGTAACGTCCTCCAGCCCCTACAACCCTCCCTACCTCTGTAACCTCCTCCAGGCCCCTACACCACTCCCTATCTCTGTAACCTCCTGCAGCTCCTACAACACTCCCTATCCCAGTAACCTCCTCCAGCCCATACACCCCTCTCTAAGTTTGTCACCCCATCCAGCCCCGAAACCCCTCCCTATCTCAGTAACCACCTCCAGCCCCTACAACCCTCCCTATCTCTGTAACCACCTCCAGCCCCTACACCCCTCCCCATCTCTGTAACCTCCTCCAGCCCCCTACTACCCTAACTCTGTAACCTCCTCCAGCCCCTACAACGCTCCCTATCTGTTACCTCCTCCAGCCACTACACCCCTCCCTATCTCTGTAACCTCCTCCAGCCCCTACAACCCTCCCTACCTCTGTAACCTCCTCCAGCCCCCTACACCCCTCCCTATCTCTGTAACCTCCTCCAGCCCCTACAACCCTCCCTATCTCTGTAACCTCCTGCAGCCCCTACAACACTCCCTATCTCTGTAACCTCCTCCAGCCCCTACAACACTCCCTATCCCAGTAACATCCTCCAGCCCATACACCCCTCCCTATGTTTGTCACCGCATCCAGCCCCGACACCCCTCCCTATCTCTGTAACCTCCTCCAGCCCCTACAACCCTCCCTCTCTCTGTACACCCCTGCAGCCTCCTACAACCCTCCTACAACACTCTCTATCGGTGTAATCTCCTCTGGCCTCTACAACCCTCCCTATCTCTGTAACCTCCTCAAGATCCTACAACCGTTACTATTTCTGTAACATCCTGCAGCCCTCTACAACCCTCCCATCTCTGTAACCTCCTCCAGTCCCTACAGCCCTCGCTATCTCTGTAACCTCTTCCAGCCCCTACACCTCTCCCTATCTCGGTAACCTCCTCCAGCCGCGACAACTCTACATATTTTTTGTAACCTCCTCCAGCCCCTACAAGCCTCCCTATCTCGGTACCCTCCTCCAGTCCCCAGAACCCTCCCTATCTGAGTAACCTCCTCCAGCCCCACAACCCTCCCTCTCTCTGTACACCCCTGCAGCCACCTACAACCCTCCCTATCTCTGTACCCTCCTCCAGCCCCTACAACCCTCCCTATCTCTGTACCCTCCTCCAGCCCCTACAACCCTCCCTATCGCTGTTACATCCTCCATCCCCTACAACCCTCAATGTCTCTGTAACATCCTCCAGCCCATACAACCCTCCCTATCTCTGTAAACTCCTCGAGCCCCTATGGCCCTCCCTATGCCTGCAATCTCCTCCGGGCCCTACAACCCTCCCTATCTCGGTAACCTCCTCCAGCTCCTACAGCCCTGCCTATCTCTGTAACCACCTCCAGCCCCGACAGCCCTATCTCTGTAACCTCCTCTAGCCCCCACAACCCTCACTATCTCTGTAACCTCCTCCAGCCCCTACAACGCCCCCTTTTCTGCAACCGCCTCCAGTTCCTACAAACCTCCCTATCTCTGTAACTTCCTCCAGCACCCTATACCCTCCCTATCTCTGTAATCTCCTCCAGCCCCCTACACCCCTCCCCATCTCTGTAACCTCCTCCAGCCCCTACAAACCTCCCTATCTCTGTAACATCCTCCAGCCCCTTACAACCCTATCTCTGTAACCTCCTCCAGCCCCTACACCCCTCCCTATCCCTGTAACTGACTCCAATCCCAACAACCCTCCCTATCTCTGTCACCCCATCCAGCCCCAACACCGCTCCCTATTTCTGTAACCTCCTCCAGCCCCTAAACCCCTCCATATCTCTGTAATCTCCTCCAGCCGCTACAACCCTCCCTATCTCTGTAACATCCTCCAGCCAATCAACTCTCCCAATCTCTGTAACCTCCTCCAGCCCCAACAACCCTCTCTATCTCTGTAACCTCCTCCAACCCTCGCTATCTCTGTAACATCCTCCAGCTCCTACAGCCCTCCCTATCTCTGTAACATCCTCCAGCCCCCGACAACCCGCCCTATCTTTGTAAACTCAGCAGGCCCCTATGAACGTCACTATCTCTGTAACCTCCTTCAGCCCCCTACACCCCTCCCTATCTCTGTAATCTCCTCCAGTCCCCTACAACCCTCCCTATCTCTGTCACCCACTCCAGCCCCTACAACCCTACCTATCTCTGAAACCTACTCAAGCACCAACAACCCTCCCAATCTCTGTAACCTCCTCCAACCCCTACAACCCTCCCTAACTCTGTAACCTCCTCCAGACCCTACAACCATTACTATCTCTGTAAACCGCTCCAGCCCCCAACAACCCTCCTATCTCTGTAACCCCGTCCAGCCCCTACAACTCTCCCTATCTCTCCAAACTCCCCCAGCCCCTACAACTCTCCCTATCTCTGTAACCCCCTCCAGCCCCTACAACTCTCCCTATCTCTGTAACCCCCTCCAGCCCCTACAACCCTCCCTATCTCTGTAACCTCCTCCAGCCCCTACAACACTCTCTATCGGTGTAATCTCCTCTGGCCTCTACAACCATCCCTATCTCTGTAACCTCCTCCAGCCCCTACACCCCTCCCTATCTCTGTAACCTCTTCCAGCCCCTACACCCCCCTATCTCTGTAACCTCCTCCAGTCTCTACAACCCTCCCTATCTCTGTAACCTCTTCCAGTCCTTACACCTCTCCCTTTCTCTGTAACCTCCTCCAGCCGCTACAACCCTCCCTATCTGCGTAACCTCCTCCAGCCGTAAACAACCATATCTCTGTTACCTCCTCCAACCCCTACAACCCTCCCTCTCTCTGCACCCCCTGGCAGCCTCCTACAACCCTCCCTATCTCTGTAACCTTCTTCAGCCCCTACAACCATCCCTATCTCTGTAACCTCCTCCAGCCCCTACAACTCTCCCTATCTCTGCAACCTCCTTCAGCCCCTACAACCCTCCCTATGTCTGTAACCCCCTGCAGCCTCCTACAACCCTCCCTATCTCTGTAACGTCCTACAGTCCCTACAAACCTCCCTATCTGTATAACCCCCTCCAGCTACTACAACCCTCTCTATCTCTGTAACGTCCTCCAGCCCCTACACCCCTCCCTATCTCTGTAACCTCCTCCAACCCCCTACAACTCTCCCTATCTCTGTAACCTCCTCCAGTCCCTACACCCGATCTCTGTAACCTCCTCCAGCCCACTACGACACTCCCTATCTCAGTAACCTCCTCCAACCCCCTACAACCCTCTCTATCTCTGTAACCTCCTCCAACCCCCTACAACCCTCCCTATCTCTGTCACCTCCTCCAGCCACTATAAACCTCCCTATCTCTGTTAGCTCCTCCAGCCCCTACGACGCTCCCTATCTTTGGAACCTCCTCCAGCCGCTACACCCCTCCCTATCTCTGTAACCTCCTCCAGCCCATACAACCCTCCCAATATCTGTAACCACCTCCAGCCCCTACAACCCTCCCTATCTCTGTAACCTCCTGCAGCCCCTACAACACTCCCTATCCCAGAAACCTCCTCCAGCCCATACACCCCTCCCTATCTCTGTAACCTCCTCCAGTCCCTACAACCCTCCCTATCTCTGTAACCTCCTCCAGCCCCTACACCCCTCCCTGTCTCTGTAACCTCCTCCAGCCACCTACACCCCTCCCTATCTCTTTAACCTCCTCCAGTCCCTACACCCCTCCCTATCTCTGTAACCTCCTCCAGTCCCTACAACCTTCCTTATCTCTGTAACCTCCTCCAGCCCCTACACCCCTCCCTATCTCTGTAACCTCCTCCAGTCCCTACAAACCTCCCTATCTCTGTAACCTCCTCCAGCCCCCTACACCCCTCCCTATGTCTGTAACCTCCTCCAGTCCCTACAACCTTCCTTATCTCTGTAACCTCCTCCAGCCCCTACACCCCTCCCTATCTCTGTAACCTCCTCCAAACCCTACAACCATCCATATATCTGTAACCTCCTCCAGCCCCTACACCCCTCCCTATCTCTGTAACCTCCTCCAGCCCACTACACCCCTCCCTATTTCTGTTCCATCCTCCAGCCCCCAACAACACTCCCTATCTCTGTAAGCTCCCCCAGACCCTACAACCCTCCCTATCTCTGTAACCTTCTTCAATCACATACAAACCTCCCTATCGCTGTAAACTTCTCCAGCCCCCAACACATCTCCCTGTCTCTGTAACCTCCTCTAGCCCCTACACCCCTCCCTATCTCTGTAACCTTCTCCAGCCCCTACACCCCTCCTTATCTCTGTAACCTCCTCCAGCCCCTACACCACTCCCTTTCTCTGTAACCTCCTCCAGCCTCTACAATCCACCCTATCTCTGTAACCTCCTCCAGCCCATATACCCCTCCCTATCTCTGTAACCTCCTCCAGGCCCTACACCCCTCATAAACTCTGTAACCGCCTCCAGCCCCGACACCCCACCCTATTTCTGTAACCTCCTCCAGCCTCTACAACCCTCCATATCTCTGTAACCTCCAGCAGCCCCCTACAACCCTCCCTATCTCTGTAACCTCCTCCAACCCCTACAACCCTCCCTATCTCTGTAAACTCCTCCAGCCCCCTACAACCCTATCTCTGTAATCTCCTCAAGCCCCTACAATGCTCCCTATCTCTGTAACCTCCTCCAGCCCCCACAACCCTCCCTATCTCAGTAACCCCCTCCACTCCTACAACCCTCCCTATCTCTGTAACCTCCTCCAGCCCCCACAACTCTCCCTATTTCTGTAACCTACTCGAGCCCTCACTATCTCTGTAATCTCCTCCAGCCCCTACAATCCCCCTTTTCTGTAACCGCCTCCAATTCCTACAAACCTCCCTATCTCTGTAACGTCCTACAGGCCCCTACAACCCTCCCAATCTCCAAAAACTACTCCAGCCCCTATGACCGTCCAGCTCTCTGTAACCTCCTCAATCCCCTAAAACCCTCCCTATCTGAGTAACCTCCACCAGACACCTACACCCCTCCCTATCTCTGTAACCTCCTCCAGCCCCTACAACCCTCCTTATCTCTGTAACATCCTCCAGCCCCCTACAACCCTATCTCTGTAATCCCCACCAGCCACTACAACCCTCCCTATCTTGGTAACCTCCTCCAGCCCTCCCTATCCCTGTAACGCCCGCCAGCCAATACACCCCTCCCTATCTCTGTAACTGTCTCCAATCCCAACAGCCCTCCCTATCTCTGTCACCACCTCCAGCCCCGACACCCCTCCCTATCTCTGTAACCTCCTCCGGCCCCTGCAACCCTCCCTATCTCTGTAAACTCGTCCAGCCCCTACAGACCTCCCTATCTCTGTAACCTCCTCCAGCCCCTACACCCCTCCCTATCTCTGTAACCTTCTCCAGCCCCTAAACCCCTACCTATCTCTGTAATCGCCTCCAGCCACTACAACCCTCCCTATCTCTGTAACGTCCTACAGCCCCCTACACCCCTTCATATCTCTGTAACCTCCTCCAGCCCCTACACCCCTCCCTACATCTGTAAACTCCTCCAGCCTCTACACCCCTCCCTATCTCTGTAACCTCCTCCAGTCCCTACACCCCTGACCTATCTCTGTAACCTCCTCGAGCCCCCTACAAACCTCCCTCTCTCTGTAACCTCCTCCAGCCCCTAAAACCCTCCCTATCTGTGTAACCTCCTCCAGCCACTACAACCCTCCCTATTTCTGTAACCTCCTCCAGCCCCCTACAACCCTCCCTATCTCTGTAACCTCCTCCAGCCCCTACACCCCTCCCTATCTCTGTAACCACCTCCAGCCCCTACACCCCTCCCTATCTCTGTAACCTCCTCCAGCCCCCTACTACCCTATCTCTGTAACCTCCTCCAGCCCCTACAACGCTCCCTATCTCTGTTACCTCCTCCAGCACCTACAACGCTCCCTATCTCTGTAACGTCCTCCAGCCCCTACAACCCTCCCTACCTCTGTAACCTCCTCCAGGCCCCTACACCACTCCCTATCTCTGTAACCTCCTCCAGCCCCTACAACCCTCCCTATCTCTGTAACCTCCTGCAGCTCCTACAACACTCCCTATCCCAGTAACCTCCTCCAGCCCATACACCCCTCTCTAAGTTTGTCACCCCATCCAGCCCCGAAACCCCTCCCTATCTCAGTAACCACCTCCAGCCCCTACAACCCTCCCTATCTCTGTAACCACCTCCAGCCCCTACACCCCTCCCCATCTCTGTAACCTCCTCCAGCCCCCTACTACCCTAACTCTGTAACCTCCTCCAGCCCCTACAACGCTCCCTATCTGTTACCTCCTCCAGCACCTACAACCCTCCCTATCTCTGTAACCTCCTCCAGCCACTACACCCCTCCCTATCTCTGTAACCTCCTCCAGCCCCTACAACCCTCCCTACCTCTGTAACCTCCTCCAGCCCCCTACACCCCTCCCTATCTCTGTAACCTCCTCCAGCCCCTACAACCCTCCCTATCTCTGTAACCTCCTGCAGCCCCTACAACACTCCCTATCTCTGTAACCTCCTCCAGCCCCTACAACACTCCCTATCCCAGTAACCTCCTCCAGCCCATACACCCCTCCCTATGTTTGTCACCGCATCCAGCCCCGACACCCCTCCCTATCTCTGTAACCTCCTCCAGCCCCTACAACCCTCCCTCTCTCTGTACACCCCTGCAGCCTCCTACAACCCTCCTACAACACTCTCTATCGGTGTAATCTCCTCTGGCCTCTACAACCCTCCCTATCTCTGTAACCTCCTCAAGATCCTACAACCGTTACTATTTCTGTAACATCCTGCAGCCCTCTACAACCCTCCCATCTCTGTAACCTCCTCCAGTCCCTACAACCCTCGCTATCTCTGTAACCTCTTCCAGCCCCTACACCTCTCCCTATCTCGGTAACCTCCTCCAGCCGCTACAACTCTACATATTTTTTGTAACCTCCTCCAGCCCCTACAAGCCTCCCTATCTCGGTACCCTCCTCCAGTCCCCAGAACCCTCCCTATCTGAGTAACCTCCTCCAGTCCCACAACCCTCCCTCTCTCTGTACATCCCTGCAGCCACCTACAACCCTCCCTATCTCTGTACCCTCCTCCAGCCCCTACAACCCTCCCTATCTCTGTACCCTCCTCCAGCCCCTACAACCCTCCCTATCGCTGTTACATCCTCCATCCCCTACAACCCTCAATGTCTCTGTAACATCCTCCAGCCCATACAACCCTCCCTATCTCTGTAAACTCCTCGAGCCCCTATGGCCCTCCCTATGCCTGCAATCTCCTCCGGGCCCTACAACCCTCCCTATCTCGGTAACCTCCTCCAGCTCCTACAGCCCTGCCTATCTCTGTAACCTCCTCCAGCCCCTACAACGCCCCCTTTTCTGCAACCGCCTCCAGTTCCTACAAACCTCCCTATCTCTGTAACTTCCTCCAGCACCCTATACCCTCCCTATCTCTGTAATCTCCTCCAGCCCCCTACACCCCTCCCCATCTCTGTAACCTCCTCCAGCCCCTACAAACCTCCCTATCTCTGTAACATCCTCCAGCCCCTTACAACCCTATCTCTGTAACCTCCTCCAGCCCCTACACCCCTCCCTATCCCTGTAACTGACTCCAATCCCAACAACCCTCCGTATCTCTGTCACCCCATCCAGCCCCAACACCGCTCCCTATTTCTGTAACCTCCTCCAGCCCCTAAACCCCTCCCCATCTCTGTAACCTCCTCCAGCCCCTACAAACCTCCCTATCTCTGTAACATCCTCCAGCCCCTACACCCCTCCCCATCTCTGTAACCTCCTCCAGCCCCTACACCCCTCCCTATCCCTGTAACTGACTCCAATCCCAACAACCCTCCCTATCTCTGTCACCCCATCCAGCCCCAACACCGCTCCCTATTTCTGTAACCTCCTCCAGCCCCGAAACCCCTCCATATCTCTGTAATCTCCTCCAGCCGCTACAACCCTCCCTATCTCTGTAACATCCTCCAGCCAATCAACTCTCCCAATCTCTGTAACCTCCTCCAGCCCCAACAACCCTCTCTATCTCTGTAACCTCCTCCAACCCTCGCTATCTCTGTAACATCCTCCAGCTCCTACAGCCCTCCCTATCTCTGTAACATCCTCCAGCCCCCGACAACCCGCCCTATCTTTGTAAACTCAGCAGGCCCCTATGAACGTCACTATCTCTGTAACCTCCTTCAGCCCCCTACACCCCTCCCTATCTCTGTAATCTCCTCCAGTCCCCTACAACCCTCCCTATCTCTGTCACCCACTCCAGCCCCGACAACCCTACCTATCTCTGAAACCTACTCAAGCACCAACAACCCTCCCAATCTCTGTAACCTCCTCCAACCCCTACAACCCTCCCTATCTCTGTAACCTCCTCCAGTCTCTACAACCATTACTATCTCTGTAAACCGCTCCAGCCCCCAACAACCCTCCTATCTCTGTAACCCCGTCCAGCCCCTACAACTCTACCTATCTCTCCAAACTCCCCCAGCCCCTACAACTCTCCCTATCTCTGTAACCCCCTCCAGCCCCTACAACTCTCCCTATCTCTGTAACCCCCTCCAGCCCCTACAACCCTCCCTATCTCTGTAACCTCCTCCAACCCCTACAACACTCTCTATCGGTGTAATCTCCTCTGGCCTCTACAACCATCCCTATCTCTGTAACCTCCTCCAGCCCCTACACCCCTCCCTATCTCTGTAACCTCTTCCAGCCCCTACACCCCCCTATCTCTGTAACCTCCTCCAGTCTCTACAACCCTCCCTATCTCTGTAACCTCTTCCAGCCCCTACACCCCCCCCATCTCTGTAACCTCCTCCAGTCTCTACAACCCTCCCTATCTCTGTAACCTCTTCCAGTCCTTACACCTCTCCCTTTCTCTGTAACCTCCTCCAGCCGCTACAACCCTCCCTATCTGCGTAACCTCCTCCAGCCGTAAACAACCATATCTCTGTTACCTCCTCCAACCCCTACAACCCTCCCTCTCTCTGCACCCCCTGGCAGCCTCCTACAACCCTCCCTATCTCTGTAACCTTCTTCAGCCCCTACAACCATCCCTATCTCTGTAACCTCCTCCAGCCCCTACAACTCTCCCTATCTCTGCAACCTCCTTCAGCCCCTACAACCCTCCCTATGTCTGTAACCCCCTGCAGCCTCCTACAACCCTCCCTATCTCTGTAACGTCCTACAGTCCCTACAAACCTCCCTATCTGTATAACCCCCTCCAGCTACTACAACCCTCTCTATCTCTGTAACGTCCTCCAGCCCCTACACCCCTCCCTATCTCTGTAACCTCCTCCAACCCCCTACAACTCTCCCTATCTCTGTAACCTCCTCCAGTCCCTACACCCGATCTCTGTAACCTCCTCCAGCCCACTACGACACTCCCTATCTCTGTAACCTCCTCCAACCCCCTACAACCCTCTCTATCTCTGTAACCTCCTCCAACCCCCTACAACCCTCCCTATCTCTGTCACCTCCTCCAGCCACTATAAACCTCCCTATCTCTGTTAGCTCCTCCAGCCCCTACGACGCTCCCTATCTTTGGAACCTCCTCCAGCCGCTACACCCCTCCCTATCTCTGTAACCTCCTCCAGCCCCTACAACCCTCCCAATATCTGTAACCTCCTCCAGCCCCTACAACCCTCCCTATCTCTGTAACCTCCTGCAGCCCCTACAACACTCCCTATCCCAGAAACCTCCTCCAGCCCATACACCCCTCCCTATCTCTGTAACCTCCTCCAGTCCCTACAACCCTCCCTATCTCTGTAACCTCCTCAAGCTCCTACAACCGTCACTACTTTTGTAACATCCTCCAGCCCCCTACAACCCTCCCTATCTCTGTAACCTCCTCCAGTCCCTACAACCCTCCCTATCTCTGTAACCTGCTCCAGCCCCTACACCTCTCTCTATCTCTGTAACCACCTCCAGCCGCTACAAATCTACCTATTTTTTGTAACCTCCTCCAGCCCCTACAACCCTCCCTATCTGTGTAACCTCCTCCAACCCCCTACAACCCTCCGTATCTCTGTACCTCCCTCCAGCCGTAAACAACCATATCTCTGTTACCTCCTCCAACCCCTACAACGCTCCCACTCTCTGCACCCCCTGGCAGCCTCCTACAACCCTCCCTATCTCTGTAACCTCCTTCAGCCCCTACAACCACCCCTATCTCTGTAACCTCCTCCAGCCCCTAAACCCCTCCTTATCTCTGTAACCTCCTCCAGCCCATATACCCCTCCCTATCCCTGTAACCTCCTCCAGGCCCTACACCCCTCATAAACTCTGTAACCGCCTCCAGTCCCTACAACCCTCCCTATTTCTGTTACCCCATTCAGCCCCGACCCCCACCCTATTTCTGTAACCTCCTCCAGCCTCTACAACCCTCCATATCTCTGTAACATCCACCAGCCCCCTACAACCCTCCCTATCTCAGTAACCTCCTCCAGCCCCTACACCCTCCCTATCTCTGTAACCTCCTCCAGCCCCTACAACCCTCCTAATCTCTGTAACTTCCTCCAGCCCTCACTATCTCTGTAAACTCCGCCAACTCCTACAACCCTCCCTATCTCTGTAACCTCCTCCAGACCCCTACAACCCTCCCTATCTCTGTAATCTCCTCCAGCCCCCTACAACCCTATCTCTGTAATCTCCTCAAGCCCCTACAATGCTCCCTATCTCCGTAACCTCCTCCAGCCCCTACACCCCTCCCTATCTCTGTAACCTCCTCCAGCCCCTACACCCCTCCCTATCTCTGTAACCTCCTCCAGCCCCTACACCCCTCCCTATCTCTGTAACCTCCTCCAGACACAATTACCCTCCCTATCTCTGTAATCTCCTCCAGCCCCTACAACCCTATTCTGTAACCTCCTCTAGCCCCCACAACCCTCCCTATCTCTTTAACCTCCTACAGCCCCAAAAACCCTCCCAATCTCTGTAAGCTCCTCCAGCCCCAACAACCCTCCCTATCTTTGTAACCTCCTCCAAACCTCGCTATCTCTGTAACGCCCTCCAGCCCCTACAACCCTGCCTGTCTCTGTAAACACCTCCAGGCCTTACAACCCGCCCTATCTCTGTGAAATGCTTGAGCCCTGACAACTCTCCCTATTTCTGCAACCTCCTCCAGCCCCTACAACCCTCCCTATTTCTGCAACCTCCTCCAGCCCCTACAACCCTCCCTATCTCTGCAACCTCCTCCGGCCCCTACAACCCTCCCTATCACTGCAACCTCCTCCAGCCCGTACAACCCTCCCTATCTCTTTAACCTGCTCCAGCCCATGCAACCCTCCCTATCTCTGTAATCTCCTCGAGCACCTATGACCCTCCCTATGCCTGCAACCTCCTCCTGCCTCTACAACACTCCCTTACTCTGTAACCTCCTCCAGCTCCTTCAACCCTCCCTATCTCTGTAACCTCCTCCAGCCTATATACTCCTCCCTATTTCTGTAACCTCCTCCAGCCCCCACAACCCTCCCTATCTCTGTAACCTCCTCCAGACCCCACAACCCTCCCTATCTCTGTAACCTCCTCCAGCCCCCACAACCCTCCCTATCTCTGTAAACTCCTCCAGACCCCACAACCCTCCCTATCTCTGTAACCTCCTCCAGCCCCCACAACCCTCCCTATCTCTGTAACGTCATCCAGCCCCTACAACCCTCCCAACCTCTGTAACCCCCTCCAGTCCCAACAAACCTCCCTATCTCTGTAACCTCTTCGAGTCCCTGTAACCCTCCCTTTGCCTGCAACCTCCTCCTGCCCCTACAACCCTCCCCATCTCTGTAAATACCTCCAGCCCCGAAAGCCCTATCTCTGTAACCCCCTCCAGCCCCCTACAACCCTCCCTATCTCTGTAACCTCCTCCAGCCCCTACAACCCTCCCTATCTCTGTATCATCCTCCAGCCCCCTACAACCCTCCCTATCTCTGTAACCTCCTCCAGCCCCCTACAACCCTCCCTATCTCTGTAACCTCCTCCAGCCCCCTACAACCCTCCCTATCTCTGTAACCTCCTCCAGCCCCTACAACCCTCCCTATCTCTGTATCATCCTCCAGCCCCCTACAACCCTCCCTATCTCTGTAACCTCCTCCAGCCCCCTACAACCCTCCCTATCTCTGTAACCTCCTCCAGCCTATATACTCCTCCCTATTTCTGTAACCTCCTCCAGCCCCCACAACCCTCCCAACCTCTGTAACCCCCTCCAGTCCCAACAAACCTCCCTATCTCTGTAACCTCTTCGAGTCCCTGTAACCCTCCCTATGCCTGCAATCTCCTCCGGGCCCTACAACCCTCCCTATCTCGGTAACCTCCTCCAGCTCCTACAGCCCTGCCTATCTCTGTAACCACCTCCAGCCCCGACAGCCCTATCTCTGTAACCTCCTCTAGCCCCCACAACCCTCACTATCTCTGTAACCTCCTCCAGCCCCTACAACGCCCCCTTTTCTGCAACCGCCTCCAGTTCCTACAAACCTCCCTATCTCTGTAACTTCCTCCAGCACCCTATACCCTCCCTATCTCTGTAATCTCCTCCAGCCCCCTACACCCCTCCCCATCTCTGTAACCTCCTCCAGCCCCTACAAACCTCCCTATCTCTGTAACATCCTCCAGCCCCTTACAACCCTATCTCTGTAACCTCCTCCAGCCCCTACACCCCTCCCTATCCCTGTAACTGACTCCAATCCCAACAACCCTCCCTATCTCTGTCACCCCATCCAGCCCCAACACCGCTCCCTATTTCTGTAACCTCCTCCAGCCCCTAAACCCCTCCATATCTCTGTAATCTCCTCCAGCCGCTACAACCCTCCCTATCTCTGTAACATCCTCCAGCCAATCAACTCTCCCAATCTCTGTAACCTCCTCCAACCCTCGCTATCTCTGTAACATCCTCCAGCTCCTACAGCCCTCCCTATCTCTGTAACATCCTCCAGCCCCCGACAACCCGCCCTATCTTTGTAAACTCAGCAGGCCCCTATGAACGTCACTATCTCTGTAACCTCCTTCAGCCCCCTACACCCCTCCCTATCTCTGTAATCTCCTCCAGTCCCCTACAACCCTCCCTATCTCTGTCACCCACTCCAGCCCCGACACCCCTCCCTATCACTGTAACATCCTACAGCCCCTACAACCCTACCTATCTCTGTAACATCCTCCAGTCAACTACAACCCTCCCTATCTCTGAAACCTACTCAAGCACCAACAACCCTCCCAATCTCTGTAACCTCCTCCAACCCCTACAACCCTCCCTATCTCTGTAACCTCCTCCAGACCCTACAACCATTACTATCTCTGTAAACCGCTTCAGCCCCCAACAACCCTCCCATCTCTGTAACCCCGTCCAGCCCCTACAACTCTCCCTATCTCTCCAAACTCCCCCAGCCCCTACAACTCTCCCTATCTCTGTAACCCCCTCCAGCCCCTACAACTCTCCCTATCTCTGTAACCCCCTCCAGCCCCTACAACCCTCCCTATCTCTGTAACCTCCTCCAGCCCCTACAACACTCTCTGTCGGTGTAATCTCCTCTGGCCTCTACAACCATCCCTATCTCTGTAACCTCCTCCAGCCCCTACACCCCTCCCTATCTCTGTAACCTCTTCCAGCCCCTACACCCCCCCCATCTCTGTAACCTCCTCCAGTCTCTACAACCCTCCCTATCTCTGTAACCTCTTCCAGTCCTTACACCTCTCCCTTTCTCTGTAACCTCCTCCAGCCGCTACAACCCTCCCTATCTGCGTAACCTCCTCCAGCCGTAAACAACCATATCTCTGTTACCTCCTCCAACCCCTACAACCCTCCCTCTCTCTGCACCCCCTGGCAGCCTCCTACAACCCTCCCTATCTCTGTAACCTTCTTCAGCCCCTACAACCATCCCTATCTCTGTAACCTCCTCCAGCCCCTACAACTCTCCCTATCTCTGCAACCTCCTTCAGCCCCTACAACCCTCCCTATGTCTGTAACCCCCTGCAGCCTCCTACAACCCTCCCTATCTCTGTAACGTCCTACAGTCCCTACAAACCTCCCTATCTGTATAACCCCCTCCAGCTACTACAACCCTCTCTATCTCTGTAACGTCCTCCAGCCCCTACACCCCTCCCTATCTCTGTAACCTCCTCCAACCCCCTACAACTCTCCCTATCTCTGTCACCTCCTCCAGTCCCTACACCCGATCTCTGTAACCTCCTCCAGCCCACTACGACACTCCCTATCTCTGTAACCTCCTCCAACCCCCTACAACCCTCTCTATCTCTGTAACCTCCTCCAACCCCCTACAACCCTCCCTATCTCTGTCACCTCCTCCAGCCACTATAAACCTCCCTATCTCTGTTAGCTCCTCCAGCCCCTACGACGCTCCCTATCTTTGGAACCTCCTCCAGCCGCTACACCCCTCCCTATCTCTGTAAACTCCTCCAGCCCATACAACCCTCCCAATATCTGTAACCTCCTCCAGCCCCTACAACCCTCCCTATCTCTGTAACCTCCTGCAGCCCCTACAACACTCCCTATCCCAGTAACCTCCTCCAGCCCATACACCCCTCCCTATCTCTGTAACCTCCTCCAGCCCCTACAACCATCCCTATCTCTGTAACCTCCCCGAGCCCCCTACCACCCTCCCTATCTCTGTAACCTCCTCCAGTCCCTACAACCCTCCCTATCTCTGTAACCTCCTCAAGCTCCTACAACCGTCACTACTTTTGTAACATCCTCCAGCCCCCTACAACCCTCCCTATCTCTGTAACCTCCTCCAGTCCCTACAACCCTCCCTATCTCTGTAACCTGCTCCAGCCCCTACACCTCTCTCTATCTCTGTAACCACCTCCAGCCGCTACAAATCTACCTATTTTTTGTAACCTCCTCCAGCCCCTACAACCCTCCCTATCTGTGTAACCTCCTCCAACCCCCTACAACCCTCCGTATCTCTGTACCTCCCTCCAGCCGTAAACAACCATATCTCTGTTACCTCCTCCAACCCCTACAACCCTCCCACTCTCTGCACCCCCTGGCAGCCTCCTACAACCCTCCCTATCTCTGTAACCTCCTTCAGCCCCTACAACCATCCCTATCTCTGTAACCTCCTCCAGCCCCTAAACCCCTCCTTATCTCTGTAACCTCCTCCAGCCCATATACCCCTCCCTATCCCTGTAACCTCCTCCAGGCCCTACACCCCTCATAAACTCTGTAACCGCCTCCAGTCCCTACAACCCTCCCTATTTCTGTTACCCCATTCAGCCCCGACCCCCACCCTATTTCTGTAACCTCCTCCAGCCTCTACAACCCTCCATATCTCTGTAACCTCCACCAGCCCCCTACAACCCTCCCTATCTCAGTAACCTCTTCCAGCCCCTACACCCTCCCTATCTCTGTAACCTCCTCCAGCCCCTACAACCCTCCTAATCTCTGTAACTTCCTCCAGCCCTCACTATCTCTGTAAACTCCGCCAACTCCTACAACCCTCCCTATCTCTGTAACCTCCTCCAGACCCTTCAACCTTCCCTATCTCTGTAACCTCCTCCAACCCCTGCACCCCTCCCTATCTCTGTAACCTCCTCCAACCCCTACAACCCTCCCTATCTCTGTAATCTCCTCCAGCCCCCTACAACCCTATCTCTGTAATCTCCTCAAGCCCCTACAATGCTCCCTATCTCCGTAACCTCCTCCAGCCCCTACACCCCTCCCTATCTCTGTAACCTCCTCCAGCCCCTACACCCCTCCCTATCTCTGTAACCTCCTCCAGCCCCTACACCCCTCCCTATCTCTGTAACCTCCTCCAGACACAATTACCCTCCCTATCTCTGTAATCTCCTCCAGCCCCTACAACCCTCCCTATCTCTGTAACCTCCTCCAGCCCCCTACAACCCTATTCTGTAACCTCCTCTAGCCCCCACAACCCTCCCTTTCACTGTAACCTCCTCCAGCCCTACACCCCTCCCTATCTCTTTAACCTCCTACAGCCCCAAAAACCCTCCCAATCTCTGTAAGCTCCTCCAGCCCCAACAACCCTCCCTATCTTTGTAACCTCCTCCAAACCTCGCTATCTCTGTAACGCCCTCCAGCCCCTACAACCCTGCCTGTCTCTGTAAACACCTCCAGGCCTTACAACCCGCCCTATCTCTGTGAAATGCTTGAGCCCTGACAACTCTCCCTATTTCTGCAACCTCCTCCAGCCCCTACAACCCTCCCTATTTCTGCAACCTCCTCCAGCCCCTACAACCCTCCCTATCTCTGTAACCTCCTCCAGCCGCTACAACCCTCCCTATCTTGTAACCTCCTCCAGCCCCTACACCCCTCCCTATTTCTGCAACCTCCTCCAGCCCCTACAACCCTCCCTATCTCTGCAACCTCCTCCAGCCCCTACAACCCTCCCTATCACTGCAACCTCCTCCAGCCCGTACAACCCTCCCTATCTCTTTAACCTGCTCCAGCCCATGCAACCCTCCCTATCTCTGTAACCTCCTCGAGCACCTATGACCCTCCCTATGCCTGCAACCTCCTCCTGCCTCTCAAACACTCCCTTACTCTGTAACCTCCTCCAGCTCCTTCAACCCTCCCTATCTCTGTAACCTCCTCCAGCCTATATACTCCTCCCTATCTCTGTAACCTCCTCCAGCCCCCACAACCCTCCCTATCTCTGTAACCTCCTCCAGACCCCACAACCCTCCCTATCTCTGTAACCTCCTCCAGCCCCCACAACCCTCCCTATCTCTGTAACGCCCTCCAGCCCCTACAACCCTGCCTGTCTCTGTAAACACCTCCAGGCCTTACAACCCGCCCTATCTCTGTGAAATGCTTGAGCCCTGACAACTCTCCCTATTTCTGCAACCTCCTCCAGCCCCTACAACCCTCCCTATTTCTGCAACCTCCTCCAGCCCCTACAACCCTCCCTATCTCTGTAACCTCCTCCAGCCGCTACAACCCTCCCTATCTTGTAACCTCCTCCAGCCCCTACACCCCTCCCTATTTCTGCAACCTCCTCCAGCCCCTACAACCCTCCCTATCTCTGCAACCTCCTCCGGCCCCTACAACCCTCCCTATCACTGCAACCTCCTCCAGCCCGTACAACCCTCCCTATCTCTTTAACCTGCTCCAGCCCATGCAACCCTCCCTATCTCTGTAACCTCCTCGAGCACCTATGACCCTCCCTATGCCTGCAACCTCCTCCTGCCTCTACAACACTCCCTTACTCTGTAACCTCCTCCAGCTCCTTCAACCCTCCCTATCTCTGTAACCTCCTCCAGCCTATATACTCCTCCCTATCTCTGTAACCTCCTCCAGCCCCCACAACCCTCCCTATCTCTGTAACCTCCTCCAGACCCCACAACCCTCCCTATCTCTGTAACCTCCTCCAGCCCCCACAACCCTCCCTATCTCTGTAACGCCCTCCAGCCCCTACAACCCTGCCTGTCTCTGTAAACACCTCCAGGCCTTACAACCCGCCCTATCTCTGTGAAATGCTTGAGCCCTGACAACTCTCCCTATTTCTGCAACCTCCTCCAGCCCCTACAACCCTCCCTATTTCTGCAAACTCCTCCAGCCCCTACAACCCTCCCTATCTCTGCAACCTCCTCCGGCCCCTACAACCCTCCCTATCACTGCAACCTCCTCCAGCCCGTACAACCCTCCCTATCTCTTTAACCTGCTCCAGCCCATGCAACCCTCCCTATCTCTGTAACCTCCTCGAGCACCTATGACCCTCCCTATGCCTGCAACCTCCTCCTGCCTATACAACACTCCCTTACTCTGTAACCTCCTCCAGCTCCTTCAACCCTCCCTATCTCTGTAACCTCCTCCAGCCTATTTACTCCTCCCTATCTCTGTAACCTCCTCCAGCCCCCACAACCCTCCCTATCTCTGTAACCTCCTCCAGACCCCACAACCCTCCCTATCTCTGTAACCTCCTCCAGCCCCTACAACCCTCCCTATCTCTGTATCATCCTCCAGCCCCCTACAACCCTCCCTATCTCTGTAACCTCCTCCAGCCCCCTACAACCCTCCCTATCTCTGTAACTTCCTCCAGCCCCCTACAACCCTCCCTATCTCTGTAACCTCCTCCAGCCCCTACAACCCTCCCTATCTCTGTATCATCCTCCAGCCCCCTACAACCCTCCCTATCTCTGTAACCTCCTCCAGCCCCCTACAACCCTCCCTATATCTGTAACCTCCTCAAGCTCCTACAACCGTCACTACTTTTGTAACATCCTCCAGCCCCCTACAACCCTCCCTATCTCTGTAACCTCCTCCAGTCCCTACAACCCTCCCTATCTCTGTAACCTGCTCCAGCCCCTACACCTCTCTCTATCTCTGTAACCACCTCCAGCCGCTACAAATCTACCTATTTTTTGTAACCTCCTCCAGCCCCTACAACCCTCCCTATCTGTGTAACCTCCTCCAACCCCCTACAACCCTCCGTATCTCTGTACCTCCCTCCAGCCGTAAACAACCATATCTCTGTTACCTCCTCCAACCCCTACAACCCTCCCACTCTCTGCACCCCCTGGCAGCCTCCTACAACCCTCCCTATCTCTGTAACCTCCTTCAGCCCCTACAACCATCCCTATCTCTGTAACCTCCTCCAGCCCCTAAACCCCTCCTTATCTCTGTAACCTCCTCCAGCCCATATACCCCTCCCTATCCCTGTAACCTCCTCCAGGCCCTACACCCCTCATAAACTCTGTAACCGCCTCCAGTCCCTACAACCCTCCCTATTTCTGTTACCCCATTCAGCCCCGACCCCCACCCTATTTCTGTAACCTCCTCCAGCCTCTACAACCCTCCATATCTCTGTAACCTCCACCAGCCCCCTACAACCCTCCCTATCTCAGTAACCTCCTCCAGCCCCTACACCCTCCCTATCTCTGTAACCTCCTCCAGCGCCTACAACCCTCCTAATCTCTGTAACTTCCTCCAGCCCTCACTATCTCTGTAAACTCCGCCAACTCCAACAACCCTCCCTATCTCTGTAACCTCCTCCAGACCCTTCAACCTTCCCTATCTCTGTAACCTCCTCCAACCCCTGCACCCCTCCCTATCTCTGTAACCTCCTCCAACCCCTACAACCCTCCCTATCTCTGTAATCTCCTCCAGCCCCCTACAACCCTATCTCTGTAATCTCCTCAAGCCCCTACAATGCTCCCTATCTCCGTAACCTCCTCCAGCCCCTACACCCCTCCCTATCTCTGTAACCTCCTCCAGCCCCTACACCCCTCCCTATCTCTGTAACCTCCTCCAGCCCCTACACCCCTCCCTATCTCTGTAACCTCCTCCAGCCCCTACACCCCTCCCTATCTCTGTAACCTCCTCCAGCCCCTACAACCCTCCCTATCTCTGTAACCTCCTCCAGCCCCCTACAACCCTATTCTGTAACCTCCTCTAGCCCCCACAACCCTCCCTTTCACTGTAACCTCCTCCAGCCCTACACCCCTCCCTATCTCTTTAACCTCCTACAGCCCCAAAAACCCTCCCAATCTCTGTAAGCTCCTCCAGCCCCAACAACCCTCCCTATCTTTGTAACCTCCTCCAAACCTCGCTATCTCTGTAACGCCCTCCAGCCCCTACAACCCTGCCTGTCTCTGTAAACACCTCCAGGCCTTACAACCCGCCCTATCTCTGTGAAATGCTTGAGCCCTGACAACTCTCCCTATTTCTGCAACCTCCTCCAGCCCCTACAACCCTCCCTATTTCTGTAACCTCCTCCAGACACCACAACCCTCCCTATCTCTGTAACCTCCTCCAGCCCCCACAACCCTCCCTATCTCTGTAATGTCATCCAGCCCCTACAACCCTCCCAACCTCTGTAACCCCCTCCAGTCCCAACAAACCTCCCTATCTCTGTAACCTCTTCGAGTCCCTGTAACCCTCCCTTTGCCTGCAACCTCCTCCTGCCCCTACAACCCTCCCCATCTCTGTAAATACCTCCAGCCCCGAAAGCCCTATCTCTGTAACCCCCTCCAGCCCCCTACAACCCTCCCTATCTCTGTAACCTCCTCCAGCCCCTACAACCCTCCCTATCTCTGTATCATCCTCCAGCCCCCTACAACCCTCCCTATCTCTGTAACCTCCTCCAGCCCCCTACAACCCTCCCTATCTCTGTAACATCCTCCAGCCCCCTACAACCCTCCCTATCTCTGTAACCTCCTCCAGCCCCTACAACCCTCCCTATCTCTGTATCATCCTCCAGCCCCCTACAACCCTCCCTATCTCTGTAACCTCCTCCAGCCCCCTACAACCCTCCCTATCTCTGTAACCTCCTCCAGCCCCTACAACCCTCCCTATCTCTGTAACCTCCTCCAGCCCCTACATCCCTCCCTATTTCTGTAACCTCTTCCAGCCACTACAACCCTCCCTATCTCTGTATCCTCCTCGAGCCCCCTACAACCCTCCCTATCGCTGTAAACTCCTCCAGCCCCTACAACCCTCCTTATCTCTGTAACCTCCTCCAGCCCCTACAACCCTCCCTATCTCTGTAATCTCATCCAGCCCCTACAGCCCTCCCTATCTCTGTAACCTCCTCCAGCCCCTACACCCCTCCCAATCTCTGTAACCTCCTCCAGCCCCTACAACCCTCCCTATCCCTGTAACCTCCTCTAGCCCCTATGACCCTCCCTATGTCTACAAACTCTTCCAGCTCCTACAACCCTCCCTATCTTTGTAACCTCCTCCAGCTCCTACAACCCTCCCTATCTCTGTAAATTCCTCCTGCCCCTACAACCCTCCCTATCTCTGTAACCACCTCCAGCCCCAACAGCCCTATCTCTGTAACCTCCTCCAGCCCCCACAACCCTCCCTATCTCTGTAACCTCCTCCAGACCCCACAACCCTCCCTATCTCTGTAACCTCCTCCAGCCCCTACAACCCTCCCTATCTCTGTATCATCCTCCAGCCCCCTACAACCCTCCCTATCTCTGTAACCTCCTCCAGCCCCCTACAACCCTCCCTATCTCTGTAACCTCCTCCAGCCCCCTACAACCCTCCCTATCTCTGTAACCTCCTCCAGCCCCTACAACCCTCCCTATCTCTGTATCATCCTCCAGCCCCCTACAACCCTCCCTATCTCTGTAACCTCCTCCAGCCCCCTACAACCCTCCCTATATCTGTAACCTCCTCAAGCTCCTACAACCGTCACTACTTTTGTAACATCCTCCAGCCCCCTACAACCCTCCCTATCTCTGTAACCTCCTCCAGTCCCTACAACCCTCCCTATCTCTGTAACCTGCTCCAGCCCCTACACCTCTCTCTATCTCTGTAACCACCTCCAGCCGCTACAAATCTACCTATTTTTTGTAACCTCCTCCAGCCCCTACAACCCTCCCTATCTGTGTAACCTCCTCCAACCCCCTACAACCCTCCGTATCTCTGTACCTCCCTCCAGCCGTAAACAACCATATCTCTGTTACCTCCTCCAACCCCTACAACCCTCCCACTCTCTGCACCCCCTGGCAGCCTCCTACAACCCTCCCTATCTCTGTAACCTCCTTCAGCCCCTACAACCATCCCTATCTCTGTAACCTCCTCCAGCCCCTAAACCCCTCCTTATCTCTGTAACCTCCTCCAGCCCATATACCCCTCCCTATCCCTGTAACCTCCTCCAGGCCCTACACCCCTCATAAACTCTGTAACTGCCTCCAGTCCCTACAACCCTCCCTATTTCTGTTACCCCATTCAGCCCCGACCCCCACCCTATTTCTGTAACCTCCTCCAGCCTCTACAACCCTCCATATCTCTGTAACCTCCACCAGCCCCCTACAACCCTCCCTATCTCAGTAACCTCCTCCAGCCCCTACACCCTCCCTATCTCTGTAACCTCCTCCAGCCCCTACAACCCTCCTAATCTCTGTAACTTCCTCCAGCCCTCACTATCTCTGTAAACTCCGCCAACTCCTACAACCCTCCCTATCTCTGTAACCTCCTCCAGACCCTTCAACCTTCCCTATCTCTGTAACCTCCTCCAACCCCTGCACCCCTCCCTATCTCTGTAACCTCCTCCAACCCCTACAACCCTCCCTATCTCTGTAATCTCCTCCAGCCCCCTACAACCCTATCTCTGTAATCTCCTCAAGCCCCTACAATGCTCCCTATCTCCGTAACCTCCTCCAGCCCCTACACCCCTCCCTATCTCTGTAACCTCCTCCAGCCCCTACACCCCTCCCTATCTCTGTAACCTCCTCCAGCCCCTACACCCCTCCCTATCTCTGTAACCTCCTCCAGACACAATTACCCTCCCTATCTCTGTAATCTCCTCCAGCCCCTACAACCCTCCCTATCTCTGTAACCTCCTCCAGCCCCCTACAACCCTATTCTGTAACCTCCTCTAGCCCCCACAACCCTCCCTTTCACTGTAACCTCCTCCAGCCCTACACCCCTCCCTATCTCTTTAACCTCCTACAGCCCCAAAAACCCTCCCAATCTCTGTAAGCTCCTCCAGCCCCAACAACCCTCCCTATCTTTGTAACCTCCTCCAAACCTCGCTATCTCTGTAACGCCCTCCAGCCCCTACAACCCTGCCTGTCTCTGTAAACACCTCCAGGCCTTACAACCCGCCCTATCTCTGTGAAATGCTTGAGCCCTGACAACTCTCCCTATTTCTGCAACCTCCTCCAGCCCCTACAACCCTCCCTATTTCTGTAACCTCCTCCAGACCCCACAACCCTCCCTATCTCTGTAACCTCCTCCAGCCCCCACAACCCTCCCTATCTCTGTAATGTCATCCAGCCCCTACAACCCTCCCAACCTCTGTAACCCCCTCCAGTCCCAACAAACCTCCCTATCTCTGTAACCTCTTCGAGTCCCTGTAACCCTCCCTTTGCCTGCAACCTCCTCCTGCCCCTACAACCCTCCCCATCTCTGTAAATACCTCCAGCCCCGAAAGCCCTATCTCTGTAACCCCCTCCAGCCCCCTACAACCCTCCCTATCTCTGTAACCTCCTCCAGCCCCTACAACCCTCCCTATCTCTGTATCATCCTCCAGCCCCCTACAACCCTCCCTATCTCTGTAACCTCCTCCAGCCCCCTACAACCCTCCCTATCTCTGTAACCTCCTCCAGCCCCTACAACCCTCCCTATCTCTGTATCATCCTCCAGCCCCCTACAACCCTCCCTATCTCTGTAACCTCCTCCAGCCCCCTACAACCCTCCCTATCTCTGTAACCTCCTCCAGCCCCTACAACCCTCCCTATCTCTGTAACCTCCTCCAGCCCCTACATCCCTCCCTATTTCTGTAACCTCTTCCAGCCACTACAACCCTCCCTATCTCTGTATCCTCCTCGAGCCCCCTACAACCCTCCCTATCGCTGTAAACTCCTCCAGCCCCTACAACCCTCCTTATCTCTGTAACATCCTCCAGCCCCTACAACCCTCCCTATCTCTGTAATCTCATCCAGCCCCTACAGCCCTCCCTATCTCTGTAACCTCCTCCAGCCCCTACACCCCTCCCAATCTCTGTAACCTCCTCCAGCCCCTACAACCCTCCCTATCTCTGTAACCTCCTCCAGCCCCTACACCCCTCCCTATCTCTGTAACCTCCTCCAGCCCCTACACCCCTCCCTATCTCTGTAACCTCCTCCAGCCCCTACACCCCTCCCTATCTCTGTAACCTCCTCCAGCCCCTACAACCCTCCCTATCTCTGTAACCTCCTCCAGCCCCCTACAACCCTATTCTGTAACCTCCTCTAGCCCCCACAACCCTCCCTTTCACTGTAACCTCCTCCAGCCCTACACCCCTCCCTATCTCTTTAACCTCCTACAGCCCCAAAAACCCTCCCAATCTCTGTAAGCTCCTCCAGCCCCAACAACCCTCCCTATCTTTGTAACCTCCTCCAAACCTCGCTATCTCTGTAACGCCCTCCAGCCCCTACAACCCTGCCTGTCTCTGTAAACACCTCCAGGCCTTACAACCCGCCCTATCTCTGTGAAATGCTTGAGCCCTGACAACTCTCCCTATTTCTGCAACCTCCTCCAGCCCCTACAACCCTCCCTATTTCTGTAACCTCCTCCAGACACCACAACCCTCCCTATCTCTGTAACCTCCTCCAGCCCCCACAACCCTCCCTATCTCTGTAATGTCATCCAGCCCCTACAACCCTCCCAACCTCTGTAACCCCCTCCAGTCCCAACAAACCTCCCTATCTCTGTAACCTCTTCGAGTCCCTGTAACCCTCCCTTTGCCTGCAACCTCCTCCTGCCCCTACAACCCTCCCCATCTCTGTAAATACCTCCAGCCCCGAAAGCCCTATCTCTGTAACCCCCTCCAGCCCCCTACAACCCTCCCTATCTCTGTAACCTCCTCCAGCCCCTACAACCCTCCCTATCTCTGTATCATCCTCCAGCCCCCTACAACCCTCCCTATCTCTGTAACCTCCTCCAGCCCCCTACAACCCTCCCTATCTCTGTAACATCCTCCAGCCCCCTACAACCCTCCCTATCTCTGTAACCTCCTCCAGCCCCTACAACCCTCCCTATCTCTGTATCATCCTCCAGCCCCCTACAACCCTCCCTATCTCTGTAACCTCCTCCAGCCCCCTACAACCCTCCCTATCTCTGTAACCTCCTCCAGCCCCTACAACCCTCCCTATCTCTGTAACCTCCTCCAGCCCCTACATCCCTCCCTATTTCTGTAACCTCTTCCAGCCACTACAACCCTCCCTATCTCTGTATCCTCCTCGAGCCCCCTACAACCCTCCCTATCGCTGTAAACTCCTCCAGCCCCTACAACCCTCCTTATCTCTGTAACCTCCTCCAGCCCCTACAACCCTCCCTATCTCTGTAATCTCATCCAGCCCCTACAGCCCTCCCTATCTCTGTAACCTCCTCCAGCCCCTACACCCCTCCCAATCTCTGTAACCTCCTCCAGCCCCTACAACCCTCCCTATCCCTGTAACCTCCTCTAGCCCCTATGACCCTCCCTATGTCTACAAACTCTTCCAGCTCCTACAACCCTCCCTATCTTTGTAACCTCCTCCAGCTCCTACAACCCTCCCTATCTCTGTAAATTCCTCCTGCCCCTACAACCCTCCCTATCTCTGTAACCACCTCCAGCCCCAACAGCCCTATCTCTGTAACCTCCTCCAGCCCCCACAACCCTCCCTATCTCTGTAACCTCCTCCAGACCCCACAACCCTCCCTATCTCTGTAACCTCCTCCAGCCCCTACAACCCTCCCTATCTCTGTATCATCCTCCAGCCCCCTACAACCCTCCCTATCTCTGTAACCTCCTCCAGCCCCCTACAACCCTCCCTATCTCTGTAACCTCCTCCAGCCCCCTACAACCCTCCCTATCTCTGTAACCTCCTCCAGCCCCTACAACCCTCCCTATCTCTGTATCATCCTCCAGCCCCCTACAACCCTCCCTATCTCTGTAACCTCCTCCAGCCCCCTACAACCCTCCCTATATCTGTAACCTCCTCAAGCTCCTACAACCGTCACTACTTTTGTAACATCCTCCAGCCCCCTACAACCCTCCCTATCTCTGTAACCTCCTCCAGTCCCTACAACCCTCCCTATCTCTGTAACCTGCTCCAGCCCCTACACCTCTCTCTATCTCTGTAACCACCTCCAGCCGCTACAAATCTACCTATTTTTTGTAACCTCCTCCAGCCCCTACAACCCTCCCTATCTGTGTAACCTCCTCCAACCCCCTACAACCCTCCGTATCTCTGTACCTCCCTCCAGCCGTAAACAACCATATCTCTGTTACCTCCTCCAACCCCTACAACCCTCCCACTCTCTGCACCCCCTGGCAGCCTCCTACAACCCTCCCTATCTCTGTAACCTCCTTCAGCCCCTACAACCATCCCTATCTCTGTAACCTCCTCCAGCCCCTAAACCCCTCCTTATCTCTGTAACCTCCTCCAGCCCATATACCCCTCCCTATCCCTGTAACCTCCTCCAGGCCCTACACCCCTCATAAACTCTGTAACTGCCTCCAGTCCCTACAACCCTCCCTATTTCTGTTACCCCATTCAGCCCCGACCCCCACCCTATTTCTGTAACCTCCTCCAGCCTCTACAACCCTCCATATCTCTGTAACCTCCACCAGCCCCCTACAACCCTCCCTATCTCAGTAACCTCCTCCAGCCCCTACACCCTCCCTATCTCTGTAACCTCCTCCAGCCCCTACAACCCTCCTAATCTCTGTAACTTCCTCCAGCCCTCACTATCTCTGTAAACTCCGCCAACTCCTACAACCCTCCCTATCTCTGTAACCTCCTCCAGACCCTTCAACCTTCCCTATCTCTGTAACCTCCTCCAACCCCTGCACCCCTCCCTATCTCTGTAACCTCCTCCAACCCCTACAACCCTCCCTATCTCTGTAATCTCCTCCAGCCCCCTACAACCCTATCTCTGTAATCTCCTCAAGCCCCTACAATGCTCCCTATCTCCGTAACCTCCTCCAGCCCCTACACCCCTCCCTATCTCTGTAACCTCCTCCAGCCCCTACACCCCTCCCTATCTCTGTAACCTCCTCCAGCCCCTACACCCCTCCCTATCTCTGTAACCTCCTCCAGACACAATTACCCTCCCTATCTCTGTAATCTCCTCCAGCCCCTACAACCCTCCCTATCTCTGTAACCTCCTCCAGCCCCCTACAACCCTATTCTGTAACCTCCTCTAGCCCCCACAACCCTCCCTTTCACTGTAACCTCCTCCAGCCCTACACCCCTCCCTATCTCTTTAACCTCCTACAGCCCCAAAAACCCTCCCAATCTCTGTAAGCTCCTCCAGCCCCAACAACCCTCCCTATCTTTGTAACCTCCTCCAAACCTCGCTATCTCTGTAACGCCCTCCAGCCCCTACAACCCTGCCTGTCTCTGTAAACACCTCCAGGCCTTACAACACGCCCTATCTCTGTGAAATGCTTGAGCCCTGACAACTCTCCCTATTTCTGCAACCTCCTCCAGCCCCTACAACCCTCCCTATTTCTGTAACCTCCTCCAGACCCCACAACCCTCCCTATCTCTGTAACCTCCTCCAGCCCCCACAACCCTCCCTATCTCTGTAATGTCATCCAGCCCCTACAACCCTCCCAACCTCTGTAACCCCCTCCAGTCCCAACAAACCTCCCTATCTCTGTAACCTCTTCGAGTCCCTGTAACCCTCCCTTTGCCTGCAACCTCCTCCTGCCCCTACAACCCTCCCCATCTCTGTAAATACCTCCAGCCCCGAAAGCCCTATCTCTGTAACCCCCTCCAGCCCCCTACAACCCTCCCTATCTCTGTAACCTCCTCCAGCCCCTACAACCCTCCCTATCTCTGTATCATCCTCCAGCCCCCTACAACCCTCCCTATCTCTGTAACCTCCTCCAGCCCCCTACAACCCTCCCTATCTCTGTAACCTCCTCCAGCCCCTACAACCCTCCCTATCTCTGTATCATCCTCCAGCCCCCTACAACCCTCCTATCTCTGTAACCTCCTCCAGCCCCCTACAACCCTCCCTATCTCTGTAACCTCCTCCAGCCCCTACAACCCTCCCTATCTCTGTAACCTCCTCCAGCCCCTACATCCCTCCCTATTTCTGTAACCTCTTCCAGCCACTACAACCCTCCCTATCTCTGTATCCTCCTCGAGCCCCCTACAACCCTCCCTATCGCTGTAAACTCCTCCAGCCCCTACAACCCTCCTTATCTCTGTAACATCCTCCAGCCCCTACAACCCTCCCTATCTCTGTAATCTCATCCAGCCCCTACAGCCCTCCCTATCTCTGTAACCTCCTCCAGCCCCTACACCCCTCCCAATCTCTGTAACCTCCTCCAGCCCCTACAACCCTCCCTATCCCTGTAACCTCCTCTAGCCCCTATGACCCTCCCTATGTCTACAAACTCTTCCAGCTCCTACAACCCTCCCTATCTTTGTAACCTCCTCCAGCTCCTACAACCCTCCCTATCTCTGTAAATTCCTCCTGCCCCTACAACCCTCCCTATCTCTGTAACCACCTCCAGCCCCAACAGCCCTATCTCTGTAACCTCCTCTAGCCCCCACAACACTGACCATCTCTATAACCTCATCCAGTCCCTACAACCCTCCCCATCTCTGTAACCTCCTCCAGCCCGTACAACCCTCTCTATTGTGTAATCTCCTTTGGCCTCTACAACCCTCCCTATCTCTGTAACCTCCTCCAGCCCTACAACCCTACCTATCTCTGTAACCCCCTCCAGCCACTACAACCCTCTCTATCTCTGTAAACTTCTCCAGCCCCTAAAACCCTCCCTATCCCTGTAACCTCCTCCAGCCCCTACAACCCTCCCTAGCTCTGTAACCTCCTCCAGCCCCTACACCCCTCCCTATCTCTGTGACCTCCTCCAACCCCCTATAAACCTCCCTATCTCTGTATCCTCCTCCAGCCCCAACAACCCTCCGAATCTCTGTAACCTCCTCCAGCCCCGACAACCCTCCCTATCTCAGTAACCTCCTCCATCCCTCGCTATCTCTGTTAACTCCTCCAGCCCCGACAACCCTCCCTATCTCTGTAAACCCCTCTAGCCCCCAACAAGCTATCTCTGTAACCTCCTCCAGCCCCTACAACCCTCCCTATCTCTGTGACCTCCTCCAACCCCCTATAAACCTCCCTATCTCTGTATCCTCCTCCAGCCCCAACAACCTCCGAATCTCTGTAACTCCTCCAGCCCCGACAACCCTCCCTATCTCAGTAACCTCCTCCATCCCTCGCTATCTCTGTTAACTCCTCCAGCCCCTACAACCCTCCCTATCTCTGTAAACCCCTCTAGCCCCCAACAAGCCTCCGATCTCTGTAACTTCCTCCAGCCCCGACAACCCTCCCTATCTTTGTAACCTCCTCCAGCCCCTACACTCCTCCCTATCTCTGTAACCTCCTCCAGCCCCCACAACACTCCCTGTCTCTGTAACCTCGTCCAGCCCTATACTCCTCCCTATCTCTGTAACCTCCTCCAGCCCCAACAACCCTATCGCTGTAACCTCCTCCAGACCCCACAACCCTCCCTATCTCTGTAACCTCCTCCAGCCCCCACAACCCTCCCTATCTCTGTAACGTCATCCAGCCTCTACAACCCTCCCAACCTCTGTAACCCTCTCCAGTCCCTACAACCCTCCCTATCTCTATAACCACCTGCAGCCCCTACAAAACCTCCCTATCTCTGTAACCTCTTCGAGCCCCTATAACCCTCCCTTTGCCTGCAACCTCCTCTTGCCCCTACAACACTCCCCATCTCTGTAAATACCTCCAACTCCGAAAGCCCTATTTCTGTAACCCCCTCCAGCCCCCACAACCCTCACTTTCTCTGAAACCTCCTCCAGCCCCTATGACCGTCCCTATCTCTGTAACCTGCTCCAGCCCCACAATCCTCCCTATTTGTATAACATCCTCCAGCCCTCTACAACCCTCCCTATCTCTGTAATCTCCTCCAGCCCCTACAACCCTCCCAATCTCTGTAACCTCCTCCAGCCTCTACAAGCCTCCCAATCGCTCTACCACCTCCAACCATCACTATCTCTGTAACCTCCTCCAGCTCCTACAACCCTCGCTATCTTTGTAACCTCCTCCAGCCCTACAACCCTCCAATCTCTGTAACCTCCTCCAGCCCCCTACACACCTCCCTATCTCTGTAACCTCCTCCAACCCTCGCTATCTCTGTAACCTCCTCCAACCCTCTCTATCTCTGTAACCACCTCCAGCCCTATCTCTGTTACCTCCTCTAGCCCCCACAACCCTCACTATCTCTGTAACCTCATCCAGTACCTACAACCCTCCCCATCTCTGTAACCTCCTCCAATCCCTACAACACTCACTATCTCTGTAGCCTCATCCAGCCTCAACAATCCTCCCAATCTCTGTAACCTCCTCAGCCCCTACAACCCTCCTTATCTCTGTAACCTCCTCCAATCCTCGCTATCTCTGTAAACTCCTCCAGCCCCTACAACCCTCCCTACCTCTGTAACCTCCTCCAGCCCCTACAACCCTTCCTATCTCTGCAAACCCCTCCAGCCCCCAACAACCCCCCTATCTCTGTAACTCCCTCCAGCCCTACAACACCCCCTATCTTTCTAAACTCCTCCAGCCCCTACCGCTCTCCCTATTTCTGCAACGCCCTCCAGTCACTACAATCCTAACTCTGTAACCTCCTCCTGCCCACTACTACCCTATGTCTGTAACCTACTCCAGCCCCTACAACCATCCCTATCTCAGTTACCGCTCCAGCCCGTACAACCCTATCTCTGAAAGGTCCACCAGCCCCTACAACCCTCCTTATCTCTGTAACCTCCTCGAGCCCCTCTGACCCTCCCATTGTCTGCAAACTCCTCCAGCCCCTACCACTCACCCTATCTCTGTAACCTCCTCCAGCTCCTAAAACACTCCTATTTCTGTAATTCCTCCTGCCCCTACTACGCTCCCTATCTCTGTAACCACCTCCAGCCCGACAGCCCCTATCTCTGTAACCTCCTCTAGCCCCCACAACACTCACTATCTCTGTAACCTCATCCAGTCCCTACAAACCTCTCCAGCTCTGTAACATCTTCAGCCCCTACACCTCTCCCTATCTTTGTAACCTCCTCCAGCCCCTACAAATCTCCCTATTTTTTGTAACCGCCTCCAGCCCCTACAAGCCCCTACCAGTCTCTGTACCCTCCTCCAGACCCTACAACCCTCCCTATCTCTGTAAACTCCTCCAGCGCGTACAACTCTCCCTATCTCTGTGCCTTCCTCTAGCCCCAACAACCCTATCTCTGTAACCAACTCCAGCCCCTACAACTCTCCCTATCCCTGTAACCTCTTCCAGCCGCCTACAACCCTCCCTATCTCTGTCACCTACTGCAGCCCGACATCCCTCCCTATCTCTGTAACCTCCTCCAGTCCCTACAACCCTCCCTATCTCTATCACCACTTCCAGCCCCGACACACCTCCCTATCTCTGTAACCTCCTCCAGCCCCCTAAAACCCTCCCTGTCTCTGTAATCTCCTCCAGCCCCTACAACCCTCCCTATCTCTGTAACCTCCTCCACCACCTACAACCCTCCCTATCTCTGTAACCACCTCCAGTCCCAACAGCCCTCCCTATCAGTGTAACCTCCTCCAGCCCCCTACAAACCTCCCTATCTCTGTAACCTCTTCCAGACCCAACAACCCTCCCAATCCCTGTAACCTCCTCCAATCCCTACAACACTCACTATCTCTGTAGCCTCATCCAAGCCCCAACAACCCTCCCAATCTCTGTAACCTC